>ONZH01022973.1:0-22278 GCA_900303285.1 Rhinella marina
AAAAAGCAGCTAAGTAAAGAAAAACGAGTGGTCATCATTACTTTAAGAAATGAAGGTCAGTCAGTCTGAAAAATTGGGAAAACTTTGAAAGTGTCCCCAAGTGCAGTCGCAAAAACCATCAAGCGCTACAAAGAAACTGGCTCACATGAGGACCGCCCCAGGAAAGGAAGACCAAGAGTCTCCTCTGCTGCAGAGGATAAGTTCATCCGAGTCACCAGCCTCAGAAATCGCAGGTTAACAGCAGCTCAGATTAGAGACCAGGTCAATGCCACACAGAGTTCTAGCAGCAGACATATCTCTACAACAACTGTTAAGAGGAGACTGTGTGCAGCAGGGCTTCATGGTAAAATAGCTGCTAGGAAACCACTGCTAAGGACAGGCAACAAGCAGAAAATACTTGTTTGGGCTAAAGAACACAAGGAATGGACATTAGACCAGTGGAAATCTGTGCTTTGGTCTGATGAGTCCAAATTTGAGATCTTTGGTTCCAACCACCATGTCTTTGTGCGACGCAGAAAAGGTGAACGGATGGACTCTACATGCCTGGTTCCAACCGTGAAGCATGGTGTGATGGTGTGGGGGTGCTTTGCTGGTGACACTGTTGGGGATTTATTCAAAATTGAAGGCATACTGAACCAGCATGGCTACCACAGCATCTTGCAGTGGCATGCTATTCCATCCGGTTTGCATTTAGTTGGACCATCATTTATTTATCAACAGGACAATGACCCCAAACACACCTCCAGGCTGTGTAAGGGCTATTTGACCAAGAAGGAGAGTGATGGGGTGCTACGCCAGATGACCTGGCCTCCACAGTCACCAGGCCTGAACCCAATCAAGATGGTTTGGGGTGAGCTGGACCGCAGAGTGAAGGCAAAAGGGCCAACAAGTGCTAAGCATCTCTGGGAACTCCTTCAAGACTGTTGGAATACCATTTTAGGCGACTACCTCTTGAAGCTCATCAAGAGAATGCCAAGAGTGTACAAAGCAGTAATCAAAGCAAAAGGTGGCTACTTTGAAGAACCTAGAAAATAAGACATATTTTCAGTTGTTTCACACTTTTTTGTTAAGTATATAATTCCACATGTGTTAATTCATAGTTTTGATGCCTTCAGTGTGAATCTACAATTTTCATAGTCATGAAAATACAGAAAACTCTTTGAATGAGATGGTGTGTCCAAACTTTTGGTCTGTACTGTACATATACTGTATACATTTTATACACATGTGTACCTAGCACTACAGACATATTTGCATACACATTATATTCAATGCTATCTAGCATACAGCGCACATACCTCTTACATCCAGTGACTTCTCCTCGTTCTGCAGATGTTCTCTTTTCTCATCTTCTCCTTTCAGACCAGGCGCCATGATGATTTTTCACCCATCTCTCATCTCTGCAGTTTGACAAAAAGACATCTTAGGTTCCTACTTTTCCATCATCCTCCCACCTACAATACTTAAAATGAGCACCAGTAGAATGTCACTTATAACGTGTGCCAGTACAAAAAAAATCCCCTTCTAAGTGCCCCCAGTTGAGCTAATGTCCCCAGAGTGGCCCCATAATGCGTGCAAGTATAAAATACCCCTATATAATGCCCCTAGTAAATGCCCACATAGTGCTCCTCTCCTCTTCTCGACAGTGCCCCCATAATGTGCCAGTATAAATGTCCCTTCTTAGTGGCCCCATAATGAGCCTATATAATATGCCCCCATAGTGTTCTTCCCCCCTCCAACACCATAGTGTGCCCAAAATGTGCCAATTTAAGATGCCCCCATAGTGTCCCCTATGATGTGCCAGTGGAAATGAACCAGATGTGCCAGTATAAATGCCCCCAGAAGATGCCCCCATAGTGTTCCCCATAATGTGCCAGTAATACCCCCATTATGTGCCAGCAATGCCCCCAGTAGATGCCCCCATAGTGTTACACATGATGTGCCAGTAGTGCCCCCTGTAGATGCCCCCATAGTGTTCCCCATGTGCCAGCAATGCCCTCCGTAGTTGCCTTCCATAGTGTCCCCCATGATGCGCCAGTAATGCCCCCAGAATGTGCAAGCAATGCCCCCAGGATATGCCAGCAATGCCCCCATAGTCTCCTCCATGATGCACCAGTAATGCCCCCATAGTGTCCCCAAAGATGTGCCAGATGCCCCCATAGTGCCCCCATGTGCCAGCAAAGCCTCCAGTAGATGCCCCCATAGTGTCCCCCATGTGCCAGCAAAGCCCACAGTAGATGCCCCCAGTGTGCCCCATGTGCCAGAAATGCCCCCATATGCCAGCAATGCCCCCAGTAGATGCACCATGTGCCAACAATGTCCCCACTAGATGCCCCCATAGTTTTCCCGATGTGCCAGCAAAGCCCACAGTAGATGCCCCCAGTGTTCCCCATGTGCAAGAAATGCCCCCATATGCCAGAAATGCCCCAGTAGATGCCCCATGTGCCAACAATGCCCCCACTAGATGCCCCCATATGCCATAAATGCCCCCTATAGTGTCCCCAAGGACGTGCCAGTAGATGCCCCCATATTGTCCTCCATGTGCCAGTAGATGCCCCCAGTTGATGCCCATATACAGTAGTGTCCCCCATGTGCCAGCAATGACCCCGGCACACCACAGAAAAGAAAAAAAAAACAAAACATTTATACTTACCTCCACGCTGTCAGCGATGCGATGCAGACCTCTTGCGGCCTGTGTCCCGCGCAGCACCAAGCCCAGCTCAGGTGGACGCAATGACGTCATTGCGCTGCCTGCGCCGGCCTCTGATAGGCTGCAGGCCTAGTGCCTGCAGCCTATCAGAGGAACAGGAGAGGGAGACGCCTCTCCCTGCTTCAGTGTTCATCTGTATCGTCGTCCTCACGTCTGCGATACAAATAAATGTAGGGAGATGAGCACCAAATTATAATGAGTTCTTGCCTTAATAATTTTAATGTAAACACCCTACCCTTTTGTTTTCCCTGGAGATAAGCCAGAGCCAGAAGTATCTGGAAGCAGCCTTCTCTCCCCCCATTAAAAATATACCATATACGCTCTCGACTGAGCTCAGTGTGTATGCATACAGGGGAGTTTGGAGAGATACAGTACCTGTCAGCCAAATGAGCATTTGGATGAAGGTGTATAGGCATCTTAAGAGCAGTGACCTCTTTCAGCAGGATAATGTACACATTGCCACACTGCAAAATTGTTTAAGAATGCTTTCAGTTAGAAAAAATTAAAATGTTCACTTAGCCTCTAAATACACCAGATATCAATTAGATTGAGCATCTGTGGAATATGCTAAAAAGAAGTCAGATCCCTGGAACAGGGCCTGTTTTAGACAAAGTGTGGCCCTGGGCAAAATTGAAAGTGGGGCCCCAAATCCTGAAATATTGGACCAGCAGTCTGACAGGACTTTGTAGGCATAGACAGCGGTTGCAACCATAGCAGCTGATTGCAGAATGCCACATTGTTCTCTTTAGCCTTTCCACTATAAGGCCCCTTTCAGACGAGCGAGTGTCATGCTCTGGACTCGCAGCAAGACACCCGACCTGAACTTCCAGCACTGCCGGGGTCACATAGCATTATATTGATTTATGATGGGGTATCTGTGGAGGACACACTGTTATGGGGATCTGTGGATAACACTGTTATGGGGATCTGTTGATGACACTGTTATGGGGATCTGTTGATGACACACTGTTATGGGGGATCTGTGGATAACACTGTTATGGGGGATCTGTTGATGACACTGTTATGGGGATCTGTTGATCACACACTGTTATGGGGGATCTGTGGATAACACTGTTATGGGGGATCTGTGGAAGACAAACTGTTATGGGGTATCTGTGGAGGACACTGTTATGGGAATCTGTTGATGACACACTGTTATGGGGGATCTGTGGATGACACTGTTATGGGGGACCTGTGGATAACACTGTTATGGGGGACCTGTGGATAACACTGTTATGGGGATCTGTGGAGGACACTGTTATGGGGGATCTGTGGAGGACACACTGTTATGGTGGATCTGTGGATAACACTGTTACAGGGGATCCGTGGATGGCACACTGTTGTGGGGGATCCGTGGATGATATGCTGTTATGGGGGATCCGTGGATTACACACTTATGGGGGATCCGAGGATTAAATACTGTTATGGGGGTCTGTGGAAGACACACTGTTATGGCGGATCTGTAATTGACACTGCTATGGGGGATGTTGCTGTGATACTGCCATAATATGTGACATAGCTTTACAGATACCTATATTAGCAGCCCTGGTCTGCTGCCCTCAAGTACTAAAAAAAAAAGACACTGCTAATTTGGACCTCAGACTCTTAATATATACACAACGCCCCCCTTCCCCCCAATAAACAATGCCGACCACCTAAACAAAGCCCTCTATGCCCCAGACAGCCAAGGCCACGTCACAAGCACCACACAAGCACACCGTTTGGTGGTGTCCTAAAAGTTCTGCACATCTAACTCATACTGGAGTCACACAGAGCCCACAGGACACAGGGAACTCACATAGAGTGAACACAGAAAGCACACACAGCTCACACAGGGCACACACCGGGAGCACATACAACTCACACAGTGGGCACACAAGGAATACACACTGGGAGCACAGAAGGCACAAGGAAAACACACAGGGGGCACAGGGAGGGCACAAGGAGCAAACACAGAAGGAAAAGGGATAACACATGGCGGGCACAGGCAGAACACACAGCAAAGCGGGCACAGGGAGCACACACGGCGGGCACAGGGAGCGCACATGGCAGGCACAGATAGCAAAGGGAGCTCACAGAGGGAGCACAGGGGAAACAGGGAGCGGACAGTGGGAACTCACAGGTCAGTGACCATCAGTACCTGAGGGCAGTGCAGGGCTGCTACAATGAGAGTGTGACCCCCAGCAGCCCTGCACCCCTCTCCTCCACAGACACTTACTGAATGGACTTACCAGCTGCCAAAGAAACAGGCCAGGTGCTTTGATAAGAGGGTCCTGGGAGCCCCCTGCAGTCCAGCAGCTGAGGTCAGAGCCTGGGGATGGGATTCTGCAGAGGGCCCAGGAAGTCCAGTCTGATGTTTAGGCCTCCAACCTGGAGAAAGTGCAGGCAAAGGATGGGGGCGGAGCTATGTTATCTCCGCTCACACAGAACATCCTGATGCCGTCTGTGGCAGGATTCTAATGCTCTGCTGTCATGGAGGTCTGGGGAGAGGGGGAGACTGTGCCGGGTGGACAGCAGCTGGAGGTGTTTACAGGGGAGAGAGGCAGTCAGGGAGCATGTAGAGAAGGAAAATAAAAGGCTCCCACCATCAGCCTAGGTAACTACAAACAGCAGGGGGCCCCTTACAACTTAGAGCACGTAATGTTTTGGTACCAGAACACCAATGGTCTTGTGGAGTCCAAGCTTTGATGGGTCAGAGTTATTTTGTTGACACAAGGAGAACTTACATAATATTAGGTAGGTAGTTTCCAATTCTGTGTCTGATCTGAGTATATCTGAGGAGTTGCCACAGTTCAGGGGTGTGTGTTGCCCTGAGCTTAACCCCACCTCTGACCCTGCCTACATTGTTTTGTGGTAATGTCTGGTTTATTGAACAGGATTTTTTTTTCTTGCTTCCCATTGTATGCAACCGTAAATGGTGCCATTAGAAAGTGCAACTTTTCCTGCAAAAAAATAAGCTATGTGAATGGAAAAATAAAAAGGAAGGTGAGGAGTGAAAAATGAAAATGCAAAAATTGAAAATCACCTAAGGCACTAAGGTTTAAATAAAAAAAGGTACGTATTTTCTGCTTTTGTGTTTTACATATTTTCACATTTTTTAATATAATATATTACCAATAGCAACTGATTCAGAACTTAAAGATGTAGCACTGTATGGCTAAACTGATTTCAGATTGCCGGTCCAAGTGACATAATCTGTTTTTTGAAGACTCATTCAGCACTCTGGAAGACCCAAAATGTCCATACATTGTAGGATAACTAAACACTTGCTGTAGGTTCCCCGAAATATTACTACTCACAGCAGGGTCACAGTAGTGGAATACCAGTGAGTATCTTTTTGTCCAGCAACCCTTCTATAATCAAATACTCGCAATTGCAGCCCCCAAGTATCGGCAAAGCGAAAAAAATCCTCAACCCAAATGATATCAAGCAAGATCAAGAGGAAAATGGGAAATTAAAACATAACTTTTAGGCCTTGTTCCCACTTCAGTTATTTGATCAGTTATTTCCATCAGTTATTGTGAGCCAAACCCAGGTGTGGGTCAAAAACACAGAACAGGTGCAGATCTTTTCATTACACCTGTTCTCTGTGTAGGCTCCACTCCTGGTTTTGGCTCACAATAACTGATGGAAATAACTGATCAAATAACTGATGTGTGAACAAGGCTAGCATATAGGGCCTGACCTCATTATTATTATTTTTGCACCTGCTTCCCAGACTGCCATACCGTCTGATGGCTGCCATCCACCAATTGAATAAGGAACCCTTCTAACAAAAATAAAAAGCTCATGGACAACCCTATTAAATAGCTTTCCAATATTATTTGCTGGTAGTGGCTCTGGCTATCTCAGTGTCTTCCCTGTGACTATTGCTCCCTAGAGCTGTTGTAGAGAAAGGAGAGTGCACCTTTTCTTCACTGAGGGCATACCATAATTCTGTAACTCCTGCCTGATGGTAGCAGGGGTGTCCCCGTCATGTTAGATGCTTGTATGGATGCAATGCAGGGTATGGAAGTGCAATGGCCAGTGTATGGTGCAGGATTCAGTAACCAGACCATTCTCTTTTACAAAGTGAAAAATACGAGTTTTAGTACCTCCAATTATAGCAGACACAGTTCCCACTGTACACATTGTAATTCCCGTCCAGATAACAGTATACCCTTCACACCTCTGTATCTGTCTTAAAGAGGACCTTTCACCACTCCTGACATGCCTGTTCTAATAGCTTCATGCATTCCCCATGTAAAAACAAGTCTGGAACATCTATTCTTATGTATGTATGTTGTGCCATTCCTTTAGTATTTCTACTAGAAGTTATGAATGAATTGCTATTTGCCTTCAGTAAGGGAACAGAGGGGAGGTAACAAGTTGGGGGGGTGTATCTGCACAGTCTGAACATGGCAGCACTGATTGGATAGAGTGAGTCTGTGCAAGTACACACCCCCAACTGGTCACCTCCCCTCTGTTCCTTTACTGAAGGCAAATAGCAATTCATTCATAACTTCTAGTGCAAATAATAAAGGAATGGCACAACATAGAGACAAAAGAATAGATGCTCCAGAATTGCTATTACATGGAGAATGCATGGAGCTATTAAACAGGCATGTCATGAGTGGTGAAAGGTCCTCTTTAAGTCTCTCTCTTGCAGAATCTATGGTGGAATATTATACTTTTATAATGGTGTCTGTAATGTTCACAAGTTCACTATGGGGTAAAAAGCTTTAGTGATACAACTCGCCTAGTCGTGTTCAGTTGTGAAGGGTGTATTAATGGTATACCTCCCAGCTGTCAATTCTTAAAAGCTGAAATAACAGGTTACTTTGCTGATTCCTATGGTTGACCTTGCAGATTTTAGCTTTCCTTCTCCCTTCTTTGTCTCTTTCTCTACTTCTGTAGATCATGCAGAGATTAGTGAGTCTCTGTAGATTGATATTAGAAGAAAGGCACAGCTCACTCTCTCTCTCTCTGGACTCCAGTCTAGACTGACCAGCCCACACCTAACCTCCTGTGTGTCATCCACATATGGCTATGCTGGGTATATAACATAACATTCCATAAGATACAAACAATTTGTAATGTAAATACCCCCTTATTACAGGGTACTGTATATATATGTATGTATACATATTTTGCAAGTTTTCCCACCTACAAAAAATGGAGAGGTCTGTTATTTTTATCACAGGTACACTTCAACTATGAGAGACAGAATCTAAAAGAAATTCAGAAAATCGTATTCTATGATTTTTAAATAATTAATTTGCATTTTATTGCATGAAATAAGTATTGTCAGGACCGGCAGTCATTGCACCCGTTCTGCTGGTCCTGCCCCTGACTCTGGTGGCGAGGTGGTTGCCCGGGGTCAAGCTTTGTCCGCTATTTCGGCAGGCTCCTCCTCCAGCCAGCGGTCTCTGGCTGTGGATGCACGTCCCAGGCAGGGGACGCGCGCAGCGGTCATAACTGCCAGGGACGTGGCTGGTGCGCACTCTCGCTCGCGGCCTGTTACTGGTTGCCGGAAAACGCGAGCAATATAGTGTCTGTTTATTTTCTGTTCATTGGTATCTCATGAGTTAAGTTTTTATTCCTAGCTTCTCCTCCCAGGCAGCTGGTTTGGTGGGGTTTGTTAGGTATTTAAGGCCCTCTAACTTTTACCTAGCTGCCAGTGTTTGGAGTTTCCTTGCTACTACCTGGTTTGACATTCTTGCTCTGCAGTTTAGACTCTTTATGTTCTTTGACCCTTGGCGTGTTTTTGACTACTTCTCTCTGCTTGCTGATTTTGTTCCTGACGTACTCTCCTGGTTTTGACGCGGCTACCTGACTACCCATTTGGTTCTTGTTTGTCTGTCTTGTTTGTCTTCCCATCCCCCGCACTTTTGTTAGTGTATTTCCAGTCTTCAGGTTGTCGGCTCAGGGGTTAGCCTGAGTGGGCAATAGGCAGGGAAAGGGGTTGGGATTAAGCTTAGGGATCACTTACCCCTTATCTGTGTATCCCAGCCCTGACAAGTATTTGATACAATAGAAAAACAGAACGTCAGACATTTCTTGTAGTTCTTGACCAAGTTTGCTACCACTGTAGCAGGGATTTTGGCCCACTCCCCCATACAGACCTTCTCCGGATCTTTAATATTTTGGGGCTGTCACTGGGCTACATTGAGTTTAAGCTCCCTCCAAAGATTTTCGATTGGGTTCAGGTCTGGAGACTGGCTAGGCCACTGCAGGACCTTGAAATATTTCTTATGGAGCCACTCCTGACCCATCTTCAATGCTCTTACTGAGAGGAGGAGGTTGTTGGCCAAAATATTGCGATACATGGCCCCATCCATCCTCCCTTCAATACAGTGATGTCGTCCTGTCCCCTTTGCAGAAAAGCACCTCCAAAGTATTATGTTCTTTCCATTCTTCCCAGTGGGGATGGTGTTCTTGGGGTTATACTCATCTTTCTTCTTCCTCCAAGCACCACCAGTGGAGTTGATACCAAAAAGTTCAATTTTGGTCTCATCTGACCACATGACCTTCTCCCATGCCTCCTCTGGATAATCCACATGGTCATTGGCAAACTTCAAACGGGCCTGGACATGTACTGGCATGAGCAGATGGTCCTTGCGTGCCCTGCATGATTTAAATCCATGATAGCGTAGTGTGTTACTAATGGTAATCTTTGAGACTGTGTTCCCAGCTCTCTTCAGGTCATTAGTTCTGGGGTGATTCCTGACCTTTCTCAGAATCATCCTTACCCCACAAAGCGAGATCTTGCATGGAGCTCCAGACCGAGGAAGATTGACAGTCTTCTTGTGTTTACTCTATTTTCTAATAATTTTGCCAACAGTTGTTGCCTTCTCACCAAGCTGCTTGCCTATTGTCCTGTAGCCCATCCCAGGTCTACAATTTTTCCCCTGGTGTCCTAAGACAGCTCTTTTGTCTGGTGGAGAGGTCGGAGTGTGATTGACTGTGTGTGTGGACAGGTGTCTTTTATACAGGTAACGAGTTCAAACATGTGCAATTAATATAGGTAATAAGTGCTGAGTAGGAAGTCTTCTTAACCCTTTCAGTACCGGAGGTTTTTTCGGTCATGCATTTTCGTTTTGCGCTCCCTGCCTTCCAACAGCCATAACTCTTTTATTTTTCTGTTCACATAGCTGTATGAGGGCTTGTTTTTTGCGGGACAAGTTGTACTTTCCAACGCTACCATTTAATATTGCATATGGTGTAGTGGGAAGCGGGAAAAAAATTCCAAATCAGGTGAAATTGCAAAAAAACCGCTATTCCGCTACAGTTCTACGGGTTTCTTATTTACAGCGTTCGATGTGCATTAAAACTGACCCGTTACTTTCATTCTACTGGTCAGTACGAATCCGGCAATACCTAATATGTATAGTTTTTCCTGCGTTTTGATAGTGAAAAAAAATTAGAAAGTTGCCCTTTTTTTTTTTTTTTTTCCTTGTCATATCTTGACCCCTATAACTTTTTGGTATTTATGTGTACAGAGCTGTATGGGGGCTCATTTTTTGCGGGACAATCTGAAGATTTTATTAATACCATTCTGGGGTGTGTATGACTTTTTGATCACTTTTTATTTAATTTTTTTAGAAAAAAAAAGCGACAAAAAACGGCAAATCGCCATTTGGACGCTTTTTTCCGCCACACAATTCGCCGTATTGGATTTTTTTTTTTTATATATTTTAAAAGTACGGGCGTTTTCGGTCACGGTGATACCCATGATGTCTATATTTAGTGTTATTTAGGTATTTATTTTTTACTTATACGGAAAGGGGGGTGATTTGAACTTTTATATCTTTTTTATTTTTTATATATTTTTTAACATTTTTTTTTAATTTTTTTTTTACTATTTGAATGCTCAAATATGAGCTTATATATTGTGGCTTTTTAATTTTCTTTATGAGCAATTATGGATTTACTAGAGGCAGTTAAATCCATCATTTGCTCATTTCTTATCCTGGCCTGCCATCTACTGGCCAGAATAAGAATTGCACTTTGAAAACTGTAATCCTCACCAGCGAGGATTACAGTTTTCATATGGTGTACAGACACCCCGATTGGCCACACGGGGTGTCTGTACACCACCCGGAAGCGAACGCTTCCGGGTTTAGACGCAACTAGATGCCGTGATCACGTGTGATCACGGCATCTAGTCACCCCGGAAGACGCCGCCGATACAGTAGGTAGCGGCAAGTCTCTGCTGTTAGAAACAGCAGAGACTTGCCGGCCATGACGCCCGCCATGTGCCCGCATCGTACCAGCGCCGTACATGTACGGCGCCGGTACTGTAAGGGTTAAAGGAAAACTAACAGGTCTGTGAGAGCCAGAATTCCTGCTGTTTGTTAGGTCATCAAATACTTATTTCATGCAATAAAATGCAAATTATTATTTAAAAATCATACAATGTGGGGGGCGTGGCTAGCTACCAACATGAGCAGGCTTGTGTGAGCTCGCTCCGCTGCATGGACGACCAACTTTTATCATCCTGAACTTACACAGCTGCCAATATTCCCCAGCCTGGGAGCAAAAGGTCTGGTAAACCCCAGGGAAGTAGTATGGCCCGCAATAAAGCACTCACAGCTGTTGAAAAGCTCAGGGAGTTTGCTCGAGAAGACAGCCAAGATGGGGGTGCCTCCTCTTCACAGAGAGGCGCTCAGGCGGAACATGACAGTGAAGCAGACCAGACTCCTGAGGAGGAACCAACACTAAAGCAAGTTACAGCACAATTGCTGCAAGCCATATCTGCCTGTAAAGCCACCCTGTCGGGTAAGATGGAGGAGGTCAAAATAGACCTGGGCCTCCTCAGGCAGGACATGCATAATTTGAGAGACCGAGTCCAGGAAACAGAAAACCGCATTTCCCAATTAGAAGATCTTACAAACCCGGTACCTGCGCAATTGGTTGCACTGGATAAAAAAGTTGAATTTTGGCAACAAAAATGCGATGATTATGAAAACCGCCTACGGCGCAATAATTTGCGTATTATAGGACTGCCTGAAAGAGCCGAAGGCTCCAACCCATGTGAATTTATGCTGTGGTGGATTAAAACCACTTTTCCAGATGGTAAGACTGCGTTTGCTATAGAGCAAGCGCACCGTGTTCCCGCCAAACCACCACCGCCTGGAGCACCGCCGCGGCCTATGCTTGCCCGACTACTGAACACCACAGATCGGGATCATGTCCTGCAACTTGCTCGTCGCAAGCCAGACCTGAAATTTGAGAATGCATCCATAATGCTGTTCCCATATTTTTCTGCGGAGCTACAAAAGAAAAGGGCGACCTTCACTGCAAAATTAAAAGAAGACTCCGGGACCTTAATCTCCCATATTCCATGGCCTACCCAGAGAGGCTGCGAGTAGTTGATGGCGAGACCTCGAGGTTCTTCACTACTCCTTCAGAAGCAAGCAACTGGATCAATGGAAGAGTGAGATCCCCTAGATCACTGAGATAAACTTTGATACTTGGAGACGAAGATCTCACTATGCTGCAAGTTGTTATATGGACTCTCTATAATACATACGAAGGCCCTACCTTCTCCTCTGAATTTACTATCCTTGTCTACTTACCTTCTGCTCCCTCTTCACTATCCTTCTACTATTCTTACTGTAATATTTATCTAACTTTCTATGGAGGAAACAATGATAGCAGTCTATATAAGTATATGAATATTTTATTTCTACCTGATACTATCCTATTAGACCTTGCTAACGTATTTGATACCAAAATGGCGATATGCGCCTAATATATAGTGTTAAGTTGGGTCCGAGGGCTCAGTGGCTACATGTGGTCTGCATTGTACTGAAGGTAAAGTCTACCACCAGTACACCCCTTATTACTGCCATGATAGGTACTGAACTGAGAGTTTGTTCAACTGTGTTTCTCAGTTCCTGGTCAGATATTGATCATTTTTCTTCTAAGTCAATGTGCTTTACTGCTAAATGTATGTTCTTTATTTTAAGACATATTGAAGTTATATTACAGTTCTGCACGGTTGCGGGAGATACGGTTCAGTATATTTATGTCACATTTCTGATGATTCTCGCCTTGACTGATAATCTAGGTCAAGGAATCTCCATGCAATTGCACTACAAAATGATGGGTACACACTGCACCTTAGACTTTAGAATATACTGTTATGGCGGGTCTTAAAGTGATGTCTTGGAATATTCGGGGCTTGGGTACGGCAAGAAAGAGAGCCATGGTGTTTTCGGTGATTAGACAGGCCAATCCCCATGTCTTGTGTCTACAGGAGACTCATCTCACTCCTGAAACCGTTAGAAGAGCACATAAACCATGGGCACAGTGGATACAACATTCTTGCCACACATCCCATTCTAGAGGAGTCTCTCTCCTGGTACATAAAACGGTACGTTGGGAGGTGGAATGCCTAGTAATTGATTCTGAGGGGAGATATATTTGTGGCGGCATATATTCATTGTGTTTTGTATGTTATAATAGGGCTGTATATACCCCCGCCATCCTCTTTAGAAATCATTCGCCAGGCTATCACGTTTGCCGCAGCGTTTCCAAACGCTAGGGTGCTATGTATGGGTGATTATAATATGCTGCTTGACCCTACAATGGATAAGTTGTCCCCAGACTCAGCCTCAAATACCTCAACACAAACCGACACTTTGTTTGCTTGGCTCTTGAAGGAGGTGGGATGGGTGGATTTATGGAGACACAGATTCCCGAACACTAGGTTATACTCATGCCACTCACCAGGATGTGGCTCATTATCATGTATAGATTATATGTTGGGTAACGCAGCAACTTGTGAGGCTTTCCACTCAGTCCTATACGGGAATAGAGGTATTTCGGATCACTCTCCAATATTACTTGAGATGGGCCCTATTAACTATTCAAGAAAACCGAATATGAGGATACATCCCTTTTGGTTATCCCTATTGGGTACTAATGACAGGATTCCGGATCAATTGACCATTTTCCTTTCTGAAAATGCCTCAACAGATGACCCACTTCTTATATAGGATACCTTGAAGGCAGAGGCGTAGCTAGAGGTTCAGCACAGGGGGGGCGAAACATACTTGAGTGGGCCCCCCACTTGGCTTCCCAAACGCACGTTTCCAACTTCACAGGCACATACTACTAGTTGTGGTTATAATATTGTATTAGAAAGATTACTATATAAACTGCTAGATCATCTATGCTGCTAAGTACAGTACAATAGACTTTCTACATACCCTACTCTAAATACTCTACCACATAATGCAGTGAAATATAGGAGTAATAGGAGTAAAAAACAAGAGGACTCCTATGTTAAAGGAAACCTGTCCACAGTTTTTACATCACTAAACAGTCCCCTGCCCCCATCAGACCTCAGATCATCAGAATGTGCCCCCCATCAGACCTCAGATCAGTGTATTGTGCCCCACCAGACCTCAGATCAGCGTATTGTGCCCCATCAGACCTCAGATCAGTAGAATATGCCCCCATCAGACCTCACATCAGCCTACTGTGCCCCCATCAGACCTCAGATCAGCGTATTGTGCCCCATCAGACCTCACATCAGCCTACTGTGCCCCCATCAGACCTCACATCAGCGTATTGTGCCCCATCAGACCTCAGATCAGCGTATTGTACCCCATCAGACCTCAGATCAGCAGAATGTGCCCCCATTAGTCCTCACATCAGCCTACTGTGCCCCCATCAGACCTCAGATCAGCGTATTGTGCCCCCATCAGACCTCCGATCAACAGAATGTGCCCCCATCAGACCTCAGATCAGCGTATTGTGCCACATCAGACCTCAGATCAGCATATTGTGCCCCCATCAGACCTCAGATCAGCAGAATGTGCCCCCCATCAGACCTCAGATCAGCGTATTGTGCCCCATCAGACCTCAGATCAGCGTACTGTGCCCCCATCAGACCTCAGATCAGCGTACTGTGCCCCCATCAGACCTCAGATCAGCGTACTGTGCCCCCATCAGACCTCAGATCAGCGTATTGTGCCCCATCAGACCTCATATCAGCGTATTGTGCCCAATCAGACCTCAGATCAGCGTACTGTGCCCCCATCAGACCTCAGATCAGCAGAATGTGCCCCCATCAGACCTCACATCAGCCTACTGTGCCCCCATCAGACCTCAGATCAGCGTATTGTGCCCCCCACCAGACCTCAGATCAGCGTATTGTGCCCCCATCAGACCTCAGATCAGCGTATTGTGCCCCCCATCAGACCTCATATCAGCAGACTGTGCCCCCATCAGACCTCATATCAGCCTACTGTGCCTCTATCAGACCTCAGATCAGCATATTGTGCCCCCATCAGACCTCATATCAGCAGACTGTGCCCCCATCAGACCTCATATCAGCCTACTGTGCCCCTATCAGACCTCAGATCAGCGTATTGTGCCCCCATCAGACCTCAGATCAGCAGACTGTGCCCCCATCAGACCTCATATCAGCAGACTGTGCCCCCATCAGACCTCATATCAGCAGACTGTGCCCCCATCAGACCTCATATCAGCCTACTGTGCCTCTATCAGACCTCAGATCAGCATATTGTGCCCCCATCAGACCTCATATCAGCAGACTGTGCCCCCATCAGACCTCATATCAGCCTACTGTGCCCCTATCAGACCTCAGATCAGCGTATTGTGCCCCCATCAGACCTCAGATCAGCAGACTGTGCCCCCATCAGACCTCATATCAGCAGACTGTGCCCCCATCAGACCTCATATCAGCCTACTGTGCCCCTATCAGACCTCAGATCAGCATATTGTGCCCCCATCAGACCTCAGATCAGCATATTGTGCCCCCATCAGACCTCATATCAGCAGACTGTGCCCCCATCAGACCTCATATCAGCCTACTGTGCCCCTATCAGACCTCAGATCAGCGTATTGTGCCCCCATCAGACCTCAGATCAGCAGACTGTGCCCCATCAGACCTCATATCAGCAGACTGTGCCCCCATCAGACCTCATATCAGCCTACTGTGCCCCTATCAGACCTCAGATCAGCTTAATGTGCTCCCATCAGACCTCAGATCAGCGTATTGTGCCCCATCAGACCTCATATCAGCAGACTGTGCCCCCATCAGACCTCATATCAGCCTACTGTGCCCCTATCAGACCTCAGATCAGCGTATTGTGCCCCATCAGACCTCAGATCAGCAGACTGTGCCCCCATCAGACCTCATATCAGCAGACTGTGCCCCC
The DNA here is from genome assembly GCA_900303285.1 of Rhinella marina. NCBI lineage: Eukaryota > Metazoa > Chordata > Amphibia > Anura > Bufonidae > Rhinella > Rhinella marina. Next base: position 15,889 of record ONZH01022973.1, read on the forward strand.
ATCAGACCTCATATCAGCAGACTGTGCCCCCATCAGACCTCATATCAGCCTACTGTGCCTCTATCAGACCTCAGATCAGCATATTGTGCCCCATCAGACCTCATATCAGCAGACTGTGCCCCCATCAGACCTCATATCAGCCTACTGTGCCCCTATCAGACCTCAGATCAGCGTATTGTGCCCCCATCAGACCTCAGATCAGCAGACTGTGCCCCATCAGACCTCATATCAGCAGACTGTGCCCCCATCAGACCTCATATCAGCCTACTGTGCCCCTATGAGACCTCAGATCAGCATATTGTGCCCCCATCAGACCTCAGATCAGCATATTGTGCCCCCATCAGACCTCATATCAGCAGACTGTGTCCCCATCAGACCTCATATCAGCCTACTGTGCCCCTATCAGACCTCAGATCAGCGTATTGTGCCCCCATCAGACCTCAGATCAGCAGACTGTGCCCCCATCAGACCTCATATCAGCAGACTGTGCCCCCATCAGACCTCATATCAGCCTACTGTGCCCCTATCAGACCTCAGATCAGCCCACCCAGCCACATAGGATTAAAATAAAAAACTTTACTTACCTGTTCTGCGCTGCGGCTGCCCTCCGGTCCGCGCTCCGCTCTCTTCCCTGGCCCGCGCACACTATGACCTGACGCTGCGTGCAGCGTCAGGTCATAGTGCGCGCCGCCAGGGAAGAGAGCAGAGCGCGGACCGGAGGGCAGCCGCAGCGCAGAACAGGTAAGTAAAGTTTTTTATTTTAATCCTATGTGGCTGGGTGGGCTGATCTGAGGTCTGATGGGGGTCCCTAAATACAAGTGAGCGCTTCCATAATGGAAGCGCTCACTTGTATTCGCCTGATAGAAGGCAAGGTCATCCTTGCTGGGGCCCCCCCTGAGTCACTGGGCCCGGAGCCGTCGCCCCCCCTGCCCCCCCGGTAGCTACGCCACTGCTTGAAGGCATACCTAAGGGGATGTCTTAAGTCCTCGATATCTTTCGTAAAGCGTACGTCTGCTAGGCAGGAAATGGAACTTGCATCTGGATGTACTAGGTTAGAGGTGCAATATATAACTAATCCGACGGATTCACATCGGGATGCCTGGCTGGCAATTGGGCGTCAATATTTATCGCTCCTGAAGGAAAAAGCACAGCACAAGTTGTTCTTTACTAAGCAATCTTATTTTGAACTCGGTAATCAATCCAATAAATTGCTGGCCCACCTGGTGCACCAGAATCAGGCATCCCCTGCTATCCTTAAGATTCAGGCAGAGGATAATACTCTGCTTATGGAAACAGAAGCTATAGCACACAGATTTCAGACATCTACCAAGATCTATATAGAACCCAGACCAATTATTCCATTTCAGATACTCAAGACTATCTCTCCGATTTAACATTGCCTACACTCTCACTAGAACATGTCCGCATGCTAGATGCCCCAATCTCTGAATCTGAGATCTCAGAAGCTGTAACATCTCTAGCCCATGGGAAGTCACCTGGCCCTGTTGGAATACCGGTAGAAGTATATGCAAAGTATCTAAAACAACTCTTTTCCCCTTTAACCCTTTCAGTACTGGACTTTTTTTCGGTTATGCGTTTTCGTTTTGCGCTCCCTTCCTTCAAACAGCCATAACAGTTTTATTTTTCTGTTCACATAGCTGTATGTAGGCTTGTTTTTTGCGGGACAAGTTGTACTTTCCAACGCCACCATTTAATATTGCATATGGTGTAGTGGGAAGCGGGAAACCAAATCTGGTGAAATTGCAAAAAAAACGCTATTCCGCTACAGTTCTACGGGTTTTTTATTTACGGCGTTCAATGTTCATTAAAACTGACCAGTTACTTTAATTCTACTGGTCAGTACGAATCCGGCGATACCTTATATGTATAGTTTTTTCTGCGTTAAAATAATTATGAAGTTGGACATTTTTTTATTTTTTTGTTGTTGTCAAATCTTGACCCCTATAACTTTTTGGTATTTATGTGTACGGAGCTGTATGGGGGCTCATTTTTTGCGGGGCGATCTGAACTTTTTATTGATACCATTCTGGGGTGTGTATGACTTTTTGATCACTTTTTATTTAATTATTTTGATGCTTTTATTTGCATTGGCCATTGAACTACTTGCTGTCCGTCTAAGACAGGATGGGGTTTACCAGGGTATCAGGATAGGAGACAGAGAGGATAGGGTCGGTCTCTATGCCGATCATATTATTTATCTCGGATAGAGGAAACCAATCCCAGGGCTATGACGATCATGAATACTTTTGGATGCTATTCCGGCCTATATATTAATTGGTCTAAATCCTCATTTTTTCCATTGTATGAGGCAAATTGGCAGGACCAGATTTATGGGCTCCCTATTACCCATCATTTCAAATACTTGGGTATCTATATTACTAAAGAACCAACATTGTATCACTCCCTCAATGTCTCTCCTATCCTGGACTATTGTTGGGATAGATTTAAGATATGGGGGACTCTTCCCCTGTCAGTGGCAGGACGTATAAATCTGATCAAAATGATTGTACTCCGTAAATGTCTATATATTCTGGAGCACTCACCCTACATAGTGCCAAAGAAGTTCTTTAAGCAGCTGAACTCCCTTATGTCTCCCTTTATATGGGGCTCTACAAGACCTAAGTTAGCTCTATCTACTCTATGCCGTCCTAAGAATCGAGGCGGAATGGCTCTTCCTGACTTTTATTTCTATTATGTGGCAGGACAACTTAGATGTAACGGGGAGCCGGCGGCGCGGTCCCCTGTGTTGCGCCGCCGGCCTCCCATCAGGCCTATGGAGCGAGGACGCAGGGAGCGCCCTCGTCTCCATGGCAACGTTACTCGGGGAGGACGCGGGGCACTCCCTTCTGCCGCGCGTCCGGCATCCTCCCCGCCCCCTGGACAATGAGCAGGCGGGGGCATCTGAACGCTGGCTTGGGGAACCAGCGCTCAGCCTTTGTATATATATTAGTTTATATATTAATTAGCAATGTATATTGGTCATGTGGCGCTGACCACGCCACATGACCAATTAGGAATTGCTTTGAGCGCTGGCCAACGTGATATTATGCAAATCTGGTCATGTGACGCTAGCCACGTCACATGACCTATCTGGTGGGTTATTTAAACTGGCAACCTGTTGTCACAGATTGCCTGTGATTAGTCTCTGAAAGCAGTGCTGTGCGTTTGACCCTTATGATTTGACTTGTGTATTTTGGATCTTTGGCTACAGGGACTGTCGTCCAGTTACGGATCTGCCGATTAGGGCTTATTCTGTAAGTAGGCAGGGACAGTGGTCGGGGTTACAGACAGGGCTCACTATGCCTTGTTACCCTATCGTGACATTAGATATTTGAAATCCTTGTTAGATTTATCTGAAAACGCCCCCAATTCAGAGGCACACCTAACATTTTATCTAGGGTTGAAGTCATCGTGGCCTGTGTTGGAACAGCCTTCTTTATTTCCTGGACTTCTACTACCTATACACAGAGTAGCTATACACAGGAGCGTAGCTAACGGCTCATGGGCCCTAGTGCAAGAGTTTATCTTGAGCCCCCCTTTCCTCCTTGCTTTGTGTGTCTTCTTATGTGGCACAAGGGTCTTTGGGCCCCCTCAGGCTCCTGGGCCCAGTAGCGACTGCTACCTCTGCACCCCCTATAGCTACGTCCCTGGCTATACAGGTTTGGGCAGCAACCAAGGAGATATATACCTTTACTGCAATTAGTGCCGAGACTTCTCTTTGGGACAATCCAGCAATCCCCTCCTTGTCTACTTCAGTGGATGCACCATTCTGGAAGTCACATGGTATTGATACCTTGGGGAATGTTTACCAAAACAATGTTGTATGCATGTTTGAATATATTCTGTCTAACGCCAAATTCCCAGAACTGCCTTTTATCGATACCTACAACTAAGACATGCCCTCAACGCACACTTTACAGGCCGCCAAGTGAATATCTCCACCTATCCTTTCATAGGTATTTTCAAATCTCAGGGACCTAGGGGTTTCATCTCAGCTACATATACTCATCTTATTGATGTCAAACTGAACACAACTCATCTTGGGGTACTAGACAAATGGAGGGCCACGGTTCCTGAGGATGAAGATATTGCGGAAGTGCTGGATTCTCCAAATGGGGTGTCTCCAGCTATAAATAATAAATTTATCCAACTTTGCAGAGTTCATTTATCCAACCTTGCATCTATATAAAATGGGATGCCTTACCCATACCAAATGTCTAAGGCTACTTTCACACTAGTGTTTTATAATTCCGGTATTGAGTTCCATCATAAGGGCTCAATACTGGAATAAAATGCTCCAGTTTTGTCCCCATTCATTGTCAATGGGGACAAAACTGAACTGAAGACAACGGAATGCTCCTAGAAGCATTCCGTTCCGTCTTCAGACCGGAGAGCAAACCTTAGCATGCTGCGGTTTGCTCTCCGGTCCAGGCATCCGCACCAAGATGGATCCGGAATGACCCCCAATGCAAGTCAATGGGGACGGATCCGTTTGGTGTGATACAATGGTGAACGGATCTGTCCTCCATTGACTTTCATTGGAGTTCATGATGGATCCGTCACATACACACATACAGACATACACATATACACATATACACATATACAGACATACACATAAACATACACAGACATATACACACACACATACATACATACTTGCATGCTCCTGGCAGGTCACCATAGCGCAGGAGGAGCAGGACGGCGCACACATAGGACGATGACCCCAAATATATGCTTGTTTGGAATCCTAGAAGAAGAAAATTACTCACACCACACCAGAATCTTTCTGAAAGAAACTTTATTTCAGAAAAGCCATCACCATCCGCTGGATGGGAGATAGGTGCCCGACACTTACACAATGGAAAAATCTGGTTAACACCATTATTCCATATGAATCTATTATATATAAAAATAGGGGCTGTACTAATAAAACTGGCAAGGTATGGGGACCGTGGTGCTCTTCTCCGTTGACACACTATTCTGTTTCAGTGTTTCGTGACATTATGAACGCCTTGCCCCGGTAATATGCTAAAAGAGGAAATACTATGTGTTGTTTAATATGAGGTTTCTGTTGTAGTCGCAATTGCTTGATCTCAGATTTATTTTATGATTGCAATATTGTATGATATATCACTGTTCATACTTGAAATGTGAAACGTATCAATTATTTATTGTTATATGTAATCTTTCAATAAAAAGAGTTTTTAAAAAAAAATCATACAATATGATTTTCTGATTTTTTTTTAGATTCTGTCTCTCACAGTTGAAGTGTACCTACGAAAAAAAATTACAGACCTCTCCATTCTCTGTTGGTGGGAAAACTTGCAAAATCACCAGTGTTTCGAATACTTACTTTTCCCCACTGCATACAGAAAGTAGCTTCTTGCATGGTTTGCCTCTGGCATTTTATACCTGAACAAAGCATATAACTTTGCCTATAAACTCAAATAGCATCTTACACCTGGCTTTAATAGGCTGCACATTAGAAATAAAGGGAAAAGAATAGTGATAGATAAATTTATGATTCAGGTATATACCACTGACTAGCAGTGAAATGTTGTGCTAAATATTGATTAAACAATACTTTTTCATGCCTCAGTGACATTAGAGAGAATCTTGTCACATTAGCTTAAAGCATGCTTAGAAAAAATGTCACACATACGGAAAAAGAAAGAATATAAATCATTCAGGTGGCTACTTTATGGATACTTATACAAAGGGGTGAGGCTATCTGTCTCGAGGGAGCACGTAATTGCACATATCACTACTTGCCTTGCAGTTGGAGGGCATTAATTCGTAGATGCAATATCACAATGTGCTCGAATGGTCTACTATTTATCTTCCTTATATTTGGATGGAGAAAGCTATAAAACATATTCATTAGGCTTAGAAAGTTTCAGGAGAATACATTGCATTTTTATTTCCTTATTTTGAAGGAAATATGTGCCTAAGAACATGTCCCACTTATAACATCTAATATTTCCATCTGGAAGCAGAGAAAAAAAAAAGAAATAGAATGCAAATAGCTTTTATAAAACACAACTAAAATTACATGAAATACATACTGTACATGAAAAACTTTAAAGGGTTGTTTCATCCTGACAACCCCTTTTCATATGATTTGGGGCCTCTTTAACAAACCAGAACCTAAAAGAATCAGTAGCTCTTGCTCTTGTGGACTACCATTTGTTTAGATTTCTTTATGTAACATTATTACATTTATTGGTAACATTTACAGATGAGCGAACCTTTTCGTCACAGTTCGTTATCCGCACGGAAATTAGGGTACTCGGCAGTACTCGGTACTTGGCCGAGTACCGTGTAATATTCGTGTTTTTTGAAAACTCCTCCCTGCATGTTTAGCAC
>ONZH01022974.1:0-29334 GCA_900303285.1 Rhinella marina
ATAACAGTGTCATCCACAGATCCCCATAACAGTGTCATCCACAGATCCCCCATAACAGTGTCATCCACAGATCCCATAACAGTGTCATCCACAGATCCCCATAACAGTGTCATCCACAGATCCCCATAACAGTGTCATCCACAGATCCCATAACAGTGTCATCCACAGATCCCCCATAACAGTGTCATCCACAGATCCCCATAACAGTGTCATCCACAGATCCCCCATAACAGTGTCATCCACAGATCCCCATAACAGTGTCATCCACAGATCCCCATAACAGTGTCATCCACAGATCCCCCATAACAGTGTCATCCACAGATCCCCATAACAGTGTCATCCACAGATCCCCCATAACAGTGTCATCCACAGATCCCCATAACAGTGTCATCCACAGATCCCCCATAACAGTGTCATCCACAGATCCCCATAACAGTGTCATCCACAGATCCCCATAACAGTGTCATCCACAGATCCCCCATAACAGTGTCATCCACAGATCCCCCATAACACAGTGTCATCCACAGATCCCCCATAACAGTGTCATCCACAGATCCCCATAACAGTGTCATCCACAGATCCCCCATAACAGTGTCATCCACAGATCCCCCATAACAGTGTCATCCATCCACAGATCCCCCATAACAGTGTCATCCACAGATCCCCCATAACAGTGTCATCCACAGATCCCATAACAGTGTGTCATCCACAGATCCCCATAACAGTGTCATCCACAGATCCCCCATAACAGTGTCATCCACAGATCCCCATAAACAGTGTCCATCCCAGATCCCCATAACAGTGTCATCCACAGATCCCCCATAACAGTGGTCATCCACAGATCCCCCATAACAGTGTGTCATCCACAGATCCCCATAACAGTGTCAGTGTCATCCACAGATCCCCCATAACAGTGTCATCCACAGATCCCCCATAACAGTGTCCATCCACAGATCCCCCATAACAGTGTCATCCACAGATCCCCCCATAACAGTGTCATCCACAGATCCCCATAAGTGTCATCACAGATCCCCATAACAGTGTCATCCAGATCCCCATAACAGTGTGTCATCACAGATCCCCATAACAGTGTCATCCACAGATCCCATAACAGTGTCATCCACAGATCCCCCATAACAGTGTCATCCACAGATCCCCCATAACAGTGTCATCCACAGATCCCCCATAACAGTGTGTCATCACACAGATCCTCCATAACAGTGTCATCCACAGATCCCCATAACAGTGTATCATCACAGATCCCCATAACAGTGTCATCCACAGATCCCCCATAACAGTGTCATCCACAGATCCCCCATAACAGTGTCATCCACAGATCCCCATAACAGTGTCCTCCACAGATCCCCATAACAGTGTCATCCACAGATCCCCATAACAGTGTCATCCACAGATCCCCATAACAGTGTTCATCCACAGATCCCCATAACAGTGTCATCCACAGATCCCCATAACAGTGTCATCCACAGATCCCCATAACAGTGTCATCCACAGATCCCCAGTCCACAGATCCCCCATAACAGTGTCATCCACAGATCCCCATAACAGTGTCATCCACAGATCCCCATAAGTGTCATCCACAGATCCCCCATAACAGTGTCATCCACAGATCCCCCATAACAGTGTCATCCACAGATCCCCATAACAGTGTCATCCACAGATCCCCATAACAGTGTGTCATCCACAGATCCCCCATAACAGTGTCATCCACAGATCCCCCATAACAGTGTCATCCACAGATTCCCCCATAACAGTGTCATCCACAGATCCCCCATAACAGTGTCATCCACAGATCCCCCATAACAGTGTCATCCACAGATCCCCATAACAGTGTCATCCATCCCCATAACAGTGTCATCCACAGATCCCCATAACAGTGTCATCCACAGATCCCCCATAACAGTGTCATCCACAGATCCCCCATAACAGTGTCATCCACAGATCCCCCATAACAGTGTGTCATCCACAGATCCCATAACAGTGTCATCCACAGATCCCCCATAACCGTGTCATCCACAGATCCCCCATAACAGTGTCATCCACAGATCCCCCATAACAGTGTCATCCACAGATCCTTCATAACAGTGTCATCCACAGATCCCCCATAACAGTGTCATCCACAGATCCCCCATAACAGTGTCCTCCACAGATCCCCCATAACACTGTGCCATCCACAGATCCCCCATAACAGTATATAATCCACAGATCCCCCATAACAGTGTCATCCACAGATCCCCCATAACAGTGTCATCCACAGATCCCCCATAACAGTATCATCCACAGATCCCCATAACAGTGTCATCCACAGATCCCCATAACAGTATATAATCCACAGATCCCCCATAACAGTGTCATCCTCAGATCCCCATAACAGTGTCATCCACAGATCCCCCATAACAGTGTGTCATCCACAGATCCCCCATAACAGTGTCATCCACAGATCCCCCATAACAGTATATCATCCACATATCCCCCCATAACAGTGTCATCCTCAGATCCCCATAACAGTGTAATCCACAGATCACCCATACAGTGTCCTCCACAGATTCCCCCATAACAGTGTCATCCACAGATCCCCCATAATAATGTGTCATCCACAGATCCTCCATAACAGTGTCATCCACAGATCCCCATAACAGTGTCATCCACAGATCCCCTATAACAGTGTCATCCACAGATCCACATAACACTGTGCCAGCCACAGATCCCCCATAACAGTGTCATCCACAGATCCCCATAACAGTGTCACCCACAGATCCCCCATAACAGTGTCATCCACAGATCCCCATAACAGTGTCACCCACAGATCCCCCATAACAGTGTCATCCACAGATCCCCCATAATAATTCATTGCTTTGGAATTGCCAGTGATCAGCCACTCATCATAACATAATGGAGGATGACTGTACATGCACACTGTGCTCTCCCTTCATTTCATGGCCTGGATGGGACGACCCTTTTTTTCTGCTTGTGGTTTTTTAAACTGCACCATGAAAAAAAAGAAGTGCCCTGTCCATTCTTCATGCGGGTTCTATGTCCAGAATTCCCTTTGAAAATGAGCATTAATGAAAATTCACAGCAAAACTGCATCAAAAAGTGTTATATAAAAGTCATCAGAAAAAAAAATACATCCAAAAAACCTGATACAGATTCTGCATTAGGTTATTTTAAAGGGAATCTGTCATCTCCGAAACACCCCCTGAACTAGAGTAAGCGTTGTATAATGTAAGTGATGCTGAATCCGAATATGTAAGTTTTATCTTCATACTCACTTCCATTCCGATGCTGTGCTCCCACAAACCGGCAGTAAAATGCATTGAGAGGACTCTTCTTTGAGTCCTCTCCATTATGTGAGTGAGCACTGGAGTCCACTGAGTGCATTTTACTGCAGGTTTTTGGGAGCACAACATCAGAATGGAAGTTAGTATGAAAATAAGACTTACATAACCAGACTTGACGACACTTACACTATACATTGCTTACTATAGTTTGGAGGGTGTTTCAGAGCTGACAGGTTCCCTTTAAGCACAGAAAAGACTCTGTGTGAACAAACCCAAAGAGGCTGCAGGATCAGCAGTTTACAGTGGAAAGGCTAAAGAGATATAATATGGCAGTCTACAATCAGTGCTGTGGTTGTAACCGCTGTTTGTGCCTACAAAATCCTATCTGACTTCTGGTCCAATATTTCAGGATTTAGGGCCCCACTTTCAATTTTGCCCAGGGCCACACTTTGTCTAAAACCGGCCCTGCCTGCAAGGTATGATACTGGTGGCTGATACACCAACATGTTCATGAGGGGGCTGTTGTAGGGGCTTATTTACATGGCAGGAGCTGAAAGGTTAGAGAGTTGAGGAAGTTTAAGTTTAGTTAATGGGTGGGGTTTGGGAAAAGTTGTGTGGCTTAGTGGGTACATGAGCAGGGCTTAGAGTTAAAGGGATGCCTCAGATTTATGACCAGCCAACATCCTGCGTGCCACTTGCAAGCTGGTAACTATACAATGTGATTGAAGTGATGTGTTTATTGACGTACAATTAAAACGTGCACTATGTGTGTGATAAATTAGTGGCATTTATGTATCATGAGACAAAGGTAGTTGTGTGTGCCACATTTGTCCTTTGTGTCACTGTGTGTGGAGCATGTGTCCAGTGTGTCAGTGATGTGAGCCACAAGTGTCCAGTATGTCATTGGTTTGTGCAGCATGTGTCCAGTGTGTCAGTGATGTGAGCCACATGTGTCCTTTGTGTCACTGCTGTGTGGAGCATGTGCCCAGTGTGTCAGTGATGTGAGCCACAGGTGTCCAGTGTGCCATTGGTGTGTGGAGGATGTGTCCAGGTTAGGTATGTGAGCCAAAGGTGTCCAGTGTGCCATTGGTGTTTGGAGCATGTGTCCAGTGTGTCAGTGATATGAGCCACAGATGTCCAGTGTGGCACTGATGTCTGGAGCATGTGTCCAGTTTGTTAGTGATGTTTTGCTTCATGTGTCTAGTGTGTCCTTGGGGAGTTTTATATGTGTCCAGTGTGTAAAGTGTGAGTCTAGTTTGTTAGACTTTTTATCATGATAATTGTGTATAATATAATAAAGCAGTGTGGCTGTGTATAGCCTGTCAGGGCTGATAAGTCCCAGTCTGGCCCTGGCTAAAATGCTTCTATTCTGATTGTTTTGAGAGTATAGGACTGTGTTCAAGAGGTAGGTAGGCTACCGATCTGGTCTAATCCTAATAAATAAATGGAGCCATTTACTGGCGTAATGTAGAACTGGCTTAGTTGGCCATAGCAACCAATCAGATTCCACCTTTCAGTATAAAAGTATAAAAGTCTAAGGTTAGTTTCACAGTAGTGTTAAAACTATCCAGCAGGCTGTTCCAGCAGAGGAACAGCCTGTCAGAGTTCATCGTATCCGACAGGGCCGGAAGGGGCCGGAGCACCACCATGCTCCATTGACTATAATGGAACCTGGTAACGATCCAGCCTGTTTATGGCACTCAGGCACCTGTTTTTGTCCTGCCAAATCCCGGAATTTATGCTGGAAACAGGCAGGATCTCCTCCGTGGCCCATTACAGTTAATGGGCCACGGTGGGGAAATGCAGTATCCGGCTATGTGGAATACAATTAAGTCTGTCAGGCTGTTCCTCTGCTAGAACATCCTGAAAGATAGTTTCAAAGTTAGTGTGAAACTAGCCTAAAAAATAAACAAATTACTGCATCTATAAGGGCTCATTCACACGACCGTATTTTTGCGGGTCCGCAGCGCTCGGAACACATGCCGGGCGGTCCCATTCAAAATGCCTATACTTGTCCGTGCGTGCTAACAAGTATAGGACATGTTCTATCTTTTCTTGCGGAGCTGCGGCACGGCAAGATAGGGAGCCGGCCATAGAAGTGAACGGGCCCGCCCTATTTCGCAAACAAAATGGAATAAAATAATTATCAAAAAGTAACATGTACTCCAAAATGGTGTCAATTAAAACTACAGCACACTGCAGAAAAAAAATCTTAACACAGCTTTATCAATAGAAATAGAAATAAGTTATGGGTATTAGTAAATGGTTACACAAAGCAAATTATAGTAAAACCTGAGAAAAAATACGTTATATAAATCTGCTATTGTTATAATCATACTAGCCAGAAGAATAAAGTTATCATGCCATTTTTTACTGTAAAGTGAAAGCTGTAAACACAAACCCCCCAAAAAATGATAGACCCAACAAATACATTACAGTATATGGAACAGTACATTACAGTATATGGAACATTACATGGTGGCAGTGAAAAATGAATATCATCCTGCAAAAACCAAGTACTCATATGGCTATGTCAACAAAAAAGGAAAAAATGATGGCTCTTTGAAGACTGGGATGAAAGAACACAAATGTTGCAGCAAAAATTGACATGTACATAAGGAGTTAAGGAGAGTGAGGAATTGCATCATTGCACTTTGCCATCTCCAACTTGGGAGAAGGAGAAATGGGGGCGCCATTTCAGGTTTGTTTTAGAAACTACCAGTCTGATTTCTATAATTCTCTTTTGAAGAGAATTGCTGTTTTAAAGAGCAGACACTTGGCTCTAATGTTTGCGTCCGGCCATTACCCCATACCAACAATGGCCCCTGTTTGGTCACCATCTTATGTTGCAGCTAGTTTTTCAGGCTCCTGTCCCTTATGGCAATAATCCAGCGGCCATGTTTGATCCATCCACCATGTTAAGCCCATCTGGATTTAACCCTAATACATTTGGAAAGCATTATACCATTAGGTTCATAGTATGAGGTATCCCGGACCTTATGAAGGGATCCACATGGGTTAAAATTTTGTTGCACTACACAGTGACGTAGAATTTGTTTAAAATTCGTCGTGGCTGTCAGAGTGACGCAGAATAAAATTTTCACTAAGAGAGCGTGTTAGCTAGGAATGATGCATTTGGATCCAGTTGGCAAAGCGATTTGTCCGGTAATGCAGGTGTAGGTCCGACCATAAATGATTGAAATAACGACGCAGACTAATTTTTTTGCTAACAGAACGGATTAACTACAATGAATTTGGGTTGAGTTGGTGAAGTGATATGTGTGATATGTGTGGCTCATTCTAATAACTGACGTGACTCCTCCGTGCTAAGTACAGTAGTTATTTGACCCCAGGCAGTCCACTGCTAACATCTTTGAAGGACAAGTGGCATTCAGCAATAACAGTTCTACGATGCCCTTAGATGTCTGCACGCGCGCTACACTGAAGGGATCACCGTTGTCTACCCTTCACCAACAGGTGTTGGTAACCTGCTCAACGCCATTTGTCATAGGGGTCAGCGACTTCAATACAGACGCAGAATATTTTTCTCGCTAACAGATGTATTAGCGATGATGAATTTGGGCTCACTGCACACATATATAGGATGAAATATCTAAAGGGTGATCCCATGACTAATGTAAAAAATGAAAATCAAAAATAATATAGACAATCTCTAACAAAGCTAGAACCATCCCTGTACCTCACATGGATCCAGAGATCTCCTCATTCATTGTTCTACTTACATCAAGCTGGCAGCTCAAAGGGAGTGTCTTTTCTGCTGCAGCTAAGGGGGCGTGTCTCAGCTCTCCCTATCACAACTCAGGAGGCAGTTAAAGGATGAAACTGAGCATGTGCGACCTTCTCTGTGAGCCGGACAAAGAAATAAGAAAACAAACAAACAGCAGGTGGGGCAATACAGTACATTTTATTGAATAACCCGTTGCTATGCAAAATTTTTAATTACATGCAATTGCAAAAGTATTTAGATGCAAGTGCTGGTTTGAAAACTGTAGAATATTTTTCGTGGGGCACCCACTTTAAATAACTGTATGTTATTAGAGATTCATGAAGTTAAGAATCTCATAGTTGGATATTTACCCTTGGCCTAATAATGACACTATATAACGTAAAAGCTTATAGAAGCCATTTGCTATGATAAACTTTGCTCCACTGCACAATTGAACAGCACAACATATTTAAAGGGATTGTCCGGTTCAGAGCTGAACCCGGACATATCCCCATTTTCACCCAGGCAGCCCCCCTGATTTCATGCTCCAATGCTCTCCTTTGCCCTCCACTTAATTGTGCAGGGCAAAGTTTTTTTTTTAGTAGATCTGGTGACGTACCAGGCTCTCCATGGTGAAATCTAGGTGGAGGCTTCCACCTAGCAGTGAGCCCGGTGATGCCTTTAAAATGGCAAGGGCAGCACTAAAGCCCGCCCATCAGAGAAGCCTCCACCCAGCAGTGTAAAAATATAAACAAAAAAGCCGTTGCCCTGCGAGATCCAGCACAGGGCAAGGGAGAGCATTGGAGCATGAAATGCCCAGTCCAAATGAAATCCTGCGTCCAGATAAATCCAAAAGATAAAAAAAGTAATCCTCATAGAATAAGATAATAATAAACTAACAAACCATTCAAAAATGTTAGAGGTCATCTGATTAGATGTACCCCTCCTCCAGAGATGGTAAGTAAAACAGCATCCCTGAGGGGGTTACTGGAGGTAAACCTGTATATGTGTACTTGCAGGTAGCATCTTGTTTAACATGTAAACCATTCTGAATTCTTGACTGGTAGAATAGAGACTGGATTTTCACTTCAAATACAAGAATTCAGAATCGGCCCACCTAAAGGGGTAGCCGATCTCCAGATGAATGAACAAAATGCTTGTTCATTGGATGAAACAGTGGTTCATGCAGGCAACTAAATGATCATTTCTCAGCAGCAGATTGTGCTGTATAAACAGCACTGTGCTGCCCAGAAATGATACAGCCGTATGAGGAAGAACGGTCGCAGTAGGTGCATGTAAATCACCCTCACTGATCGAGAAGCCAGTTGTCAGGAAGGAACAATTACCTCCTCGGATTGTGTAAACCCATCTTAACTGTATAGGGAAGAATTGCATCTCAAAGGTGATGCCATATCCATATCTTCAGAAGCCCTGTGGTGGAGCTGACATATTAAATGTTACATTTGTCATAAGTTATTAAATATATCACAGTACGTTCTCTGTGTTCCAGTTTATATAATCTTGTATCATGTATTTTTTATTTGTAACACAAGACTTGAAGCTTTGAGTTGACAGTGCATTTACATACTTTGCATAAATCCATAAATCCAGTAGTAGATACAAAGCCACCTATAATTTCAATTGGCTAGTGAACAGACTTGTGGATATTGCAGCAGCTAGGCTCATCTATCTGTCTAACAGCTACACCGATGCCTTCGCCCTGTGCCAGTCCTTGTACTCGTTGCCCATTCAGTATAGAATTCAATTTAAACTGCTCATTCTCACCCAAAAAAGCTCTTCACAGTGCTGCACCCCTATATCTCTTCTCTCATCTCTGTCTACCACCCTACCCGTGTTCTACGCTCTGCAAGTGATTTACAACTGACATCCATCATAATTAGTGATGAGCGAGCCGAAGCGGCAATATTCGGGATTCGCACAAATATTGCCCGCCTCGGCTCGGCATCCCGAGCCTGCGCGGACTCGTGATGATTCGTGCGTCACTGCCAGTTTGAAATGCCAGTTTTTTTCTGCCAATCAGCATCAAAGGGAAGCCTGTGGGAACGCCTGCTGTGATGTAACATCCCCTATACCTCCCCAGCAGTGATTGGCTGGCAGTGACATGTGACCTAAATTTACATAAGGAAGGGACCTGCAGCATCAGCCTCATTGTGCTTTTAGGAAGGAGAAGAGACAGACAGAGACAGTGTTAGCTCGTGTAGTGTGTGCAGCAAGCAGTTAGGAGTTAGGTTAGGAAGCCTCAACAGTCTTTTTAAAGACTATTTATACTCTGAAAAACAGTATACAGTATGTACTGTAAGCCTGTATTCTGTGTAGGAATAGGAAGCCACAATAGTCTTTTAAAAACCAATTGATTCTCTGAAGAAAACTATACAGTATATGCTGTAAGCCTGCATTCTGTGCAGAGCTGTGCCTGGTACACCTTGTCCAGCTACATAGATCAAACTATACATATCTAAACAGATATATTCCTGTGCATGACTGTGCAGTGACTAGTGAATACATTTCATCAGCGTGCTATATACCTCAGAGTCTATAGATACCGTATTGATCTGTGGATTCCCGTTTTATTTGCGCAAACTGCGTACATCTTTTTTTGGATAGGTCTGAAAATAATCATACCTGCATATCTATCTACATTGTCCGTTTAATTTCACTGATCCGTAATACACGGTGCAGTGACTAGTGAATACATTTCATCAGCCTGCTATATACCTCAGAGTCTATAGATTCCGTATTGATCTGTGGATTCCCGTTTTATTTGCGCAAACTGCGTACATCTTTTTTTGGATAGGTCTGAAAATAATCGTACCTGCATATCTATCTACATTGTCCGTTTAATTTCACTGATCCGTAATACACGGTGCAGTGACTAGTGAATACATTTCATCAGCCTGCTATATACCTCAGAGTCTATAGATTCCGTATTGATCTGTGGATTCCCGTTTTATTTGCGCAAACTGCGTACATCTTTTTTTGGATAGGTCTGAAAATAATCGTACCTGCATATCTATCTACATTGTCCTTTTAATTTCACTGATCCGTAATACACGGTGCAGTGACTAGTGAATACATTTCATCAGCGTGCTATATACCTCAGAGTCTATAGATACTGTATTGATCTGTGGATTCCCGTTTTATTTGCGCAAACTGCGTACATCTTTTTTTGGATAGGTCTGAAAATAATCGTACCTGCATATCTATCTACATTGTCCGTTTAATTTCACTGATTCGTAATACACGTTGCAGTGACTAGTGAATACATTTCATCAGCCTGCTATATACCTCAGAGTCTATAGATTCGGTATTGATCTGTGGATTCCCGTATTATTTGCGCAAACTGCGTACATCTTTTTTTGGATAGGTCTGAAAATAATCGTACCTGCATATCTATCTACATTGTCCGTTTAATTTCACTGATCCGTAATACATGTTGCAGTGACTAGTGAATACATTTCATCAGCCTGCTATATACCTCAGAGTCTATAGATACTATATTGATCTGTGGATTCCCGTTTTATTTGTGCAAACTGCGTACATCTTTTTTTGGAAAGGTCTGAAAATAATCATACCTGCATATCTATCTACATTGTCCGTTTAATTTCACTGATCCGTAATACACGGTGCAGTGACTAGTGAATACATTTCATCAGCGTGCTATATACCTCAGAGTCTATAGATTCCGTGTTGATCTGTGGATTCCCGTTTTATTTGCGCAAACTGCGTACATCTTTTTTTGGATAGGTCTGAAAATAATCGTACCTGCATATCTATCTACATTGTTCGTTTAATTTCACTGATCCGTAATACACGGTGCAGTGACTAGTGAATACATTTCATCAGCCTGCTATATACCTCAGAGTCTATAGATAATAATATAATACTGCTACTGTTCACATGGAGAACCCCAGGGTCAGGGGGAGAGGGGGAAGAGCTGGGAGAGGTGGGAATCGTGGTGGTGCAGTGGTCAGCGGTGATGACCGTGGTGTGCGTGGTGACACAGTGCCGGCTGCTGTGGGTACAGTGGAAACACGTAAGGACCACAAGCTGTTGAGAGAGCCAGAGGGCTGCGACGAGGGAGAAGCCAGGGCCAAGTCACTACTTCCCCAAGTGCTCCTAGAGGTCACGCTCCAGCCCGTACTATGCGCCACTCCTTAGTTTGGGAGTACTTTAAGGATGATGAGGCCGATCCTCGTTTGACGGTGTGCAAGCTGTGCCACACGTCAATGAGCAGGGGTTCAAAACGCAACAACCTGACCACTAGTAGCCTGCGCAAACATTTGGAGAGAAAACACCCCACCAAATGGTTTGCACTTCTGTCAGCTGGTGACGTTGACACAGTTAGTCCAGCAACTGTGTCTTGTCCAAGCCAGGACGTTGCAGCCTCCAGCCCCGAAAGGACCCCTCCAGCTCCATCTCCCTCCCTCTCCTCCATTCATGTGTCCCAGTGCGGCGTTCAACTGTCTCTACCGCAGACATTTGAACGCAAGCGCAAGTACGCAGCCACCCAGCCCCACGCGCAAACTCTAAATGTGCACATCGCCAAGCTGATTAGTTTGGAAATGTTGCCGTTCAGGCTTGTGGAGACAGAATCCTTCCGCAACCTTATGGAGGCGGCAGCCCCCCATTACTCTGTCCCCAGCCGACACTATTTTGCCCGATGTGCCGTCCCCGCCCTGCACCGGCATGTGTCTGAGAACATCACCCACGCTCTCAAAAACACGGTTTGTGGTAAAGTCCACATGACCACAGATACGTGGACGAGTACCAGTTGCCAGGGACATTACATCTCCCTCACGGCACATTGGGTCAATCTGGTGGAGGCTGGGGCAGAGACCTATCGTGGGGCTGCACATGTGCTACCCACACCACGAATTGCAGGACATAGTTCCGTCTGTGTGTCTCCGGCACATTATGCCTCCTCCTCCACCTCCTCCTCCTCCAAAGTGGCAGTGATGCCCCAATCGTCAAGTCTCATTTCCTCGATGGTCCAGCGGTTCCTCAAGACCTACCCCCAGTTGAGTGAGTTGCTCACCAAGGTGCGGCGCATATGCGCCCATTTTCGCAAGTCCACCACCGATGCCGCGACCCTCAGGACTGTGCAAGGGCGGCTACAACTCTCTGTTCACCGGCTGCTGTGTGACGTTCCCACGCGTTGGAATTCGACGTTACACATGCTAGCCAGGGTGTACCAACAACTGCCAGCTGATCCCCCGAGGTGGTAGTCAGGCCAGTCAGCTTCCTCATGTCTATGCTGAGGAGTGGACGTGGATGGCTGGCATCTGCCAGGTCTTAGGTCCCTTTGAGGAGGCAACAGAGATGGTCAGTGGTGATGCACACATCATCAGTGTCACCATCCCTCTGTTGTGCCTCATCCAGAACTCCTTGAGGAACCTAAGAGCTGAGGATTCAGCAGTGTCACAGGAGGTGGGGGAAGACAGTGACATTGAGAGCACCCTGTTGTCAGTTTCGCAGCGCGAAACTGAGGAGGAGGAAGAAACTCTTGGGCACCATGCATCAGGGGGTGATTCCATGCTACCTGTTGAGCGGGTATAGGCTGAGGAGGATGAATTGGGGTCGGAGGAAGGGGGGGAGGAGGAGATGGAGAGTCCGCTAAGTGAGGAGGCTGAAGGCTTGCGTGTTGGCTACTGTAGGATACTGTCCACCAATGACTATTAGGTGTACACCCTCCTTGACCCACGCTACAAGGACAACTTTGCCCAACTTATACCCGTGGAGGAAAAGAGCACCCGAGTCACTTTCTACCACAAGGCCCTGGTTCAGAAACTGCTACAGGCCTTTCCAGACCAGTCGAGCAACAGGGGGCGGACTGCAGTGGCTGAAGTTGGAGAGGAGAGGAGGGCAGGGGTACACTATTCCATGCTTTTGCCAAGTTTCTTAAACCCCAGCAAGACAGTACGACACAGCCACAGGGCAGGCAGAGCAGGGCAGAACAGTACCGCAAGATGGTGAGGGAGTATGTCGCGGACCAGACCAACGTCCTGACCGATAACTCCACGCCATATAATTACTGGCTGGCCAAGCTGGACAGGTGGCCAGAACTTGCGCAGTACGCTCTTGAGGTGCTTGCCTGCCCTGCTGCAAGTGTACTGTCTGAAAGGGTTTTTAGTGCCGCCGGGGGTATCATTACGGACAAACGGACGCGCCTGTCCACCGACAACGCCGACATCCTCGCGTTCATCAAGATGAACAGGTCATGGATATCCCCCCAGTTCTCATCCCCACCTCAGGCTACCTCCTAAATTGCTTGCTTTCCTCCTCCTCCTCCTCCTCTTCATCTGAGTTGCATATGCAACAATTTTTCAGGAAAGTCATCCGTCTTTCTACTAACAATTTTTCAGGAAAGTCATCCGGCTTTCTAAAAACAATTTTTCAGGAGTCATGCGGCTTTGTAACCAAATTTTTTTATGAAAGGCCATGGGGTTCTATACACACAGTGCTGACGGAAGCCCATCAGCCTTTCTAAACACAATTGAATCTGTCCCATCATGAGAAAGTCCCCCCAAGGAGTCCCCACTGTAACTTGCTTCCCATACAACTACCTCACCCCCCGACACCTGTGTCTCGCCATTGTCTACCACCTCCTCAGACAACACTGGTAAATCCCCACTGTCAGCACACTGAGACTGCAAAAGGTCTTGCGAATTGGGGCAGAGAATGTTCTGGGGTAGCACATCAGAGAAGGGGTGACTATGGGGTTCCAGGGAGTACGTGACCACATGCAATCTCCATCCAAAAAGTCATAATGAGGCTCACCACCATGCTTTACACTGCAATCTTATTACTGAGGCTCACCACCATGCTTTACACTGCAATCTTATTGAAAGACAGACAATCAGGGGTTCACCGCCAGGTTGTCAGGCAGCATTTTTAAGTGGGTCACCATTACCGTGTCCCTGAAAATTGCCTTGGGGTCATCACCAGACTATTGGCCAGATTTAGAAAAAATGGTGCAATTAGGGAGCCTCAGAGGCATCCCTACATGCTGCCCCTGGTGTTTCCTATGCATTTCCAAGGTGTTTCCATCATTTTCTGAGGTTTTTAGATGTTGGGGCAAACTTGACTGTGCAGAACCTTTGGCCCATGCAAAAATATTCGGGTCTCCCATAGACTTTAATGGGATTCGTGATTCGGCCCGAACCCACGAATCCCACGAAAAATTCGGGCTGAATTCCCAATCCCCGAATCTTTTAGGATTCGCTCAACTCTAACCATAATCCAAACCTTTCACTCCTGGCTTCAAGACTTCTTCTGAGTGGCACCCGTTCTCTGGAATGTCTTACCTCAAGAAATTGGGTTAAATCAGTATATACACAGTTTTAGCTGCTCCCTAAAAATATATTTAGGGTGGCCTATCACTAGAGATGAGCGAATCATGCAAAATTATATTCGCCGAAAGATTCCTATATTCGACGAATAGATTCTTTGAATTTGCGTACAAAATTTACGTAATTATATGGATTTTAGCGAACATTCGCACACTAATAACGAACGTTCAGGTAAAAAGGTAAGCAACCTCTTTGAACACGTACGCATAAGCGTACAAATTGCGTACGAAAATGACGGGCTTTGCTGAAGAGGAATGGTGGTGCAGGATGAACGCTGGCTTCATATGGATACTGTATCAGCAGATGACAGCAGATCATCCAGCTGAAACTGAGATGAGCGTGCCATCCATTCCACTACCTCATCCACTTTCTCTTTTGCACCTTGGTGGGTTAGCCTGGTGGAAAAACGGCCAAGTATTGCAAATACTACTAGTAGATGCTCCGGCTACAGGTCCTTTGGCACTTCTGCCCTGTGCCACCTTCTCCTTGCTCCACATCCCGCGCCTGCGCCGTGCGTCCTTCATTCGGCGCAGGCGCAGTGAGTGGCGCTGGCTGCCGGGCTCCCAGCTTCCTCACTGCGCCTGCGCCAACTTGGAACCGAACCCGAGTTTGGGAAATGTTTTTGTTACAGTAGAAATGAATTTATGAAGTTCTTACGTGAATTCTCATGAGACTTTGCAATGTAATAACTTTGGCTCATCGTAGCCAATACATTCTAATACTGTGCGGAGCTCCGGCTTCTTACAGTATTAGAACAAAGTTTCATGCAAATCGACTTCGGATGTTTCATCCGAAGTTGATTCACTCATTCCTAATTATAGGTCCTATTTAATACAGTAACATAGTTTATAAGGCCGAAAAAAGACATCTGTCCATCCAGTTTGGCCTGTTATCCTACAAGTTGATCCAGAGGAAGCCAAAAAACCCCTGTGAGGTAGAAGCCAATTTTCCACACTTTAGGGGAAAAAATTCCTTCCCGACTCCAATCAGGCAGTTAGAATAACTCCCTGGATCAACGACCCATCTCTAGTAACTATGACCTGTACTATTGTTACCCTCCAGAAATAAATCCAGGCCACTCTTGAACTCTTTTAGTGAACTTACCATCACCACCTCCTCAGGCAGAGAGTTTCATAGTCTCACTGCTCTTACAGTAAATAATCCTCTTCTATGTTTATGTACAAACCTTCTTTCCTCCAGACGCAGAGGATGTCCCCTCGTCACAGTCACAGGGCTCTGAACCCTCTCCAGCTCTACTATGTCTGCCTTGTTCACAGGAGCTCAGAACTGTACACAGTACTCCATGTGTGGTCTGACTAGTGGTTTGTAAAGTGGCAGGACTATGTTCTCATCACGGGCATCTATTCCCTTTCTGATGCAACCCATTATCTTATTGGCCTTGGCAGCAGCTGTCTGACACTGGTTTCTGCAGCTTAGTTTTCTGTTCACTTAAATTCCTCGGTCCTTTTCCACAGGGGCGTAGCTATAGGGGGTGCAGAGGTAACAGTCGCTACCGGGCCCAGGAGCCTGAGGGGGCCCAAAGACCCTTGTGTCTCATAAGAAGACACACAGAGCACTGAGGGAAGGGGGGCAAAAAAGGGGGGGACCCCACGCCATTTAAAAAAAAAAAATAATGAAATTTTTGAAAAAAAGGCGTGGGGTCCCCCCCTTTTTTCCTTCACCAGCCAGATACAACCAGCAGCTGCAGCCTGGCACTACCAGGGTGGGAAGGGACACGGTTATTGGCCCTTCCCAGCCTAATGTTACCAGTCTGCAGACGCCCCAGAGCCAGACCCTCAATTTAGAAGGTCCGGTCCTGCGGGTACCCGGCTTTCCCCGGCACCCCTGGTGGCGGTGGGTGCCCAGGTAATAGATGTTGGGGTTAGTGCTGGCCTGCCATACCGGCAAGCACTAAGCCCAGTATTAGTAATCAGGGCCGTCTGTAGATAGCCGTAATTACTAAAACTGTAGTATTGTAAAAAAAAAATACACACACACCAGTATAAAACATTTTATTGAAATAAACACTCCCCCAGACCCCTGTGACCATTTTATTAAAAAAAAAAAAAAGCTGGTCCGACGTAGTCCAGCGAATCCGAAGTAGTCCTCTGCATTCACGACCCTGAAAAATAGAAAACAAACACAGACCACTTACCTCTTCCTGCAGTGGGATAATACACACAGCGATGTCACTGTACAGGGATAATAAACACAGAGATGTTACCGTACAGGGATAATAAACAGTGATGTCACAGTACAGGGATAACAAACACAGTGATGTCACTATACAGGGATAATAAACACAATGATGCGACTTGTTAAGAAAAAAAAGTTAGCCATTTTGCAATCTGTAAAGTTTACCCAAAAGGAGGGGGCCCGCGAAATTTGCCTGTAGGGGCCCCGAAATTCCTGATGGCAGCCCTGTTCCAGGGAGTACGTGTCCACATGCAATCTCTATCCTAAAAGTCATACTGAGGCTCACCACCATGCTTTACACTACAATCTTATTGAAAGACAGACAATCAGGGGTTCACCGCCAGGTTGTCAGGCAGCATTTTTAAGTGGGTCACCATTACCGTGTCCCTGAAAATTGCCTTGGGGTCATCCCCAGACTATTGGCCAGATTTATTAAAAATTATGCAATTAGGGAGCCTCAGAGGCATCCCTACATGCTGCCCCTGGTGTTTCCTATGCATTTCCAAGGTGTTTCCATCATTTTCTGAGGTTTTCACATGTTGGGGCAACTTTTAGGCCCCATTCACACGACCGTATGAATGGGGCCGTATCTATCCGCAAAATTGCAGATAGATACAGCCAGGGGCGTACATAGAAATCATTGGGCCCCATAGCAAGAATCTGAATGGGGCCCCTAACCCCACCCACTTCCCCGGCCCATCCCACATGTTACCCTGGCTCCTCCCATGCCACGCCCCCATTTGCCAATAAAGAAATGTATACCTGAGCTACCGATTTTTTTTTTAAACTAAGGAGACGTTATACTGAATGGGAGCAGCAACAAGGATAGATTATACTGTATATTATACAGCATGATGTACAGATTATACTGTATATTATACAGCATGGTGTACGGATTATACTGTATATTATACAGCATGGTGTACGGATTATACTGTATACTATACAGCATGGTGTACGGATTATACTGTGTATTATACAGCATGGTGTACGGACTATACTGTATACTATACAGCATGGTGTAGGGATTATACTGTATACTATACAGCATGGTGTAGGGATTATACTGTATACTATACAGCATGGTGTACGGATTATACTGTATATTATACAGCATGGTGTACGGATTATACTGTATATTATACAGCATGGTGTACGGACTATACTGTATACTATACAGCATGGTGTACGGACTATACTGTATATTATACAGCATGGTGTAGGGATTATACTGTATACTATACAGCATGGTGTACGGATTATACTGTGTATTATATAGCATGGTGTAGGGACTATACTATATACTATACAGCATGGTGTACGGATTATACTGTATACTATACAGCATGGTGTACGGACTATACTGTATACTATACAGCATGGTGTACGGACTATACTGTATACTATACAGCATGGTGTACGGAATATACTGTGTATTATACAGCATGGTGTACGGATTATACTGTATGCTATACAGCATGGTGTAGGGATTATACTGTATACTTTACAGCATGGTGTACGGATTATACTGTGTATTATACAGCATGGTGTACGGATTATACTGTGTATTATACAGCATGGTGTAGGGACTATACTGTATACTATACAGCATGGTGTACGGACTATACTGTATACTATACAGCATGGTGTACGGACTATACTGTATACTATACAGCATGGTGTACGGATTATACTGTGTATTATACAGCATGGTGTACGGACTATACTGTATACTATACAGCATGGTGTAGGGATTATACTGTATACTATACAGCATGGTGTACGGATTATACTGTGTATTATACAGCATGGTGTAGGGACTATATACTATACAGCATGGTGTAGGGATTATACTGTATACTATACAGCATGGTGTACGGACTATACTGTATACTATACAGCATGGTGTAGGGATTATACTGTATACTATACAGCATGGTGTACGGACTATACTGTATACTATACAGCATGGTATACGGATTATACTGTATACTATACAGCATGGTGTACAGATTATACTGTATATTATACAGCATGGTGTACGGATTATACTATATACTATACAGTATGGTGTACGGATCATACTGTGTGTTATACAGTATGGTGTATGAATCATACTGTACATTGTATAGCATGGTACAGGGATTATAATATATACTGTACAACAAATGCATGGCGGTTACACCATGCAGGACAATATAACCCCTGCGCCACGCTGTACAATATACAGTACGTACAGTGTATGCATATACCCACACACACATACATATATACATACACAC
Organism: Rhinella marina; assembly: GCA_900303285.1. Lineage (NCBI taxonomy): Eukaryota > Metazoa > Chordata > Amphibia > Anura > Bufonidae > Rhinella > Rhinella marina. Next base: position 18,875 of record ONZH01022974.1, read on the forward strand.
ACATATATACATACACACATACTACACACACACATACATACATACATACACACACATATACATACACACACATATACATACACACATACTACACACACACACATACATATACACACACATACATACACACACACATAAAACATAAAAACTTACTTGTCCTGACGCTGGAGGTGGCTGGGCCTTGGTCTTCTCGGCTCCTATGAAGAATCCCTATAGTTGTCCGTGCATACGGACAACTATAGGCATTTTCAATGGGGCCGCCCGGCGTGTGTTCTGTACGCACGGAACACACGCCGGGCGGCCCCATTGAAAATGCCTATAGTTGTCCGTACGCACGGACAACTATAGAGCTTCTTCATAGGAGCCGCGGCGTATCTATCCGCAATTTTGCGGATAGATATGGCCGAACCTTTGGCCCCTGCAAAATAATTCGGGTCTCCCATAGACTTTAATGGGATTCGGGATTCGGCCCGAATCCACGAATCCCTTGGAAAATTCGGGCCGAATCCCGAATCCACGAATCTTTTAGGATTCGCTCAACTCTAATACTAACCTTTTATTCGGTACAGTGTCAAATGCTTTGGAGAAGTCCAGATATATGACATCCATTGATTCGCCGCGGTCAAGTCTAGAACTTACCTTCTCATAGAAACTTATTAAATTGGTTTGACATGACTGATCCCTCATGAAACCATGCTGATATGGAGTTATTTGCTTATTTTCATTGAGGTACTCCAAGATAGCATCTCTTAGAAAACCTTCAAACAGTATACCCACAACAGATGTTAAACTTACCGACCTATAGTTTCCGGGCTCTGTTTTTGGACCCTTTTTGAATATTGGCACCACATTTGCTATGCACCAATCCTGTGGAACACTCCCTGTCAGTATAGAGTCCTTAAATATCAGAAATAAGGGTCTGGCTATGACATTACTTAATTCTCTTAGGATACGGGGGTGTATGCCATCCGGTCCTGGCGATTTGTCTATTTTAATCTTTTTAAGACGCTGCTGTACTTCTTCCTGGGTCAGACAGGGCACTTTTAATGGAGAATTTACTTTATATTCCTCATTTCATCTTTATTTTCCTCAGTGAATACAGTAGAGAAAAAAAATATTTAGTAGCTTTGCTTTCTCCTCATCGCTCTCTGCAACTCCCCCCTCATTACTCTGTAAGGGGCCGACACCTTCAGGTTTATTCTTTTTACCATTTATATAATTGAAGAACATTTTTGGGTTAGTTTTACTCTCTTTGGCGATTCGGTCTCTAGTTTGGCTGCTTTTATGTAATAAAAAAATGGATCGTCTCCCTTTAACATGGGCCAATAATCAGCCAAGTACAAATCCCATAATGGTAATATGCTGTACATGTTTATAATAGATGGTTTCTAACTCTGTTGTGGGACATTTTATCTGAATTTGGTTCTACATTTCAATAGTTCAAATTTAAGGCTCTCAAATCAACCAATATGGTATTTTTATGATGTCACATAGAAAAGTTTTACATATAGTTACGTAGTTAATACGGTTGAAAAAAGACATAAGTCCATCAAGTTCAACCAAGGGAAAGGTGGGGACGCGAATGATAAAAGGAAGTTTCTTAGAGATCTGTTTAATTCCATATCTTGCTATCCTTCTTTTGAGACTCATGAACATAGTTCCCTGAGTGGTCAGACTGTTTAAAGTGACCAAAGTAACATTTCTGAATTTAAAGGAGTCTCTATACAAAAAATGCATAGGGTTATATATATATATATTATATATATATATATATATATATATATATATATATATATATATATATAGTTTGCTTATCATTCGTGTTGACATTTTAGGATGTGACAATATTCAAAAAATTAGTTTAACCCCTTCCTTACATGTGACGGACTATTAAAGACTTTCAGGTCTTTAAAGTCGCCATCTGCTCCAGCAGACAGCACACCAGACACCTGGGTCTAATATACAGTTAGGGCCAGAAATATTTGGACAGTGACACAATTTTCGCGAGTTGGGCTCTGCATGCCACCACATTGGATTTGAAATGAAACCTCTACAACAGAATACAAGTGCAGATTGTAACGTTTAATTTGAAGGGTTGAACAAAAATATCTGATAGAAAATGTAGGAATTGTACACATTTCTTTACAAACACTCCACATTTTAGGAGCTCAAAAGTAATTGGACAAATAAACATAACCCAAACAAAATATTTTTATTTTCAATATTTTGTTGCGAATCCTTTGGAGGCAATCACTGCCTTAAGTCTGGAACCCATGGACATCACCAAACGCTGGGTTTCCTCCTTCTTAATGCTTTGCCAGGCCTTTACAGCCGCAGCCTTCAGGTCTTGCTTGTTTGTGGGTCTTTCCGTCTTAAGTCTGGATTTGAGCAAGTGAAATGCATGCTCAATTGGGTTAAGATCTGGTGATTGACTTGGCCATTGCAGAATGTTCCACTTTTTTGCACTCATGAACTCCTGGGTAGCTTTGGCTGTATGCTTGGGGTCATTGTCCATCTGTACTATGAAGCGCCGTCCGATCAACTTGGCAGCATTTGGCTGAATCTGGGCTGAAAGTATATCCCGGTACACTTCAGAATTCATCCGGCTACTCTTGTCTGCTGTTATGTCATCAATAAACACAAGTGACCCAGTGCCATTGAAAGCCATGTATGCCCATGCCATCACGTTGCCTCCACCATGTTTTACAGAGGATGTGGTGTGCCTTGGATCATGTGCCGTTCCCTTTCTTCTCCAAACTTTTTTCTTCCCATCATTCTGGTACAGGTTGATCTTTGTCTCATCTGTCCATAGAATACTTTTCCAGAACTAAGCTGGCTTCTTGAGGTGTTTTTCAGCAAATTTAACTCTGGCCTGTCTATTTTTGGAATTGATGAATGGTTTGCATCTAGATGTGAACCCTTTGTATTTACTTTCATGGAGTCTTCTCTTTACTGTTGACTTAGAGACAGATACACCTACTTCACTGAGAGTGTTCTGGACTTCAGTTGATGTTGTGAACGGGTTCTTCTTCACCAAAGAAAGTATGCGGCGATCATCCACCACTGTTGTCATCCGTGGACGCCCAGGCCTTTTTGAGTTCCCAAGCTCACCAGTCAATTCCTTTTTTCTCAGAATGTACCCGACTGTTGATTTTGCTACTCCAAGCATGTCTGCTATCTCTCTGATGGATTTTTTCTTTTTTTTCAGCCTCAGGATGTTCTGCTTCACCTCAATTGAGAGTTCCTTTGACCGCATGTTGTCTGGTCACAACAACAGCTTCCAAATGCAAAACCACACACCTGGAATCAACTCCAGACCTTTTAACTACTTCATTGATTACAGGTTTACGAGGGAGACACCTTCAGAGTTAATTGCAGCCCTTAGAGTCCATTGTCCAATTACTTTTGGTCCCTTGAAAAAGAGGAGGCTATGCATTACAGAGCTATGATTCCTAAACCCTTTGTCCGATTTGGATGTGGAAACTCTCATATTGCAGCTGGGAGTGTGCACTTTCAGCCCATATTATATATATAATTGTATTTCTGAACATGTTTTAGTAAACAGCTAAAATAACAAAACTTGTGTCACTGTCCAAATATTTCTGGCCCTAACTGTAATCTGTGACTGGTGGACCACATACATTTAACCCCTCAGCAAAATCCAGGTTTATACCAGATTCCCCTAGAGAGGATAGGGAACCAGATGGTGTGTGCATCAGCCTTTGTAGTCCTGAATGATATAAGGCTTATGAGTAATACAATGCTCTGAGAACTGTAAAAAAGTATATAAAAAATTTGGAAAAATATACAATTAAAAATTCTAATCACCCCTTTCCCCAAATAAACAATTTAAAACATAACCAGTATTGTAGTTAAAACATTGATCCCATACGGCAAACGGCGAAATGGAAATAAGTCAAAATGGTCAATTCACTGTTTTTGATCACTTCACTTCCCACAAAAAAACTGAATACAAAGTGAAAAAAAAGTTATACACACCCCAAGATGGTATCAATAAAAAGTACAGATCGCCTTTCAAAAAATGAGCCCTCAAACAGCTCCATACACACAACTAGAAAAAAGTATGATGAAAATATGATAGTAACAGGTCAGTTTTACCACATAGCAAACGCTGTACAAACAAAACTCAAAAAATAGTTGCAGAATTGCGTTTTGTTTCTAATTTCACCCTATTTGGATTTTTTTTCCAGCTCCCTACTACATTATATGCAGTATTAAGGTGGAATTAGAAAGTACAACTTGACCCACAAAAACAGGCCCTCATACAGTCATGTGAACAGAAACATAAAAAAGTTATAGCCCCGGAAAGACAGGGAGTGAAAAATGAAAATACAAAAACAGAAAAACTTCCAGGGTTGAAAAGGTTAAGAATGTGTTAGTACACCTTTGCAGGGCAGGGAATGAAGAACAGGGCCCTCTGGTAAACAAGATGCTACTGGACCCAAGGTATATTTTGGCATTGATGCTCCAATTTTCAAAGGCTAAGCCATAATAAAGTATATGGCTTTTACGGGGCTTCAGCATTGTTCTGATTTGGAGTTCGGACCTTCTCTACAACAATTGTAGGCTTATCTAGAGAATACGCCAACAATATTTTCCATGTTTTATGTTAACATAATAAAAGTCTTTGATTTTAGACGACTATAAAACTATAACAAATTCTAAGTTCTGCTCTTTTGAAGGGATTGTCTGGTGTCCCTGGACCACTCGGATATCGAGGAATAAAGATAATTTTGTTAAATGCTATGTTTAAAAAAAAAAAGACTCAAGGTTTTCTGCAGGCCTCTTGTCCCTTAGATAAGTGCACTTCTATCTGACAGCCAAGACATAAGACAGAATCACCACAAGACCATGAAGATCTGGTGCTTTTACATGACCAACCAAGGGTTACAATGAAGGTTGACAGGGCGAGTTTCAGCCACTGGCAAGTCCAGGGAGATGTCAGGGCCTACTGATGTCTATTATATATTTACATCCAGCATTGTTTCTCCTACAAAGGAGAAGCTACACAGAACACTTCTATATACTTAATATTGGGGAGAGACTCATCACAGACTGTGCTTCTATTTATAAATGGAATTTCTCTATATAAATGCCTCGATGGTACTATTCAGTCTACAAAAAATAAATAATGGCAACAAAGACATCCAATAAACACACACAATTAAATAATCATCACACATTGTACACATATTTTTTATCCTTGTAAACATAATAAACTATACATTATAGTGAATATTTTACTTACTGTATTGGGAGCTGTAAATGGCATAAATATAGTGCTTTTATTTTCTTCATGTCTTCAAAAAATTCCACTCATCTTGCAAAAACAAACGTGATTAAAGGAAAACGGTTTGAAGAAATTATGTACAACATATGATGATCTGAATACTGGTAACTCAAGTATTCTGATAGTATAAGTTATTACACCCTAATTAAGCCAGACCTGCACCCCAGAACTTGCTCTCATGTGTAGGAACTCGGTCTCTCCCTTATAGCTCACTTTCTGTGAACTACAGGATGAAACCATCACAAATCAAATCACTCGTGGCAGCTCTTAGGCCCCTCCCCTCTACATGTTGTTCTAAATATCCCTGTATTCTGTTGAAGATATAAAGTCTATCCTATCTAAAGAACCAGGAGTGCTGATTTATAGTAAATGACTGTATACAGTGATTAGCTACAGTTATATAAACCTCCTTACTCACACTGCCCATCTGTACTATCTGTGTGTGCAGACTCTCCAGTGTAGTTCTATAAGATATAGCTTCATATTGGTCTCCCTGCCTCCTGCATGTAAGAGCTGACAGGGGAAAGAACTGACAGGGCAGAGAGTGCAAAAAGGCTCAAGCTGTATCACATAGGAGAACATGGAGACACTGCAGTGTGAGGGGACATCAGGTCTACGTCACTGCTCTGCCATGGCTGACCTTAAACAGCACTCACTGCAGTGTGGTGAGACTTTACCCCTCTGTCTCTGCAAACCCAGGCATGATGGAAAATGTATGATTCATTAGGAAAACCATATCGGAGAGGGAGAAGAATCAAGATGGCTAACAACTCAGAAATTACACACTGAATAAAACAGGCATAGACAATGTGTACGCAAAAGCCTCTATCTTATTATTTAATAATTGCCTATCCTGCACTACATAGACAAAGGGAAAAAATCCTTGAATGTCTTTTTAAACATTACATTAACAACCCTATGTAATAGAAGCTCTTTGTAAAACAAGCTAGGCTTCCTCAGTAAAACACAGAATAAATACAGTATGGTAATAATTAATCTCCCAGCCAAATGTACAGTTACATTTTATGAGGAAGTAACCATATGACAGTTTACAGAGTTTAGTACAGAAATTATCTTTTCATCACACTTCTTGAATGATATACTAATTAAAATTTATAATTATGAAAACTATATAAATTTGATAATGATTAGAGATGAGCGAGTAGTGTTCGATCGAGCTGGTATTCGATCGAATACTACGATATTCGGCACACTCGATTTCAATCGAGTATAACGGCGATGGCGCACTTAGAATTCGTTTCCCCTCCCACCTTCCCTGGCGCTCTTTTTCCACCAATCAACATGCAGGGGGGGTATGACAGGCACGCTGAGCACGCTGGCAGCGCGAAAACAGCGTCTACATGCATTGGCTGGAAAAACCATGTGACCTCGAATATTAAAAACTCAGCTCTTCCTGCTCGTACGCATATGCTGCGTGAACTTAGTCAGGGACAGAGGCTGGAGAAGGGAGAGACAGATTTTAGCTGTTGGACAGGCAGGAGCGTGATTAAAAGCCCTTATCAGGGCTACTACAGTGGACTTCAGTGATAGCTTTACTACAATATAGACTTTACAGAGAACGGCTGCTGTATTCAGGGATAGCTGCTGGAGTAGGGACAGAGAGAGGCATTAGTGGTGTATTAGGTGCTCTGCTACATACCAAACTATATTTGGCACTACTGCTGTGTACCTTGAAATATACAATATCTAGGCCTTTTAATTGGCCACTGTACTGTGCGTTCTCTTGCTAAATTATCTCACATACCTGGTGTAAATACCCACCGTCTGTTCAGTTACTACACGGCTGTGTACTTTGAAATATACAATATCTAGGCATTTTAATAGGCCACTGTACTGTGCGTTCTCTTGCTAAATTATCTCACATACCTGGTGTAAATACCCACCGTCTGTTCAGTTACTACACGGCTGTGTACTTTGAAATATACAATATCTAGGCCATTTAATAGGCCACTGTACTGTGCGTTTCTCTTGTTAAATTATCTCACATACCTGGTGTAAATACCCACCGTCTGTTCAGTTACTACACGGCTGTGTACTTTGAAATATACAATATCTAGGCCATTTTAATAGGCCACTGTACTGTGCGTTCTCTTGTTAAATTATCTCACATACCTGGTGTAAATACCCACCGTCTGTTCAGTTACTACACGGCTGTTGTACTTTGAAATATACAATATCTAGGCCATTTTAATAGGCCACTGTACTGTGCGTTCTCTTGTTAAATTATCTCACATACCTGGTGTACATACCCACCGTCTGTTCAGTTACTACACGGCTTTGTACTTTGAAATATACAATATCTAGCATTTAATAGGCCACTGTACTGTGCGTTCTCTTGCTAAATTATCTCACATACCTGATGTAAATACCCACCGTCTGTTTCAGTTACTACACGGCTTTGTACTTTGAAATATACAATATCTAGGCCATTTAATAGGCCACTGTACTGTGCGTTTTCTTGTTAAAATATCTCACATACCTGGTGTACATACCACCGTCGTTCAGTACTACACGGCTTTGTACTTTGAAATATACAATATCTAGGCATTTAATAGGCCCAACTGGTACTGTGCGTTCTTCTTGCTAAATTATCTCACATACCTGGGTAAATACCCACCGTCTGTTCAGTTACTACACGGCTTTGTACTTTGAAATATACAATATCTAGCCATTTAATAGGCCACTGTACTGTGCGTTTCTTGTAAATTATCTCACATACCTGGTGTACATACCCACCGTCTGTTCAGTTACTACACGGCTGTGTACTTTGAAATATACAATATCTAGGCATTTAATAGGCCACTGTACTGTGCGTTCTCTTGTTAAATTATCTCACATACCTGGTGTAAATACCACCGTCTGTTCAGTTACTACACGGCTTTGTACTTTGAAATATACAATATCTAGGCCCATTTAATAGGCCACTGTACTGTGCGTTTTCTTGTTAAATTATCTCACATACCTGGTGTACATACCCACCGTCTGTTCAGTTACTACACGGCTTGTACTTTTGAAATATACAATATCTAGGCATTTTAATAGGCCACTGTACTGTGCGTTCTCTGCTAAATTATCTCACATACCTGGTGTAAATACCACCGTCTGTTCAGTTACTACACGGCTTTGTACTTTGAAATATACAATATCTAGGCCATTTAATAGGCCACTGTACTGTGCGTTCTCTGTTAAATTATCTCACATACCTGGGTGTAAATACCCACCGTCTGTTCAGTTACTACACGGCTTTTACTTTGAAATATACAATATCTAGGCCATTTAATAGGGCCACTGTACTGTGCGTTTTCTTGTTAAATTATCTCACATACCTGGTGTACATACCCACCGTCTGTTCAGTTACTACACGGCTTTGTACTTTGAAATATACAATATCTAGGCATTTTAATAGGCCACTGTACTGTGCGTTCTCTTGCTAAATTATCTCACATACCTGGTGTAAATACCCCACCGTCTGTTCAGTTACTACACGGCTTTGTACTTTGAAATATACAATATCTAGGCCATTTAATAGGCCACTGTACTGTGCGTTCTCTTGTTAAATTATCTCACATACCTGGTGTAAATACCCACCGTCTGTTCAGTTACTACACGGCTTTGTACTTTGAAATATACAATATCTAGGCATTTAATAGGCCACTGTACTGTGCGTTTTCTTGTTAAATTATCTCACATACCTGGTGTACATACCACCGTCTGTTCAGTTACTACACGGCTTTGTACTTTGAAATATACAATATCTAGGCATTTTTAATAGGCCACTGTACTGTGCGTTCTCTTGCTAAATTATCTCACATACCTGGTGTAAATACCCACCGTCTGTTTCAGTTACTACACGGCTTTGTACTTTGAAATATACAATATCTAGGCCATTTAATAGGCCACTGTACTGTGCGTTTTCTTGTTAAATTATCTCACATACCTGGTGTACATACCCACCGTCTGTTCAGTTACTACACGGCTTTGTACTTTGAAATTATACAATATCTAGGCCATTTTAATAGGCCCACTGTTACTGTGCGTTCTCTTGCTAAATTATCTCACATACCTGGTGTAAATACCCACCGTCTGTTCAGTTACTACACGGCTGTGTACTTTGAAATATACAATATCTAGGCCATTTTAATAGGCCACTGTACTGTGCGTTCTCTTGTTAAATTATCTCACATACCTGGTGTAAATACCCACCGTCTGTTCAGTTACTACACGGCTTTGTGTACTTTGAAATATACAATATCTAGGCCATTTAATAGGCCACTGTACTGTGCGTTTTCTTGTTAAATTATCTCACATACCTGGTGTAAATACCCACCGTCTGTTCAGTTACTACACGGCTTTGTACTTTGAAATATACAATATCTAGGCATTTTAATAGGCCACTGTACTGTGCGTTCTCTTGTTAAATTATCTCACATACCTGGTGTAAATACCCACCGTCTGTTCAGTTACTACACGGCTGTTGTACTTTGAAATATACAATATCTAGGCCATTTAATAGGCCACTGTACTGTGCGTTCTCTTGTTAAATTATCTCACATACCTGGTGTAAATACCCACCGTCTGTTCAGTTACTACACGGCTGTGTACTTTGAAATATACAATATCTAGGCCATTTTAATAGGCCACTGTACTGTGCGTTCTCTTGTTAAATTATCTCACATACCTGGTGTAAATACCCACCGTCTGTTCAGTTACTACACGCTTTGTACTTTGAAATATACAATATCTAGGCCATTTAATAGGCCACTGTACTGTGCGTTTCTTGTTAAATTATCTCACATACCTGGTGTACATACCCCACCGTCTGTTCAGTTACTACACGGCTTTGTACTTTGAAATATACAAATATCTAGCATTTTAATAGGCCACTGTACTGTGCGTTCTCTGCTAAATTATCTCACAGTACCTGGTGTAAATACCCACCGTCTGTTCAGTTACTACACGGCTTTGTACTTTGAAATATACAATATCTAGGCCATTTAATAGGCCACTGTACTGTGCGTTCTCTTGTTAAATTATCTCACATACCTGGTGTAAATACCCACCGTCTGTTCAGTTACTACACGGCTGTGTACTTTGAAATATACAATATCTAGGCCTTTAATAGGCCACT
>ONZH01022975.1:0-20184 GCA_900303285.1 Rhinella marina
AGCCTGGTGTGACTCAGACAATTGTGCTGACCCAGACCAAGATGGACAAGGCACATGTCTATCACATGTTAGTAAAGCACCCAACTAGGTGCAACGAAGGTCCATCACCGCCTGCGGGTGACACCACTGCCCATGCTGACACTGCTGTCCTATCCCCCGCCCCACGACACAGGCATAAGCCTGACACAGCATGGTGACAGCGTAGTGACACCAACAAGTGACCAAGTTAGATTGAGGTAGCAGTCAAAAGTCTGTAGGTGAGCCTCCCAAAAATTTGCTTTGGAGTGTCCGAAGTTGACCCTCCTTAAAAAAATGTCCTTCTGTAAAAAATTTTTTTTTTGTTTTTCCTGTTATTAGTTTATGTACAACCTATGGCTGGCATGGTGGGAATATATAGGTTTTGCGTCACAGACGGTCCACTGCACCGTTAAATTTTCTTCATCATTGCCAATTACTTTTTCACCAACTGTTGTCTGGCAATGATAAAGGGGAAGGTGAATCCACTGCCGAAGAAAAGTGTCATCCTCCTACAATTCTCCACTTGTTCTCAATTGAAAAGAGGATGTTCTTGCCGTGGCGTTCCTCATAGTGGCCGGATCTGCGGACGACAGAGGTGGTGTACCTACTGACAGCTTGACCGAACACGATGGCAGACGGGGAGACACTCCCTCATGTAAAATTGTTTTGGAGTGTCTGCGGTTGACCCTCCTGTAAAATAGTTTTCTCATTTTTTTGTTTTTCCTGTTATTAGTTTATGTACAACCCATGGCTGGCATGTTGGGAATATATAGGGAAGCACCCAACTAGGTGCAATGAAGGTCCATCACCCATGCCCATGCTGGCACTGCTCTCCTATCCCCAGCCACACGATGCAGGCATAAGCCTGACACAGCATGGCGGTGACACCAACAAGTGACCAAGTTAGATGGGGTAGCAGGTGAGCCACCCAAAAATTTAGCCTGACACAGCATGGCGGTGACAATAGAGTGACCGAGTTAGACTGAGGTAGCAGGAGGTGAAGCACGGATGGTAATTCGAAGGTGGAGGAGGAGGGGTAGGAGGAAGTGGCATAGTAATTCTGAGAAACCGTGAACGAGGTAGGCCCCGCAATCCTCCAAGTGGGCAGTACATGAGCGGCCCCAGGGTCAGACTCGGTCAGAGTATGTTAAATGCTCAGGGTGTCCGAACGCCGGGCTCGACCGCAGACCCGTTTCGGGTTATCGATTGTCGAAATGTTGGCTTACATCAAGTTTAGTATCTGTTCTTATCAGTTGCTGTGGCTGTTGGTGGTAAAGTGGTGAACATAGCTGCTTCCCAAGCAGTTGACCCGGGTTCGATTCCCTTCTATCGCATTATGTGGACCTCCGGAAAAATTGTTTAGAGAGAGGGCCTGTAGGTGGACTTCCGGAAAAATTGTTTGGAGAGAGGGCCTGTAGGTGGACCTCCGGAAAAATTGTTTAGAGAGAGGGCCTGTAGGTGGACCTCCGGAAAAATTGTTTGGAGAGAGGGCCTGTAGGTGGACCTCCAGAAAAATTATTTAGAGAGAGGGCCAAGGAGGAGGAGTAGGATGAGTAGAGGAGGAATCGGATACATGAGTAATGTAAATCTTTAGCTGCTTTCCCCCGGAGGAGATTTGAATTCCGGTGAAATCCAGGCTTTGTTCATTTTAATAAGCGTCAGCCTGTCAGCGCTGTCAGTTGACAGGCGTGTACGCTTATCGGTGATGACGCCACCAGCTGCACTGAATACCCGCTCTGACAGCACGCTAGAGGCATGGCAGGCCAGCACCTCCAAGGCGTACAGCGCCAGTTCATGCCACGTGTCCAGCTTTGAAACCCAGTAGTTGTATGGAGCAGAGTGATCTGTCTGGACGTTAGTATGGTCAGCTAGGTACTCCCTCACCATCTTTCTGTACAGCTCCCCCCCTATTCTGCCTAGACTAGAGACAGGTGACAGTGTCTTGCTGGGGTGACATAAAACTGGCAAAGGCCTTGGAGAGTGTTCCCCTGCCAGTGCTGGACAAGCTGCCTGCTCGCCTCCTCTCCTCAGCTTGTGCACCAGGGCCTATTGATATTGATTCACTCTCATACTCCTTTCCTCTACAGGGATGACAGTGGAAAGGTTCTGCTTGTACCGTGGGTCCAGGAGAGTGAACACCCAGTAATCGGTGTTTGAAAAAATGCTTCCAACGCGAGGGTCACGGTATAGGCAGCCTAACATGAAGTCTGCCATGTGCGCCAGAGTCCCAACACGCAAGAATTCCCTCTCCTCACTGGCCTGATTCTCCATTTCCTCCTCCTCCTCCAAGTCCTCCTCTTCAGCCCATACACGCTCAAGAGTTAAGAAGGACTGAGCACTGGTATCCTCTTCTGTCTCGCCGACATTCTCCTCCTCTTCCTCCTCATCCGCATCCCCCTCTCCGATACGCGCTGATAAACAGACCGGAGGGTGCTCTGGCTATCAAGCGACATATCTTCCTCCACCGTCTCTTGTGACAAGCGCAAAGCTTCCGACTTCATGCTGAGCAGTGAGTTTTTCAACAGGCAAAGCAGCGGGATGGTGAGGCTGATAATGGCGGCATCGCCGCTGACCATCTGTGTTGACTCCTCAAAGTTGCTCAACACCTGGCAGATATCAGACATCCACGTCTCATCCACTGCTCATTGTAGACTTGAGGAAGCTGACTGACCTGACTACCAGTTATGGTGGAAGTTGACATCTGGCAGTCTACAATCGCTCTGCGCTGCTGGTAAACTCTGGATAACATGTTTAATGTCGAATTCCATCTCGTGGGCACGTTGCACAACAGTCGGTGAGCGGGCAGTTGTAGGCGGAGCTGCGATGTCCTGAGAGTGGCAGCATCTGTGGTCGACTTGCGGAAATGTGCACAGATGCGGCGCACCTTGGTGAGCAAATCAGACAGATTGGGGTATGTCTTGAGGAACCGCTGAACTATTAGATTGAACACATGGGCCAGGCATGGCACATGTGTCAGTCTGCCGAGTTGCAGAGCCGCCACCAGGTTACGCCCGTTGTCACACACAACCATGCCTGGCTTGAGGTTCAGCGGTGCCAGCCACACATCGGTCTGCGCCGTGATGCCCTGTAACAGCTCTTGGGCGGTGTGCCTTTTGTCACCTAAGCTCAGCCGTTTGAGCACCGCCTGCTGGCGCTTATCCACGGCACGGCTGTGCTGAGCTACCGACTGAAGGCGCCGTGCCCACGGATGGTAATTCGGTGGTGGAGGAGGAGGAGGGGTCGGAGGAGGAGGCATAGTACGTCTGAGAGACCGTGACCGAGGTAGGCCCCGAAATCCTCGGTGTGGGCAGTACATGAGCGGCACCAGGGTCAGTCTTGGTCCCAGCCTCCACCAAGTTAACCCAATGTGCCGTCAGTGAGATATAGTGTCCCTGCCCGGCAGCACTTGTCCAAGACTCCGTGGTTATGAGGACCTTCTCAGAAACAGCGTTGGTAAGGGCACGGATGTGACACGTACTGGTGTAGGGCTGGGACGGCACATCGTGAAAAATAGTGGCGGCTGGGGATAGAATACCGAGGGGCAGCCACCGCCATGAGATTGCGAAAGGCCTCGGTCTCTACCAGCCTATAGTGCAGCATCTCCAGGCTCAGCAATTTGGAGATGTAGACCTTGAGGGCTTGGGCATGTGGTTGGGTGGAACTGTATTTCCTCTTGCGCTCCAGCGTCTGCAGCGTATGTGCGCTGGGACACATCGGTGGACGCTGTGGAGGATCGTGGAGGAGGTGTGGTTTTCCGGCGGGAGGCACTCGTGCCGGGGTACTGGGCAGGGGGTTGACTAGCAGAGGCAGCGAGTGACACAGGGGAAGGAGCAGTGGTGTGACCTGCAGGAGGTGAACGGCCTTGGTTCCATTGAGTGGGGTGTTTAGCACTCATATGCCTGCGCATGCTGGTGGTGGTTAGGCTAGTAGTGGTGGCACCCCTGCTGATCCTGGTGTGGCACAGGTTGCACACCACAGTCCATCGGTCATCCTCAATTTCTTTAAAGAACCTCCAGACTTGCGAACATCTAGGCCTCGCCACGGGAGCTTCACTACGTGAAACAGTTGCTGCTGATGCACCAGCTCTGGCCCTGCTTCTCCCTCTGGCAACACCACTGCCTCTTCCAACCTTTTCTGGTGCAGCATTTGCCTCCGCCTCAGAAGCACTTATCAACCCAGCTTGGGTCAGTCACCTCGTCATCCTCCGATTCCTCAGTCTGCTCCCCCCTCGGACTTCCTGCCCTGACAACAACTTCACCACTGTCTGACAACCGTGTCTCCTCATCGTTCGACACCTCTTTACAAACTTCTTCCACTAAGTCAACATTGTCATCATCATCATCACTCACAGACTGCGACAGTTGAAAAACTTGGGCATCGGGAACGAGGTCAGCAGCAACCTGAGAAGTGGTTTGTGACTCTGGGAAGGGTCCAGAAAAAAGTTCCTCAGAGTATGCCGGATCTCATTCCAAATTTTCCTGGGAGGGGGCAGACTGGGGGGAAGGAGGTTGAGGTGGAGGAGCCAGAGGAGTGCTCCCTTGGGTAACGTGGGTGGACTGCGTGGAAGACGGACTGGTGGAAAAATTATTTGAAGCATTGTCCGCAATCCACGACATCAGCTGTTCACACTGTTGTGGTTTCAACAGTCCTCTACCACGTGTCCCTGTAAGTTGAGACATGAAGCTAGGGAGTGTAGCTCTGCGGTGTTCCCCTGCTCCCTCATCAGCAGGTACTGTCTCACCCTGCCCAGGACCATGGCCTCTGCCCCCTGCAGTGATTGAATGCCCATGCCCTCGCCCTCGACCCTTAGCCTTGGGGTTCAACATTTTCTGTATATAAGTGTATTATATAAAAAAATAAATAAATAAATGGGCCTTCTGTACTGAAACCCACAAACTTGTTCAATCTCAGCAAGAAAATATATATATAAGACAAATGTTGCACAGAGATTTTTGTAATGTAGCTGTATAAGTGAGAGCAAAAGACCTTTTTAACTGACGTGACATACAGAATGGGTCACCTGGACAGAAAATACGGATTGTGGTGACTGGACAGCTGAACTGTGACACACAGAATGGTTCCACACAGCTGTATGAAATGGATTTGTATCACTGAGATAAAACAACAAAAAACTATTTTTTTATATATTTTTTTTTATATTTTTATATATATATATATATATATATATATATATACTAGCAGAAAGACCTGGCTTCGCCTGGGTATATTTCATCTATTTCATTTAATGTTTCTGTGTGTCGTTGCACAGAGAAAGTCAATGCAGCTGACAGGAGGTGATTTTTACCTTCATTTTTTTCAATCCCTATTGGCTGCGGAGTGGGAGGGGGTGTGGTTTAATGGGACACGGGGGGGGGGGTTAAGTCCTTCATTTCAGGGTGGCCTGAATTATAGGTTAATGCCATGGTAATTTGAAGAAACACAATGGGTAGCAGTGGAAGAAAACATTGCTTTGCGCGGGTATATTTAATCTATTTCATTTAATGTTTCTGTGTGTCGTTGCAGAGAGAAAGTCATCCTCCCTCCCATCCCTGCAGCTGACAGATGTTGATTTTTACCTTCAATTGTTCAATCTCCATTGGCTGCGGAGTGGGAGGGGTCATGGCCTGACTGACATGGCGTGACATTGAAAGACCTAGGGCAGGGTTTTAAGTCCTTCTTTTGATGGTGGCCAGAATTACAGGTCGATGCCATGGTAATTTATGAGGACACGCCATGGGTAACAGTGGAAGAAAACATTGCTTTGCACGGGTATATTTAATCTATTTCATTTAATGTTTCTGTATGTTGTTGCAGAAAGAAATCCAACCTCCCTCCCGCCCCTGCAGCTGACAGAAGTTGATTTTTACCTTCATTTTTTCAATCCCCGTTGGCTGCGGAGTGGGAGGGTGCGTGGCCTGACAGAGTCGGAGCGTGGTTTCGCGAGATCTGGGGCGGGGGTCAGAGTGGCATGAATTACAGGTCGATGACATGGTAATTTATGGGGACCCGCAATGGGTAGCAGTGGAAAAAACATCTTTTATTAGTACTGAATGGTCTTAGTCTAAAATTAGTCAATTTCATCTACGATTTTTGTGTGTCATTGCAGAGAGAAATTCACCCTCCCACCCCTGCAGCTGATTTTTTTCAATCCCCGTTGCCTACGGAGTGGGAGGGGGCATGGCCTGGCAGAGTTGGGGGTGTGGATTATCAAGATGCTTTGAACGGTTGTAGTCTGAAATTAGTCTATTTCATCTAAAATTTTGTGTGTCATTGCAGAGAGAAATTCACCCTCCCACCCCTGCAGCTGACAGAAGTTTATTTTTCCCTTCATTTTTTCAATCCCTGTTGGCTGCGGAGTAGGAGGGGGCGTGACCTGACACAGTTGGGGGCGTGGCTTAACAAAGCGCTTCGCATAGGTGATTTAATCTATTTCATTTCATGTTTATGTGTGTCGTTGCAGAGAGAAATTCACCCTCCCACCCCTGCAGCAAACAGAAGTTTATTTTTACCTTTATTTTTTCAATGCCCATTGGCTGCGGAGTGGGAGGGGGCGTAACCTGACAGAGACGGGGGCGTGGATTAGCAAGACGCTTCACATGGGTGTATTTAATCTATTTCATTTAATGTTTCTGTGTGTCGTTGCAGAAAGAAAGTCAACCTCCCACCCATCCCTGCAGCTGACAGAAGTTGATTTTTACCTTTATTTTTTCAATCCCTGTTGGCTGCGGAGTGGGAGGGGGCGTGGCCTTACAGAGTCGGGGCGTGGCTTAGCAAAGCGCTTCGCATAGGTGCATTTAATCTATTTCATTTAATGTTTCTGTGTGTCGTTGCAGAATGGCTGCGGAGTGAGAGGGGGCGTGGCCTGACAGAGACGGGGCATGGCTTAGCAAAAGGCTTCGAACGGTTGTAGTCTATAATTAGTCTATTTCATCTAAAATTTTTGTGTGTCATTGCAGAGAGAAATTCACCCTCCCACCCCTGCAGCAAACAGAAGTTTATTTTTACCTTCATTTTTTCAATTCCCGTTGGCTGCGGAGTGGGAGGTGGGCGTGACCTGACAGAGTCGGGGGCGTGGATTAGCAAGACGCTTCGCATGGGTGTATTTAATCTATTTTATTTAATGTTTGTGTGTGTTGTTGCAGAAAGAAAGTCAACCTCCCACCCATCCCTGCAGCTGACAGAAGTTTATTTTTACCTTTATTTTTTCAATCTCTGTTGGCTGCGGAGTGAAAGGGGGTGTGGCCTGACAGAGTTGGGGGTGTGGCTTAGTGAGACCTGGGGCGGGGGTTTTAAGTACTTCTTTAGGGTGGCCTGAATTAAAGGTCAATACCATGCTTATTTATGAGCCCACGCAATAGGCAGCAGTGGAGGAAAACATCTTTTATTACTACTGAACTGTAGTAATAGAAAAAAACATAAGTTATATTTATGGTAACCGGAATACCTTTAACAGTGTCAGTAAATAGAAATAGATGAGATCCTCAGCTGCTGATAATTACCTGGTTGTTATGGAAACCTGCCCTCCCTGTGTGTTTAAAACCAAAGCTCCCAGTTGTAATGTTGGCTAATGGAGATCATATTTTGGGAATATCTCGAGAACGGTACGTCCTAGAGAGATGAGACCTGGTCTAAAACCTTCCCGGACACCTGATGTACCTGTGTGCCGAATTTGGTGAAAATCGGTCCAGTAGTTTGGTTGCACATAGAGAACAGACAGACAGACAGAAATTCATTTTTATATTATTAAGAGATATATATTTTTTAACGTGCCATGCAGAAACTATAAGAGAGCAAACTCAGCCCGTGCTGACTGTGGCTATTTTGACTGCAACCCAGACAAATGTCGCACAGAGATTTTTGTAATGTAGCTGTATCATTGAAAGCAAAAGTCCGTATTTGATTACGTGATGTACAGTATGGGTCACCTGGACAGAAAATACGGATTGTGGTTTGTGGTGAGTGGACAGCTGAACTGTGACACACAGAATGGTTCCACACTGCTGTATGAAATGGATTTGTATCACTGAGATATAACAATAAAAAAAGGGTTATATATGGCGATAGCTGCACTACTTGTGCCAGCCAGCCAGCCTAGCCAGGATACAAAAAAAAAATGTCTTGTTGCCCTTAGAAGGGCTGTTGGGTTCTTGTAAGATCACTCCTGCCTAACAGAGAACTAAACACTCCCTAACACTCTCCCTGAAACGCAGCAGCTCTGTCCCTAACGACATCCAGACAGTATCTGAGCCGAGCACCGCGGGCAGTCACTAGTATATTCCAGGGTCACCTGATCAGACCAGCCAACCCCTGCTATCGACATGTAAGGGCCCCATGTGATGCTGGGTGTACCGCAGAGTCTCCTGGCTTGTGATTGGCTGAGTTTATAGGCGCCAAAAATGCACAATGCGGAAGATGCCATTTCCTCGAGCATGGCGAGATACTCGTCCGAGCAGCGAGCACTTACGAGTACCGTGATACTCGAACAAGCACCAAGCTCGGACGAGCATGCTCGCTCATCTCTAACTATAATACATATAACTGAGAAAATACGTATTTTATAGACTGACGCTGCTGTACAGCACACTACATAATTGTTCACTGGACTGTAGTGTATAGAAATGAGAGAAAAACATATTCCTTAGACTGATGGTACTGTACAGCACACTACATAATTGTTCACTGGACTGTAGTGTGTAGAAATGAGAGAAAAACTTATTCCCTAGACTGACGCTACTGTACAGTACACTACATAATTGTTCACTGGACTGTAGTGTATAGAAATGACAGAAAAACATATTCCCTAGACTGACGCTACTGTACAGTACACTACATAATTGTTCACTGGACTGTAGTGTATTGTATTGACAGAAAAACGTATTCCCTAGACTGCACTACAGATCTCAGCATGCCATGGTACAGCAGCAGCAAAAATTAGTACTTTGGGCAATTTCTTTTGGGTCTGTGTGGACCACGTGCTGTCCCTTCTGCCACCAGTCACTGTGTACAGTGTGCAGCCAAGATGGCGGTAACTGCACTACTAAGTCTCTACTAAGTGCTTGTAGCCCTTAGAAGGGCTGTTGTGTTCTTTGTGGGTGATTCCTTCCTAACCAACATCTAAATTGAGGCCCTAACACTCTATCTGACAAACAGCAGCTCTATCCCTAATGTCATGCAGACGGCATATGACGCGAGCAGCGCGGGACCAGATTCTTATATTCCCAGGTCATCTGATCTGGCCAGCCAATCCCTGCTATCGACTTGTAGGGGCCCCACTTGATGCTAGGAGGTACCAAAGACTCTCCTGCATGTTGATTGGCTGAAAAAAGGCGCCTAACATGCAGGAAGAGGAAGTTGCCATTTCCTCGAGGATCGCAATATACTCGTCCGAGTAGCGAGCATCAAGCTAGGACGAGCATGTTCCCTCTTCTCTAGCTGCAATACTTCTGCTAAACTGAAAAGCAAGCCTATTTTTTTCCATGCATGACAAACCTAGGGGGCATTATTAGACTTCAAGCTGCTGCAGCATCTCATCAATATCATGAGGGAATGCAATGGGGTGCAGGGCATGCCCCCTCTCTCACTTTGATGCTGTGGTCAACATTTATAATGCTGATCCTGGCCATCAACTCTATAATTCAGTTTGCACTGACTACTGATAAGATAAGCTCCTGTGCTCAAGTGATCTCTCTGATGAACTAGTATGATGCTTCTGGAAACTGCAGAGTTTTTGCTATGTAATATTATGGAGCAAAGTGTTCACATATAAGGTCCATGACTCCAAGGAGGAGCTGAAGCTTTGCATTGTAAACAATAGCTGATTAAAGCAACCATTTCAGGCTACTTTCACATTAGCGTTTTTAAATTCCGGTATTGAGTTCCGTTATAGGGGCTCAATACCGGAAAAAAACGCTTCAGTTTTGTCCCCATTCATTGTCAATGGGGACAAAACTGAACTGAAGACAACGGAATGCTCCTGAAAGCATTCCGTTCCGTCTTCAGACCGGAGAACAAACCGCAGCATGCTGCGGTTTTGCTCTCCGGTCCAGGCATCCGCACCAAGACGGATCCGGAATTACCCCCAATGCAAGTCAATGGGGACGGATCCGTTTGGTGTGGACACACCAGTAATCCGGATCTGTCCTCCATTGATTTCCAATGGGGGGTCATTCCGGATCCGGCTACATACACACAGACATACATACAACTAACATACAGACATACATACAAACATACAGACATACATACATACTCACATACTCCCGGGACGCCGGCAGCAGGTCTTCACGCGCCTCCTGCGCGCAGCGATGACGTTTCCCACTGCGCCCAACAGAGGGCGCTGTGGGGAATCGTCATCACTGCGTGCAGGAGGCGCGTGAAGACGTTCTGCCGGCGTCCCGGGAGTATGTGAGTATGTATGTATGTCTGTATGTTTGTATGTATGTCTGTATGTTTGTATGTATGTATGTCTGTATGTATGTCTGTATGTTTGTTTGTATGTATGTCTGTGTCTTGTTTTAATGTGTGTTATGTGTGGGGCCGGAGCGCTGCTCCGGCTCCACACATGCATAGCGTTAGCACGGATCCGTTGGCACCCTTTAGGTGCCGGATCCGTGCTAACGCTAGTGTGAAAGTAGCCTCACTTGACTTTTTTGGAGTGCTGAATACTTTGTATAAACTATCTACAATATCTATGTAGACAGCATATTGCTAGTTTGTTTTATTTAAAATGAATTTATTAAGAAAGTGCAATCTTTCTGTTTTCTTTCATTCTTTACCATTTAATTCTGATATTCAGCTAAGCACTTGAAATCATATGTCATTTTAGAAAATGTATCTCATTGCTTTAGGCATTTTCACATCTGATGATTTATTATACTAGTTATTCAGCTACTGAAAGTCAGGTATGAAATATTTAAACCTACTGGGTATGGTGGGGAGATTACCAATGTGACACATATTCCAAAATGTGATTAGAACATACACATGAGACTTTGGAATGACATCCTACTTGGTTAAGTGTAAAAGGAACTCGGAAAACTATTCCTAGAGGATATCTTCAACGGGTCACAAAATATTAAGTAATGAACTGAACTCGACTTTAAGCATGCAGTTCTGAAGTTTTTTTTTTCTTTAAAGAGTATATTCTCCTATGTAAAGCCAAAAGCTCAGGTACACAAATAAAGCATAGAGTAGAAAAGCAGATATTGAAAATGTGGTAGAAGACACCTCAAGATTACCCCCCCACACACACACACACACACACACCAAAAAATAATCATCTAGAGTGGCTAGGCAGCTGTCACTGAAGGTTACCACTTGTCAGATGACATTGTTCTAGCTTAACATTCTTGCACTGATCTGACGCTTTTCTACTATGTTGAATACCTATGTAGTGACACTTAAGCATATTTTTTTATAAAATTGTGATTCAGATGGTGATTTAACTGGATATGTGATAGATGTTGCAAAATAAAACATCATCAAACCTTGTACTTGTGCAGTGTCACCCTTTGAGTCTGTAAATTCAATTAATCATTGATGTTAAAAAGTTATCTGTTATCAAATCACTTGATGCCAGACAGGACTCCTTCCCTATGTTATAATTATACCTGTGTGTGCCAGGATTGCTGATGCAAATCAGTGAAATATTTTTTTTTTATTCAATATGCCAATTATAGTGTTGTTTTTTTTTTTTTTTATGAAAATTGCAACAGAAAATACTGTCTCTCAGCCCCCTTTACTGTTCAGTATGTGTCACTATAAATCCTAGTAGTCTGTGGTTTTCCATCCAAATGCACATGGGGTATGCAGAGATGGAAGTAGTACACTGGGTGATATGGATGCCAGGGTAAACATACCTCCTGCAAGCAACTTGCATTTCTCCATATGAGTACACAATTATAGTAATACCTTAAAGGTCCTCTGTCAACCCCCTTTCTTGCATTGTGTCCCACATCTCTCAGTAAAAGTGCCAGATTTTGTACTGCAAACAATAATAGTGCCCCATTAAGCTCCCAAACAGTTATAATGCATTTTTGATATTACAGTTATGGCCACCACTGTGATCTCTACATGGTACTAATGGCCTTGTGTCACCTCTAGAAAATAATAATGCTCCCTTTCTGCTCCACATCAGTAAAAATGATCTCCTTTGTGTCCACCACAGTAATAATGCCCCCACATATATAGTCCCTAGAAATGTAAAATTATAATGAGTCCTGTGTGCACCCTGGAACATAATATCCTCTTGAACCTTAAAAAGTATACCTTAAAACATTTCTTTTTGGGCGGGAGGCATGTTGCAATGATGTCAGAACACTGTCCAAGTCATGAAACTGGCATCCTGTGGTGGTCCTGGCATCCTCCAGGCTGCACGTTCAAAGTAGCCTATGATCTATAAGACAGAGAATGGCCGTACAGGGAACCAATAACTTCCTGCTTTAACAGGCTCTGCCTACGGATACAGATATAGTTGAAAGTGGCCAGAACAAGTAGTAGCAGAAGAAGGGGTGGTGGTAACAGCCACAGCAACAGGCCAGAGTTGCAACTGTCCTCCAGTGGTCGTGTTTTGACCAACAATCCAGCTGTACTGGAATGGTTGGCTCTCTCTTGATAATTATCTCAAGTTTCAACAGATACACATAGCCAGGAATTTGTAGGTTCGTCTTACACCATACTTAGTTGTCATGTCCCAGGAACTGCCTTCATACCCTCACCTATCCTGAACCTGCCTCTTGCTTTTGTTGTTCCTCTTGCTAGCCATGTAATGATAGCTTACTGCTCTCTTCCGCTTTTCAGTGACGATAAGCTTTTTTTTTTTTTTTTTACTGAAAATTTTTATTTTATAAAATTACAAAAGGTACAAAATAATTGCATAGATACAAGTACAATATAAATGTCATAAAAAAATAAAATAACATAAATAAAGTGTACAACAAACATAACAGCGGACGACATGTGTTTCATTTCTTGAATAAGCAATATATAACCAGTAGAGATGAGCGAGTAGTGAAATATTCGAAAGTTCGAAATTCGATTCGAATAGACCGCGAAATTCGACTATTCGACCGAATATCGAATCCCATTAAAGTCTATGGGAAAAAAATGCTCGCCACTTGGAAATCTCAATTCGACCACTTGGAGGTCACCAAGTCCACCCTGAAACCTCAGAAAAGGATGCCAACACTGCTGGAATGCAACTGGGACAGCAGGGGAAGCATGTCTGGGTGCATATAACGCGCCCAAGTCGCACTATTACGCCACTATCACAGCCTCTCAACAATACACTCCAAAGACAATGTAACCTCTCTGTAAAGTGAGACCATACAAGGAAACCTTCTTTCCTCTACATTGCCATGGACCCCAAGCCAAACTAGACAAAAAAGAAGATAAAATTCTGCACCCCTTAAAATCACGTTGCCTATGACAACCACAGATGGCATAGGCAAAGGGGAAAGCAAATAGACCCCACCCCTAATTGTCATTGTGTGTGTGTGTGAGATGTGGTCAGACATGTCTTCTTTAAAATGTAAAAACAACTCAAACACATGCAGAAGCCTTAAAATGCCCAAATTGTTGGCGCTTGAGATGTCAGTGACCCGACCTGGCCCAGTGTCATGTCTAGCAGGTAAAGCAGTGGGGATGTTGAGGGATGCGTAGGACCGCAAAAGGCAGGAAGAGGCCGTGGGCTGGCCAGAGGCTCATGGAGAAGGCAGGCTAGAGCCCGCAGGGCCGCATCTCTTCCCTATAACAGGCCCCCACACAAAGCTCTCCCATCGAGGGCTCTTAGGTCCTTGTTGTGAAAATATTTTAATGAGTGCGCAAAGTTAGCTTGAGGTGAGCCCTCGAAAAAATTAAGTGGAGGCCCAAGAGGTGAGCCCTCGAAAAAATTAAGTGGAGGCCAAAGAGGTGAGACCTCTTAAAAATTGTATTAAGGCCCAAGAGGTGAGCCATAATAAAAATTGTATAAAGGCCCAAGAGGTGAGCCACAATAAAAATTGTTTGTAGGCCCAAGAGGTGAGACCTCTTAACAATTGTATTAAGGCCCAAGAGGTGAGCCATAATAAAAATTGTTTGTAGGCCCAAGAGGTGAGACCTCTTAAAAATTGTTTGTAGGCCCAAGAGGTGAGCCATGAGAAAAATTGTTTGTAGGCCCAAGAGGTGAGACCTCTTAAAAGTTATGTGGAGGCCCAAGAGGTGAGGCATGAGAAAAATTGTTTGTAGGCCCAAGAGGTGAGACCTCTTAAAAATTATGTGAAGGCCAAAGAGGTGAGACCTCTTAAAAATTATGTGGAGGCCCAAGAGCTGAGACCTCTTAAAAATTATGTGGAGGCCCAAGAGGTGAGACCTCTTAAAAATTATGTGGAGGCCCAAGAGGTGAAACCTCTTAAAAATTATGTGGAGGCCCAAGAGGTGAGACCTCTTAAAAATTATGTGGAGGCCAAAGAGGTGAGACCTCTAAAAATTGTGTGGAGGCTAAAGAGGTGAGACCTCTTAAAATTGTGTGGAGGCTAAAGAGGTGAGACCTCTTAAAAATTGTGTGGAGGCTAAAGAGGTGAGACCTCTTAAAATTGTGTGGAGGCTAAAGAGGTGAGACCTCTTAAAAATTGTTTGTAGGCCCAAGAGGTGAGCCATGAGAAAAATTGTTTGTAGGCCCAAGAGGTGAGACCTCTTAAAAAATTATGTGGAGGCCCAAGAGCTGAGACCTCTTAAAAATTATGTGGAGGCCAAAGAGGTGGGACCTCTTAAAAATTGTGTGGAGGCCCAAGAGGTGAGACCTCTTAAAAATTATGTGGAGGCCCAAGAGCTGAGACCTCTTAAAAATTATGTGGAGGCCCAAGAGGTGAGACCTTTAAAAAATTATGTGGAGGCCCAAGAGGTGAAGCCTCTTAAAAATTATGTGGAGGCCCAAGAGGTGAGACCTCTTAAAAATTGTTTGTAGGCCCAAGAGGTGAGCCATGAGAAAAATTGTTTGTAGGCCCAAGAGGTGAGACCTCTTAAAAATTATGTGGAGGCCCAAGAGGTGAGACCTCTTAAAAATTATGTGGAGGCCAAAGAGGTGGGACCTCTTAAAAATTGTGTGGAGGCTAAAGAGGTGAGACCTCTTAAAAATTGTGTGGAGGCTAAAGAGGTGAGACCTCTTAAAAATTGTGTGGAGGCT
Source organism: Rhinella marina (assembly GCA_900303285.1). Taxonomy (NCBI): domain Eukaryota; kingdom Metazoa; phylum Chordata; class Amphibia; order Anura; family Bufonidae; genus Rhinella; species Rhinella marina. Next base: position 15,179 of record ONZH01022975.1, read on the forward strand.
AAAGAGGTGAGACCTCTTAAAAATTGTTTGTAGGCCCAAGAGGTGAGCCATAAATATATATATATATTTTTTTTATGGAGCTAATCTACGGCGGTTAAGGAGGAGGAGGAGGAGGAGGTGGAGGAGGAAATGGCACTTCATACAGATGGCACTTCACTTTTGGCTGCTTTCCACTGTTGGAGAAGCAAAGTCCGGGTCAATCCACTTGCTGTTCATTTTGATTAGCGTCAGCCTGTCGGCATTGTCGGTTGACAGGCGGCTGCGCTTATCGATTATAATGCCCCCGGCTGCGCTGAACACCCTTTCTGATAGCACGCTGGCGGCAGGGCAGGCAAGCACCTCCAAGGCGTACAGGGACAGTTCCAGCCACGTGTCCAACTTGGAGACCCAGTAAGTGTAGGACGCCGAGGGATCGGGGAGGACAGGGGTACGGTCTGCCAGGTACTCCCGCAACATCCGCCGATACTTGTCCCTCCTGCTGATAGCGGGCCCCGCAGTGATGGAAGTTGCACGAGGGGGTGCCATGAACGTGTCCCACACCTTGGAGAGTGTTCCCCTGGTGGCTGTGGGCCTGATCGATGTTGTGGGACTCTGGGAGACCCTCTCCTCTCTGCCGCCAGCGATGGTGGGTGGGAAAATCTCCATCATGTTCTGCACGAGTTCCCTCTGGTATTCCAGCAATCGATTCGTCCTCTCCTCTACCGGAATAAAAGAGGAGACGTTATCTTTATACCGGGGGTCCAGGATTGCGAAGACCCAGTACAGTTTGTTCTCCACTATCCGGACAACACGTGTGTCCCGGGAAAAGCAGCCCAGCATGAAGTCAGCCATGTGTGCCAGACTCTGAATAGGCATGACCTCACTGCCCCCACCAGAAGGATCACTTGCCATTTCCTCCTCTTCCTCTTCCGCCTCCTCTCCGCCCCATCCGCGCTGAACCAATGGGACGCACACAGCCTGACTGCTACCCTCGCCGCCAGCATCCTCCTCCTCTTCCACAGCCACCTCCACGTCGTCCTCCTCCTCATCCTCCTCCTCCTGCAACTGCCACCGTGAAGCAGACAAAAGTGTGGTCTGACTGTGTAGCTCCGTTGCGTCTCCTCCTACCCCCGTCTCCTCTGCGTGCAATGCGTTCTCCCTTATTGCGATGAGCGATTCTTTAAGGACGCATAGGAGCGGGATGGTTACGCTCACTATAGCGTCCTCGCTGCTGACCTTCTTGGTGGACTCCTCAAAGATACGCAGTACATCGCATATGTCTGCCATCCATGGCCACTCGTGGTTGGCAAACTGAGGGAGCTGAGTTGGAGGCACGCGTGGATTCATAATCTGGTACTCCATCAATGCTCTCTGCTGCTCACACACCCTGGCCAACATGGAATAGGTGGAATTCCAGCGAGTCGGCAGGTCGCACAACAGCCGATGTTCAGGCAAATGGAGGCGTTGCTGGAGTTTTTTTAAGCTAGCAGCAGCTACAGTTGACTTCCGAAAGTGTGCGCACAAGCGCCGCACTTTCACCAGTAGCTCTGCCAGGTTGGGGTAAGTCTTTAGAAATTTTTGGACTACCAGATTAAAAACGTGGGCCAGGCATGGTACGTGTTCGAGTTCGGCAAGCTCCAGAGCCGCCACCAGGTTACGGCCGTTATCGCACACGACCATGCCTGGTCCTAGCTGCAGCGGCGACAGCCACATCTCCGTCTGCTGCAATATGGCGTCCCTCACCTCTGGGGCGCTGTGCTTCCTGTCGCCCAAGCTGATGAGCTTAAGCACCGCCTGCTGACGTCTCCCCGCGCCAGTGCTGCAACGCTTCCAGCTAGCGGCTGAGGGCGATGTTAAGGCAGAGGAGGAGGAGGAGGAGGAAGAGGAGGGGGGTTTATCAGAACCCGTGCTGGCAATCTTGGGCGGGGGTGGTAGGTAGGCCGTCTCTGTTTGCGACCCCGTCCCCGCTTCCACAACATTCACCCAGTGTGCCGTCAAAGAGATGTATCGTCCCTGGCCGCAAGCGCTTGTCCACGAGTCGGTGGTCAAGTGGACCTTTGCGCTGACTGCGTACCTCAGGGCCCGCCTGATGTTACGCGACACGTGCTGGTGCAGGGCGGGGACGGCACTCCGGGAAAAGTAGTGGCGGCTGGGGACGGAATAGCGAGGTGCGGCAGCCGCCATCAGGTCGCGGAAGGCCTGCGTCTCCACAAGCCTAAACGGCAACATCTCCAGGGCCAGCAGTTTGGAGATGTGGCAGTTTAAGGCTTGGGCTTGGGGGTGACTCGAGGCGTACTTCCGCCTGCGGTCGAACGCCTGCGAGATGGACAGTTGATGGGACGAGGAGTGTGAAGGTGCAGGCGAAGATGCGGGGGAAGGGGAGGCTGAAGGAGAAGGCCCCAAAGTAGCCGAGGCAGAGGCAGATGTGGAGGTGTCCTGGCTGGAGGTCTGGACCGCAGTGGCAGCACACAATAAAGGGGAAGAGGCAGTGGCAGGAAGACCTTGCGCAGGTTGTATTGCGTTTGCTCTCTCCCACTCAGCCCAGTGCTTGACTTCCAAGTGACGCCGCATGCCTGAGGTTGTCATATTGCTCTTCTCAGAGCCCCTACTCAGTTTTGAGTGGCAGAGTGTGCAAACCGCGCTCAGTTTGTCATCCGCACAAACATTAAAAAATCTCCACACCACAGAAGTACGAGGCCTCGATGGGGGAGCTTCGCGCGACTGCCCGCTGCCGGGAACAGCTTCGGCCCTGCTGGCTGTGGCCTCACTTCTCTGTCTGGACTGTCCTCTGCCTGTGGACATCCCTCCTGTGGCATCCCTCTGCTGTGACATCCCTCTGCCTCTGGACATCCCTCTGCCTCTGGACATCCCTCTGCCTCATGCCTGCCTTTTTCGGTGCTGCGCAGACCACCACCTCTCCACTGCTTTCCCCGCTGGACATCACCCCTGGCCAAGTGGGTCGGTCATTTCGTCATCCACCACCTCCTCTTCCACTTCCTCACTCTGCTCCTCCTCCTGCCCACTGGACATTCCAACAGCCTCCCTTGATGGCAACTGCGTCTCATCATCATCATCGCTCATGATAACAGATGCTGGTTCAGGGTCCACATCAGCAGGAGATGGCGAATACTCAAGTGTTTGGGCATCACTACAAACAAATTCCTCTGCTAGCTCCTGGGATTCTTCCGGCACATCTGAAAAAGGACCCGAAAAGAGCTCCTGGGAGGGGTCAATGGTGGGATGACTCTGTTGGCCAGGTGTGGAGGAAAGGAGGGTCAGAGTGAGACTGTGTGGATGACTGGCTGGTGGACAACTGTGTGGAAGCGCTATCGGCTATCCATTGCACCACCTGTTCAACCTGCTCAGGCCTCAACAGCGGTGTAACCCGCCCCCTGCTTAACTGTCCCATAAAGGCAGGGATTCTGGATGAGTGGGACCTGGCTGACCCTCACCCAGCACGCATTGTATCCCCACTGGCTTCAAACAAGGCCCCAACAGCATTTCCGCGCCCCCGTCGCTCGTCCACGTCCGATTCCGCTAGCCCCCTCGCGCATTTTATTTTTTTTGGTTCAATATTTTTCCTTCACATGCCGTTTACTAACAGTTCAGACGGTGTGTTTTAACACCAACGTATATAAAAATATTTTGGCAAGAGAAACGCGACAGTACAGGTGTTCAAAGAAAAAGGGGCCTAGTTTTTTTTAATTATTTCTAGGTACACAGCCGTGTACTAACAGATCAGACGGTGGGTGTATTGAACACCAGTAATTAAAAATATTTTGGCAAGAGACGCACGCACAGGTACCAATGAAAAGCCTATTTTTTTAATATTTCTCGGCACACAGCCGTGTACTAACAGATCAGACGGTGTGTTTTAACACCACGGTATATAAAATATTTTGCAGACGCACAGTACAGGTGCCAAAAAAAGGCCTATTTTTTTTAAATTCTCGGCACACAGCGTGTACTAACAGATCAGACGGTGTGTATTAACACCACGTATATAAAAATATTTTGCAAGAGAACGCACAGTACAGGTGCCAATGAAAAGGCCTATTTTTTAATATTCTCGGCACACAGCCGGTACTAACAGATCAGACGGTGTGTATTAACACCACGTATAAAAAATATTTTGCAAGAGAACGCACAGTACAAGGTGCCAATGAAAAAGGCCTATTTTTTTAATATTTCTCGGCACACAGCCGTGTACTAACAATCAGACGGTGTGTATTTAACACCACGTATATAAATATTTTGCAAAGAACGCACAGTACAGGTGCCAATGAAAAGGCCTATTTTTTTTATATTTCTAGGTACACAGCCGTGTACTAACAGATCAGACCGGTGTGGTATTAACACCCGTATATAAAATTATTTTGCAAGAGAACGGCACAGTACAGGTGCCAAAGAAAAGGCCTATTTTTTATATTTCTAGGTACCACAGCCGTGTACTAACAGATCAGACGGTGTGTATTAACACACGTATATAAAAATATTTTGCAAGAGAACGCACAGTACAGGTGCCAATGAAAAGGCCTATTTTTTTTAATACTTTCTAGGTACACAGCTGTGTACTAACAGATCAGACGGTGTGTATTAACACCACGATATATAAAATATTTTGCAAGAGAACGCACAGTACAGGTGCAATGAAAAGGGCCTATTTTTTTAATATTTCTAGGTACACCAGCCGTGTACTAACAGATCAGACGGTGTGTATTAACACCACGTATATAAAATTATTTTGCAAAGAGAACGCACAGTACAGGTGCCAATGAAAAGGCCTATTTTTTTAATATTTCTAGGTACACAGCCGTGTACTAACAGATCAGACGGTGTGTATTAACACCACGTATATAAAATTATTTTGCAAGAGAACGCACAGTACAGGTGCCAATGAAAAGGCCTATTTTTTTAATATTTCTAGGTACACAGCCGTGCACTAACAGATCAGACGGTGTGTATTAACACCACGTATATAAAATTATTGCAGAGAACGCACAGTACAGGTGCAATTGAAAAGGCCT
>ONZH01022976.1:0-35624 GCA_900303285.1 Rhinella marina
ATGTAGCTGTATCAGTGAGAGCAAAAGACCTTTTTCATGGACGTGACGTACAGAATGGGTCACCTGGACAGAAAATACGGATTGTGCTTTGTATATAGGTGGATAAGTTAGAGCTAAATTACGTATGTTATTACGTACCGTGCAGTATGGAGCAATTACACTGAAACTATTAGATTAGGCAGACTTGGTCTGCTTAATTGCAACCCAGACAAATGTCGCACAGAGATTTTTGTAATGTAGCTGTATCAGTGAAAGCAAAAGACCGTATTTGATTACGTGACGTACAGTATGGGTCACCTGGACAGAAAATACGGATTGTGGTTTGTAGTGAGTGGACAGCTGAACTGTGACACGCAGAATGGTTCCACACTGCTGTATGAAATGGCTTTGTATCACTGAGATAAAACAATAACAAAAAAAGTGTTATATATGGCGATAGCTGCACTACTAGTGCCAGCCTGCCAACCCAGCCAGGAGACAAAAAAAAATGTCTTGTAGCCCTTAGAAGGGCTGTTGGTTTTTTTTTTAGATCACTCCTGCCTAACAAAGAACTAAATGCAGGCCCTAACACTCTCCCTGAAACGCAGCAGCTCTGTCCCTAACGACATCCAGACAACATCTGAGCCGAGCACCGCGGGCAGTCACTAGTATATTCCAGGGTCACCTGATCAGGCCAGCCAACCCCTGCTATCGACATGTAAGGGCCCCACGTGATGCTGGGTGTACCGCAGAGTCTCCTGGCTTGTGATTGGCTGAGTTTATAGGCGCCAAAAATGCACAATGCGGAAGATGCCATTTCCTCGAGCATGGCGAGATATTTGTCCGAGCAGCGAGCACTTACGAGTACCGTAATACTCGAACGAGCACCAAGCTCGGACGAGCATGCTCGCTCATCTCTAGTTAAAATCTTTATACAGGCAATTAAAAACTCCTCAGGTCAGAGACTAACCACTACTCCCTCTATAGCAAAAGAGTTCCACAAATTCTACACATCACTATATAACCTAGGTGCCAGGGGCAATACTCTGCAGACACTCCCTAATGATTTAGACTCCAAGATTGACTCATTTTTTAGTTCAATTCAGATCACTACTCTTTCTGAGGCAAACAAAACCTCCTTGTTGCAGCCATTCACCGCTGAAGAAGTCACTAAGGTTTTACATTCCATACCTTCTGGGAAGAGCCCTGGACCGGACGGATATTCTATCTCTTACTATAAAAAACATAGCAACCTATTGTCACCTCACTTTGTCAATGTCTGTAACTCCTTGTTGGGAGGCTCTATGCTTCCTCCGCAGGCCCTGGCAGCAAATATCACAATCTTACATAAAGAAGGTAAATATCCAGAACAATGTGGAAGCTACAGACCCATTTCGCTTCTAAACACCGATCTGAAATGGTGGGCTAAGCTGTTGAGCTCCCGTATGGCTTCCTTGCTGCCGGGCCTAGTGGGGGAGGAACAGGTGGGCTTTGTCCCTGTCAGAGAGGGCAGACACAATATTAGTAGAGTCCTGCATGCTATCTATCACGCCAGACAAAAAAAGGTTGCCTTGGTTCTCCTTGGAACAGATGCCGCAAAGCTTTGGAATATTTTGGTTTCCCTCCCCTATTTATATCAGCCATATTCTCTTTATATACATCCCCATCCGCCCGGGTGTTGGTCAATGGAACCATGTTGGAACCCTTCCTGATCAGAAATGGGACTAGGCAGGGATGCCCCCTCTCTCGCACGCTTTTTGTTTTGACATTGGAGACACTCCTCTTAAAATTTAGACTTAGGGATATTAAAGGTGTCTCTTTAGGGACGCCTTCCCACAAACCAGCCGCTTTTGCGGATGATCTCTTACTTATGATCTCAAACCCACTTGAGGCTTTGCCAATAGTGATGGATATTTTTGAGAAATTTGGGGAGGTCTCTAATTTTAAGATTAATTTTGAAAAATCTGAAGCGTTAGGGATTTCTCTCTCAGATTCACAACAGAGACGTATAAAAGCACTCACCCCATTTAAATGGCCTCCACTAGCCATCAAGTACCTTGGAGTCATGGTCCCACATAATCCTAAATTAGTGTACCAATTAAATTATGCTCCTTTACTCAACAAAATCCAATCCCATCTTGCCACACTCATGCTGTCTTGGCTAGGTAGGAAAAATCTGCTGACTACATATGTTCTTCCACAGCTGCTTTACACTTTATGCTCACTTCCCACCTCCTTGCCAGGAATGTTCCTAAACAAGCTGAAAATGATCTTTAATAGGTTTTTGTGGGGAAACAAAAAATCTAGAATATCGTACTCCCTTCTTATTGAAAAAAGAAGACAGGATGGTATTTCGCTACCTGATCTGACACAATATATTCAGGCTATTCATTTAGAGAGATGGCTGGCGCTGACCAGCTTTAGACTTGCCCCCATGCATGTTGATATGGAAAAAGCGTTAATGAGAAGAGACAAGGAGTTTCTCCTTTGGACTAATCCCACTTCCTTTAACAAATATAAACCAACCAGCGACCTTACTAGTAGCACATTGGCCTCTTGTTATGGCTCTAGGGCCTTAAACATGTCAAAAAGAGGCCTATCCCCGGTCACACCTCTACATTTACTCCCTCAGATACTATCAGGTAGCCCTCTTATAATCTCTCCTATATGGCGTTCAGCTTCGGCTTATACAATAAAAGATCTTGCCAACTCCACGGTCACATCTGATTTTTACCAACACATAGTGTGCAAATCGCCACAAGACTTTGATATAATTCAGAGACATGACTTTGAGCTCACCTGCTCTAAGTTTAAACACTCTGATAAACTTCCCCTCCCAGACATCACTTGGCTGGAAGGATATACCATTTTGCCTAATATCCCACCTAAATGTCTGTCTCGGATATATACACTACTATCATCTAATACTGAGGCTACCATACCAATTTACTTGAGAGAGTGGGAAAGGGAACTGGGCATCAAATTAGACACGGAAGACAGGACGTTCATTCTATCGAACTCGCATGGTTTCTCTCGCTGTGTGAGAGTACAGGAGGACTCATTTAAAATTCTGTCTAGATGGTACCACACTCCAGAGTTTTTATAAAAAATAAATGTTCTGTCTTCAGATGCATGTTGGAGATGCAATGAGGGCACTGCCTCTATTATCCACATCTGGTGATCCTGCCCACTCTTGAAATACTTCTAGGAGGATAAAGCTATTATAAATAAAGTTTGTTCACTTCAGCTCAAATTATCTGCCCCCCTAGTTCTTTTATGGAAGCCTGAACAGTCCTTTCGACCTAAGAAAAGGGACTTAGCTACTCATCTGTTTACAGCTGCTAAATTGATCATTCCTATGAAATGGAGAAGTCAAGACCCTCCTACTATAACACTATGGCATGACAAAGTGCAACATCTTTGCCGCATGGAGGAATTAGCAGGCTGGGAAAATAGGAACAGAAAGTCTTTTCTGCAGACATGGCAACCATGGCTGAATTATGTAGCCAACACTTCTGCTTCCGTCCTACAACCTTTGGTCCAGGGCACCTAATTCACAAGTTTTATACTATCCATAAGAGTATACCCTATAGTAAACATTGACAGATTCAGGGACCCTCTTTTATGCTTTTATTGTCACTATCCTTGTCATTGCTCTACATACTTGAGCTTAACGGTATTCACCAGGTGGATTATGTTTTTGTATTATGTTTTTGTATTAGGTACTATGTTTTTGTATTAAGTACCATTAGGGATGAGCAAACTTTTGAAAAGTTCGGTTCGGTTCAATTCGGCGAACTTTCGTGAAATTCGGATTCGTATGAACCGAACCTAAAACGAACTTTGCTATAACGGCTGATTAATTGCAGCTACAATAGTGCAAAAATAGTGAAACCTCAGCCAGATCGACAACATTTGACAGCATTGAAGATGTCCGCTGGAGCAGCATTGCCGGCAACATTGCCTTGGACCCAGTAGGGTGGAAAACAGACATTTGACAGTGGAACCAGCAGCAGTAATAGTACTGTATTGGACCCAGTATGGTTGAGAACAGACAATTGACGGAGGAGGAGGAGTCAGCACTTGATTGCACCCAGGCCAGTATAGTTGAGGAGAGATAACCTGAGGAGGAGGAGGAGGAGGCAGCACTTGATTGCACCCAGGCCAGTATTGTTGAGAAGAGACAAGTTGAGGAGGCAGCTTCAGCAGCTCTTGATTGCACCCAGTATGTTTTGGACAGTATTCTTTTGGACCCAGAAGGACAGCCTGAGAGCGCCGGGCCTGACATTGGTGGTAAGACACCGGGGCAGGTTGGACTGCAGTCAAAGCGGCGGATGGTTGCAAGGTGGTGGAGGCAGAACTTGTGCTTCCCGCTGCTGGCCCCCTAAAGCAGCGTGGAGGTGACAGTGGCAAGAATGGGCCAACTTCCTGATGGTCTTCTGGGAGGATGTTGACCCAATGGGCAGTAACAGAAATGTACTGCCCTTGCCCATAATTAGAGGACCAGACATCAGCACTCAGGTGCACGGTCTTGGACACCGAGAGTCCCAATGAGTCGCCAACCTTTTTCTGAACATTACTTTGCAGTGATGGGACAGCTTTGTCAGAGATGTAGTGGCGGCTGGGGACTCGCCATCTGGGGTGCGCACACGCCATGAAATCCCTGAAAGGCTGGGAGTCCACAAGGATACCCAATTGGATGTGACAGCGGAGAAAACCTTACAGGATGGTGACCTCACTTTATCAGCTAAAGCTTCTAGCCAGGAGAGACATGAAAGAGGGATGACTGAAACAGCCAGAGCCTTTCCTAATATGGACTTTTTAACTTTTTTTAACTTTTAATTTTTTTTTTAAACTTTTTTTATACCTTTTTTTTAAACTTTTTTTTTTTTTTTACTTTTTTTTAAACTTTTTTTGTTGTGGCTAAACGGGGTTGACGGCACCCAGCAGAGCAGCAACGTGTAGCGTGTACTCTCGGTCACGGGACAGGAGCTTACAGCCAACACCTCCTCTGGAGTCTCAGTACGTTCCACCGGCTGACTTTAGTGGACTTCCTCCTCCTCCTCCTCATCACTAAAAAGTGGTAGAGACTCCAAGGGCAGATCAAGGTTTGCCAAGAGTTCCCTGGCAGAAGGTGCCCCAAAGGTGTGAGGTTCTGTTCGTTTGTTAACCTGATGTACCTTGATATTTGAAGCACGGTGTTGGTGAACGGCTGGAAAACTGACCCCTTTCCGGTTTGCTCCGGGGTCAGACAAGGCTGCCCTCTATCACCTCTCCTTTTTGTTTGTGTTATAGAACTCTTCGCGGAGTCTATCCGGCAAAATGGAGAGATCAGAGGGATCACCGCACCAGGACACTTCGAGGTCAAGTGCTCGCTGTACATGGACGACGTGACCGTCTTCTGCGCTGACCGGCGTTCGGTGACTGCACTCGTCCAGACCTGCGAGGAGTTCGGACAAGCTTAAGAGGCCAAAGTCAACTGCGGGAAGTCGGAAGCCATGCTCTTCGGGGACTGGCAACTGGCTTCTTCTGCCCCCTTCCCCTTTACCGTGAAACCAGACTTCATCAAGATCCTCGGAGTCTGGTTCAGGAAGGAAAGCACAGCCCTCAAGTCTTGGGAAGACATCACACATCTTGATTTTCACAGAAAACCAGGATACAAGGGATTATAGGAGTAATAATCCCTTGTATCCTGGTCTATTCTGTGAAAAAAGTACAGTTTTGCGTCGCCGTTGTAATTTTAACCAGATTCGTTACGAACTTTATCAAAGTTCGGTTCGGTGACGAACCGAACTTTTGGCAAAGTTCGTAATGAATCTGGTTAGTTACGGTTCGGTTCGCTCATCCCTAAGTACCATGTTTATATCTATTTATGTCTGAGCCCTACACTACTCTGGCAGAGTTTTCATATGAGGTTCATGTGATATCCTTTTTCTTCAGTCAGGGGTCTGCTCATAACAGCCCCTTAGATAGTAGACAATGTCTCCCCCTTCATGTGTTGTAGGGTATGTCAACCCAAGCCTTGGTCTTTTGCACTTTATTATTGGAAAATTGTTATATACTTTGTAACTACAGTACCATGTGACTTTATGTAATAGCTGATTGTTCTCAGACTTTGTTTGATTGTATAACTTTGTCTGTTCTTATTTCAATAAAAACAGAATTTATATAAAAAAAATACTAAACAGAAAATGGTAGCAGCACTAGATAGGCACCATGACATATAAGATGAACATATGAAAAGGTAAAAAAGCATTACTGCTATGTAGACTAGTAGATAAAGTGGAAGCTCTTGGCGCATATAGATGATCATAAATATGTCGGGCCCATCCACCGACCGAGCTTCCACTTTACTTCCACTTTAATCAGCCAGCAGGTAGCTTGCACCTGACTCTCTACTGTAGGAGGTGCTGTTCTTTCTTTGAGCTATTTTGTATATATAGAGGAGGACTGGCTCCCTCTGGGAATTTAGCACTCCTGTTCACACTGTTGAAGCTTCGGATCAGGTATGGTGTTCCCTTGATACAGGCCTGCCGGTTTGTGTAGGATGCAGGTCAGTGTTAGTGTAGGACCCATCTGATTGGAAGCCACCTTGACGGTCGGTGGATGGACCCGATCATCTATATGCGCCAAGAGCTTCCACTTTATCTACTAGTCTACATATCAGTAATTCTTTTTTACCTTTTCATATGTTCATCTTATATGTCTTGGTGCCTATCTAGTGCTGCTACCATTTTCTGTTTAGTATATATATATATATATATATATATATATATATATACATACATACAGTACAGACCAAAAGTTTGGACACACCTTCTCATTCAAAGAGTTTTCTGTATTTTCATGATTATGAAAATTGTAGAATCACACTGAAGGCATCAAAACTATGAATTAACACATGTGGAATTATATACTTAACAAAAAAGTGTTAACTGAAAATATGTCATATATTCTAGGTTCTTCAAAGTAGCCACCTTTTGCTTTGATTACTGCTTTGCACACTCTTGGCATTCTCTTGATGAGCTTCAAGAGGTAGTCACCTGAAATGGTATTCCAACAGTCTTGAAGGAATTCCCAGAGATGCTTAGCACTTGTTGGCCCTTTTGCCTTCACTCTGCGGTCCAGCTCACCCCAAACCATCTTGATTGGGTTCAGGTCTGGTGACTGTGGAGGCCAGGTCATCTGGCATAGCACCCCATCACTCTCCTTCTTGGTCAAATAGCTCTTACACAGCCTGGAGGTGTGTTTGGGGTCATCGTCCTGTTAATAAATAAATGATGGTCCAACTAAACGCAAACCGGATGGAATAGCATGCTGCTACAAGATGCTGTGGTAGCCATGCTGGTTCAGTATGCCTTCAATTTTGAATAAATCCCCAACAGTGTCACCAGCAAAGCACCCCCACACCATCACACCTCCTCCTCCATGCTTCACGATGGGAACCAGGCACGTAGAGTCCATCCGTTCACCTTTTCTGCGTCGCACACGGTGGTTGGAACCAAAGATCTCAAATTTGGACTCAGACCAAAGCACAGATTTCTACTGGTCTAATATCCATTCCTTGTGTTCTTATCCTCCGCAGCAGAGGTGACTCTTGGTCTTCCTTTCCCGGGGCGATCCTCATGTGAGCCAGTTTCTTTGTAGCGCTTGATGGTTTTTTTCGACTGGACTTGGGGACACTTTCAAGTTTTCCCAATTTTTCGGACTGACTGACCTTCATTTCTTAAAGTAATGATGGCCACTCGTTTTTCTTTACTTAGCTGCTTTTTTCTTGCCATAATACAAATTCTAACAGTCTATTCAGTAGGACTATCAGCTGTGTATCCACCTGACTTCTGCCCAACACAACTCATGGTCCGAACCCCATTTATAAGGCAAGAAATCCCACTTATTAAACCTGACAGGGCACACCTGTGAAGTGAAAACCATTTCAGGTGACTACCTCTTGAAGCTCATCAAGAGAATGCCAAGAGTGTGCAAAGCAGTAATCAAAGCAAAAGGTGGCTACTTTGAAGAACCTAGAATATAAGACATATTTTCAGTTGTTTCACACTTTTTTGTTAAGTATATAATTCCACATGTGCTAATTCATAGTTTTGATGCCTTCAGTGTGAATCTACAATTTTCATAGTCATGAAAATACAGAAAACTCTTTGAATGAGAAGGTGTGTCCAAACTTTTGGTCTGTACTGTATATATAAACAGGAGCAGGGATTTACCCCCTTAAGGAAACATTCTTGGATGCTTAGTCCCAATAAGCCTCTGTTTTTTTCCCCATAACACCATGTGTGTTTAAACACAATCTTTCCTTGTTTTTTTTTTTAGCATGCTGTTTGTTCACACTGTCAACCATGCATTTTGCTGTCATTGCATTCAAGAGCTTAAAAAGGGGAAAAGAGAAAAATAAAAATGTGTAAGAAATAAAAAAGAGCTAAGTCACAAAATCTGTGTCCTATGAGAAACCTGAGTCATATATACATTTCCAAGCCAATTGGATCATATTTGATTTGTGTAAAATCAATTCTGATATGAATCAAATATTTTTTTAAATTTGATGAATTGGACACAAAACGAATTTCAAGTTTCTACTTTAGATAAAACAAATATAAGAAAGCAATAGCAATATATGAGTTAGTAAGTTTGAGATATGAAACTTCAGTAGAAATCACCAACTGTGAATATTTTTCAGGCAAGGACTTGTTCTACTTTCATCCCCTGCATCGCTCAGGAATAGCTCAGTTAAGTAAATTGCAGGCATAGCATGAATTCTATTCCATGCAGAGTATCACAGCATCATGAAAGTTAGATTTGCAAAGGATCTCGGGACCAGTTTTACAAAAATTTATAAAAAGTACTGTATGCTTAGAAAATTCAACAGATACTAATATTTCCACCCAAAATATAGAAGCATACATATTTATGAAGGCCCATTTAGTTAGGTGTACCAATATTTTAACTCTTCAAAAATGAAGAAAGTTCCTTTGTTCATTTTATAGGTTCAATTATTATCTTCAGTATTTATCTTTCATAAATGGCACATGAGACTATACATATTGTAGCCTTGGCATTAAGAAGTTGACACAATTCTTTTTTAATTAATTTATTTTTTACATAATTTAGCAATTAGAATTCAATTATAAATGAAATAATAAAAAAATAAATATAAAATTGTAAGCAACATTACAAGACCATGTAATGTATCTAAAATCGCCTTGATGAACTCTAGCTCATCAATATCATATTGATGGGGTCCGACAACCTGGCTAATGAACTGTTTGAAGATGCTGCAGTGTTCTGGAGAGCACTGTGGTCTGATCCTAGGTCAATGAAGTCACGTTCATCGGTCATGTGACCTAGGTGCATCTCAGTCCCATTGAAGTGAATGGGGCTGAGCTGCAATAACAAGCATAGTCAGTATCCAATAGATGAACCTGTGCTTGGTAAGCTGCAAGGAGCTCACAATGCTCACCAGAGCACTGTGGCTTTCTCAAGTAGCTTATCAGCAAGCCTGTCGGGTGTTGAATTCCTGCCTATATGATATTGGTGATCTATCCGGATGATGGGTCATCAATATCAAAATTTTGGAAAACTCAAGGAGTTGCCTGCTCCTCCTCTTAAAAAAACTCACTTTTTCAAAGCTTCTCCATTCCAAGAGACAGATAATATGAATGCTAACCAAAGAGAACAGAACAAATTCCAAAGAGATTAGAGGTGAACTCCATCTGTTGCTGTCTTAACCAAGGTGTATCTAATGGAAGACGATCGAGGAGGAGTCCACTGTTAAAAGCAAATCATAAAAATGTGAGACTAGAATTTGCCAAAATAAATATTGACAAACCACAAAGCTTCTGGGGGAATGTCCTTTGGATAGACGAGACAAAACTCCAACGTTTGGCAAGTCACATCAGCTCTATGTTCACAGATGCAAAAATGAAGCATACAGAGAAAAGAACGTTGTACCTACTGTGAATTATGGGGGAGACTTGGTTATGTTTTTGTGTTGATGTGCTACATCTGGCACAGGGTATCTTGAATCTGTGCAGGGTACAATGAAATCTCAAGACTATCAAAGCATTCTGGAGCAAAATGTGCTGAGCAGTGTCAGAAAGCTTGGTCTCAGTCGTAGGTCATTGGTCTTCCAAAAGGACAATGACCCAAAACACACATCTAAAAACATGGCAAAGACTAGCAAAGAGCAAAGCATTTATCTATTCTGAGGTGGCCTTCTATGAGCCCTAATCTAAATCCTATTTAACATCTGTGGAAGCAGCTGAAACATGCCGTCTGGAGAATGCACCCTTCAAACCAGAGACAGCTGAAACTGTTTGCTCACGAGAGCAGCGAAAAACATGGACAGGTGCAAATCACTTGATTGCAATCATTGCCTCAAAAGGTTGTGCAACATTTCTATCCAGACCAGTTTAACCCTTTCGCGCCCGGAGCTTTTTTCGGTTCTGCATTTTCGTTTTGCGCTCCCTGCCTTCAAACAGCCATAACTCTTTTATTTTTCTGTTCACATAGCTGTATGAGGGCTTGTTTTTTGCGGGACAAGTTGTGCTTTCCAATGCCACCATTTAATATTGCATACGGTGTAGTGGGAAGCGGGAAAAAAATTCCAAACCGGGTGGAATTGCAAAGAAAACACTATTCCGCTACAGTTCTACGGGTTTCTTATTTACAGCGTTTGATGTGCATTAAAACTGATCCATTACTTTCATTCTACTGGTCAGTACGAATCCGGCAATACCTAATATGTATAGTTTTTCCTGCGTTTTCATTGTGATAAAATAATTAGAAAGTTGCCCTTTTTTTTTTTTTTTTCCTTGTCAAATCTTGACCCCTATAACTTTTGGTATTTATGTCTACAGAGCTGTATGGGGGCTCATTTTTTGCAGGACAATATGAAGTTTTTATTGATACCATTCTGGGGTGTGTATGACTTTTTGATCACTTTTTATTTAATTTTTTTTAGAAAAAAAAAGCGACAAAAAACGGCAAATCGCCATTTGGACGCTTTGTACGGCGCTGGGCGCGAAGGGGTTAATTAGTTTGTTTTATAAATGATTCTGTTGAAACACAATTCAAAAGCAATGTCTGATTTTTATTTTCATTAATTTGTATGTATTTTTACTTTTGTCAGTTTCAAGTTATTTCGTTAACAGAATGTTATCAACAATTTTGTCCATGTGTGTAGATAGAATGGTAAATTAATCTAATTATATAAAATTAATAGACCATTGCAATTTTTTCTTGAATCAGTATCTCCACATGTATGGCAGCCTTTCCATTCCACATCTAAATATCTAAAATGTACAGTACAAATACCTGAGAACATTTATTCTGACAAACTTAACAAGGAGCAGAGAGAAGCCATTATGCAACTACGGCAGATGAAGGGGCTGGTCTTTAAACCCTCAAACGGAGGAAATGTGGTAATATGGCCTACTAAAATGTATGAGAAAGAGGCTTTTCGGCAGCTGAGGGATGGAACATGTTATATGAAACTTACATTTAATCCTCTCTCCAAATACCAAACAGAATTGGAGGGTATTCTTGCACAGGCCCAGGATGAAGCGGTTGTGGACATGCAACAAATTACAGGAATGAAGGTTGAGGAACCAACATTATACCTACTCCCGAAATTACACAAGGATTTACATATGATCTTTTTGTCTAATCCAGTACGATCAATTGATAGGGTCCAATTTTGGACCCGATACATTGATGATATTCTGAATATCTGGCAGGGATCTACCCAAGAGTTGGAGGAGTTTATGGCTATATTGAACAAGTATGTTTACAACATCAAATTGACATACAATGTATAGCAAACAGAAGGTGGATTTCCTAGATGTGGAACTACTAGTGGATTCTATGGGATATATTCAAACTGATCTATATAGGAAACCTACAGTGACCAGCACAGTGTTACATGCAACCTCGGCCCACCCCCATCATCTAACTAACAACATTCCTGTAGGACAGTTCCTACGGTAAAAGCAGATCTGTTCAGAGGGGACCACATTTAAACGGTAGGTATCAGGAACGCGGCTATAGTAATAGATCTATTAAGAGGGCCTTATGTGATACATTTCAGGATGCAAGTTCAAAGATACATACGTATAAGATTACCCACAAGATTGATTGCTGGACAATTGGAGTCATTTATCATGCATGACTGTATGACTACCCAAGAATTTAAAAAACGGGTATGTGAACATGTACGGGACATCTTAGCACCCGCTGATAGCGAATTTATTTTGTGTCCCTACCGAAACATTTCAGACTTAAACATGATAGTAACGGTGATCTCCTTAGGGTGAGGGGTATTGATCGGATTTATCAGACCATTCAAGGAGGCGACATTTATATTAATATACATTAATTTATTATTGTATATCTGAGGGTATTTATTCATTAATTTATTAATAAGACACACTGTGTGTATACCTGAGGTTAAGTTGCTTGTACCTTTTGATATATATATATATATATATATATATATATATATACCTGTGCAGCTACTTGGTTTTGTAATTGGTAATGCTTTCCTTGTTTGTATCTTTTATTTTTATTTATTTATTTTTGTTAATTATTATTTGAGGCTTCTAGATTTCCCGCAAGAGTTTAGGTACAGTCACATGACCTTTCGTCATATGATCTTTGGTGGTATTCCCTACTCTTTCAAAACCAGTAGTCACATGTCCACTATAGTGGTTATTTCCGCTCCTTATTGGTCCTTCTGATATTGTTGGACCTGTGGAGCCATCTTGGATACCCGCATGATATTGATCATGCGGCGCCACTGCCGTTAGCTGAAACAATCAGGTTTCCAATTGGAATAATCAATGTGGCACAGGTATATATAGGTGGATGCTACCACCCTCTTTCTATTCACTTTTTCCGTGACTAATCCATTGACGAAATGTGTTGGGTAAGTGGGGGATCTCCATGCAGATGTTGGGTGTTTGATTTATTTTTCTAACTTCCACTATTTTGTGGTTTGTGTTACCAGATCTTATGTACGGCTTATTGTGAGGTCGCTGTAAATTTTAGATATTTGGATGTTTACAGTAGGTAGATTCCAGTTGGATTTATAGTCATTAAAATAGATTTCTGTTATGTCTATAGATAAACTTGCCCTGGTCTGCATGTGAGTTAGTCCCCTACTAGTTTGGTTGTTTTAACCTGTTTTCTTTCTCTTACAATCATGTGGATTCCTCTGATTTTAACATGGTTTTAACATTTTATCATGTTTTAATGGTACTCAATAAAGGAAATATAATTTTATTTCGTTGGCGTACAGTACAGACCAAAAGTTTGGACACACCTTCTCATTCAAAGAGTTTTCTGTATTTTCATGACTATGAAAATTGAAGATTCACACTGAAGGCATCAAAACTATGAATTAACACATGTTGAATTATATACTTAACAAAAAAGTGTGAAACAACTGAAAATATGTCTTATATTCTAGGTTCTTCAAAGTAGCCACCTTTTGCTTTGATTACTGCTTTGCACACTCTTGGCATTCTCTTGATGAGCTTCAAGAGGTAATCAACTGAAATGGTATTCCAACAGTCTTGAAGGAGTTCCCAGAGATGCTTAGCACTTGTTGGCCCTTTTGCCTTCACTCTGCGGTCCAGCTCACCCCAAACCATTTTGATTGGGTTCAGGTCTGGTGACTGTGGAGGCCAGGTCATCTGGCGTAGCACCCTATCACTCTCCTTCTTGGTAAAATAGCCGTTACACAGCCTGGAGGTGTGTTTGGGGTCATTGTCCTGTTGATAAATAAATGATGGTCCAACTAAACGCAAACTGGATGGAATAGCATGCCGCTGCAAGATGCTGTGGTAGCCATGCTGGTTCAGTATGCCTTCAGTTTTGAATAAATCCCCAACAGTGTCACCAGTAAAGCACCCCCATACCATCACACCTCCTCCTCCATGTTTCATGGTGGGAACCAGGCATGTAGAGTCCATCCGTTCACCTTTTCTGCGTCGCACAAAGACACGGTGGTTGGAACCAATGATCTCAAATTTGGACTCATCAGACCAAAGCACAGATTTCCACTGGTCTAATGTCCATTCCTTGTGTTCTTTAGTCCAAACAAGTCTCTTCTGCTTGTTGCCTGTCCTTAAAGGGGTTGTCTCACTTCAGTAAGTGGCATTTATCATGTAGAGAACGTTAATACAAGGCACTTACTAATGTATTTTGATTCTCCATATTGCTTCCTTTGCTGGCTGAATTCATTTTTCCATCACATTATACACTGCTCGTTTCCATGGTTACGACCACCCTGTAATCCATCAGTGGTGGTCGTGCTTGCAGAATATAGGAAAAAGCACCAACCTATGTGCGCTCCCATGGTCCTGGCCACCAGAGAGGCTGATGCTTTTCCCTATAGTGTGCAAGCACAACCACCACTGATGGATTGCAGGGTGGTCGTAACCATGGAAACGAGCTGTGTATAATGTGATGGAAAAATGAATCCAGCCTGCAAAGGAAGCAATATGGACAATCACAATACATTAGTAAGTGCCTTGTAATAACTTTCTCTACATGATAAATGCTATGTGCTGAAGTGAGACAACCCCTTTAACAGTGGTTTCCTAGCAGCTATTTTACCATGATGGCCTGCTGCACACAGTCTCTTCTTAACAGTTGTTGTAGAGATGTGTTTGCTGCTAGAACTCTGTGTGGCATTGACCTGGTTTCTAATCTGAGCTGCTGTTAACCTGCGATTTCTGAGGCTGGTGACTCGGATGAACTTATCCTCCGCAGCAGAGGTGACTCTTGGTCTTCCTTTCCTCGGGCGGTCCTCATGTGAGCCAGTTTCTTTGTAGCGCTTGATGGTTTTTGCGACTGCACTTGGGGACACTTTCAAAGTTTTCCCAATTTTTCAGACTGACTGACCTTCATTTCTTAAAGTAATGATGGACACTCATTTTTTTTTTACTTAGCTGCTTTTTTCTTGCCATAATACAAATTCTAACAGTCTATTCAGTAGGACTATCAGCTGTGTATCCAACTGACTTCTGCCAAACACAACTCATGGTCCCAACCCCATTTATAAGGCAAGAAATCCCACTTATTAAACCTGACAGGGCACACCTGTGAAGTGAAAACCATTTCAGGTGACTACCTCTTGAAGCTTATCAAGAGAATGCCAAGAGTATGCAAAGCAGTAATCAAAGCAAAAGGTGGCTACTTTGAAGAACCTAGAATATAAGACATATTTTCAGTTGTTTCACACTTATTTTTAAAGTATATAATTCCACATGTGTTAGTTCATAGTTTTGATGCCTTCAGTGTGAATCTTCAATTTTCATAGTCATGAAAATACAGAAAACTCTTTGAATGAGAAGGTGTGTCCAAACCTTTGGTCTGTACTGTACTTATTTTGATATGGGCTATAACACCTCTCCTGTATGTAAATTTAGATTGATAATAAAAGTGTGCCTCAATAGATTAGGTTGAGTTAGAATTTATTAAAACTACAGACTGGCAGATGGAAAAAACAACTCTCTACTAACCATGATGACTGCCACTTCATTGGAATGTAACTTAACAACCGTAGGATGACATCAAGTAAGCTACAAAAGGAATGGCAAGCGGAAGCTGGGGTGAAATGCATAGCAAGAATGGTTTGAAATAAGCTTTTAGAGGCATGGCTAAAATTGTTCAAAGCTAGAAAAAAATCTCTTCATTAACCCTTTCATGACCGGACCTATAAAAGGCCTGAATGTCCAGGCAACTTTTTGTGTTTTGGGCACATGGTGGCTTAGTGACCCTAATTTTTTTTTTCGTTTGAATACGAAAATAATTTTTGCTATTTTTTTTACTTGACACTTAGGACTTATTATTAGAATGGTTTTTTTTAAGATATTTTATATTTTTTTAGGTTTAATTTAGACAAAAACCGCTAATTCTTATTAAAAAAAGGATTTTTTTTTAATTATAGATTTTTTTTTTAAATATTAAAACTGACGCACAAATTAATTATTGCAATGGGTTCCCTATTTGATGACGATCATTTTGATATATAGCATGTATAGATTTTATTTGACGGGGCGACTATGGTGACTGTTTCTATTGGCAACTGCGTGTTTAATTTTTTTTTTTTACACTTTTTTGTTTGTTTTTTATTTATTTGTTTACTTATATATTAATGTATTTTTGACAACTAATATGTCCCCCAGGAGGTCATTAAAAGACCTCTGGAGGACTGACTTTTTTTTTTTTCTTTTTTTTACACTTTTTTTTCCCACTGTTTCCACTGTAACTGGGGCATCCACAGGAGCCCCAGTTACAGGGGAAAACAGCCCCCTGGGGGCTCATTACACACAGGCAGAGCTGATCAGGGTCTCCTTAGACCCTGCAGCACTGCTCTGGCCCCGAGACACCCGGCGGTCACGTGACCGCCGGGTCTAACACAGGAAGCGGCGCTGCCGCTTCTTTCCTGCTGCGCCGCTGAGGAGGTAAGTCTCTCCTCCGGCTTAGGAGAAGACAGAAGCGGTAATAAACCGCTCCTGTCTTCTCCTCAGGGTCCCCGCTCTGTCTGTGAGCCGGGACCCGACCTGCTCCTGCTAGATTGCAGGAGCAGGAGCTTTAATCCCAGCGCTGATCAGCGCTGGGATTAAAGGGCCGCCTGCACGTCTATATACGTGCTATCTGCACGGGGCATGTGCAGATAGGACGTATATAGCCGTATGGCGGTCGTGAAGGGGTTAAGGTTGAAGTTTGCAAAAGACCCTTAGGCCCCTTTCACACGAGCGAGTTTTCCGCGCGGGTGCAATGCGTGATGTGAACGCATTGCACCCGCACTGAATCCTGACCCATTCATTTCAATAGGTCTTTTCAGATGAGCGTTTTTTTTCACGCATCACTTCTGCGTTGCGTGAAAAACGCAGCATGTTCTATATTCTGCGTTTTTCACGCAGCCCTGGCCCCATAGAAGTGAATGGGGCTGCGTTAAAAACGCATTGCATCCGCAAGCAAGTGCGGATGCAATGCGTTTTTCACTGATGGTTGCTTAGAGATGTTGTTTGTAAACATTCAGTTTTTTTTCACGCGCGTGAAAAACGCATCAAAACGCATTGCACCCGCGCGGAAAAAACGGAACAACTAAACGCAATCGCAGACTAAACTGACTGAACTTGCTTGCAGAATGGTGCGAGTTTTCCTGAACGCATCCTGAACGCATCCGGACCGAATCCGCGACGCTCGTGTGAAAGAGGCCTTAGGCCCCTTTCACACGGGCGATGTTTCCGCGCGGGTGCAATGCGTGATGCGAACGCATTGCACCCGCACTGAATCCTGACCCATTCATTTCAATGGGTCTGTGTACATGAGCGATGTTTTTCACGCATCACTTCTGCGTTGCGTGAAAAACGCAGCATGTTCTATATTCTGCGTTTTTCACGCAGAACTGGCCCCATTGAAGTGAATGGGTCTGCGTGAAAATCGCATTGCATCCGCACACAAGTGCGGGTGCAATGCGGTTTTAACGCATGGTTGCTTAGAGATGTTGTTTGTAAACATTCATTTTTTTCGCACGCGCGTGATAAACGCATCAAAACGTTCAGCACCCGCCTGGAAAAAACTGAAAGAACATACGCAATCGCAGTCAAAACTGACTGCAATTGCGTGCGGATTTGGTGCGGATGCGTGCGGATTTTCCTGAACGCATCCGGACCAAATCCGGACACGCTCGTGTGAAAGGGGCCTAAGGCCCCTTTCACACGAGCGAGTTTTCCGCGCGGGTGCAATGCGTGATGTGAACGCATTGCACCCGCACTGAATCCTGACCCATTCATTTCAATAGGTCTTTTCAGATGAGCGTTTTTTTTTCACGCATCACTTCTGCGTTGCGTGAAAAACGCAGCATGTTCTATATTCTGCGTTTTTCACGCAGCCCTGGCCCCATAGAAGTGAATGGGGCTGCGTTAAAAACGCATTGCATCCGCAAGCAAGTGCGGATGCAATGCGTTTTTCACTGATGGTTGCTTAGAGATGTTGTTTGTAAACATTCAGTTTTTTTTCACGCGCGTGAAAAACGCATCAAAACGCATTGCACCCGCGCAGAAAAAACGGAACAACTAAACGCAATCGCAGACAAAACTGACTGAACTTGCTTGCAGAATGGTGCGAGTTTTCCTGAACGCATCCTGAACGCATCCGGACCGAATCCGCGACGCTCGTGTGAAAGAGGCCTAAGTCTTTTGCATAAACTTGATTCCTTCGGGTCTGACAATGTTCCCCAGATCTGACGATTGTTTCTTTTCTGTAAGACAATGCTATATATCACACATCCAGGCCTGCTTGAATTTCTGCACCAAATAATTATCTATCTTTCTATCTATCTATCTATCTATCTATCTATCTATCTATCTATCTATCTATCTATCTATCTATTTGAGTTTGATTACAGTATATTTAATTATATGTTATGTCTTTTATATAATTTGTGTTTTAATTATGGCACCATTAGATTTCAGGTGCTTTAGAGTCTGCTTTTTCACAAATTTATTTCATTATACTGTCACTGTTTCAGTGCCCAATAGAAAAGCTCTTTATTAGAGATGAGCGAGCACTAAAATGCTCGGGTGCTCGTTATTCAAGTCGAACTTTTCCCGATGCTCGGGTGCTCATTTCGAATAACGAACCCCATTAAAGTCAATGGGAGACTCGAGCATTTTTGCAGGGGACCAAGGCTCTGCCTAGGGAAGGCTGGGTGAAAACCTGGAAACCTCAGAAAATGATGGAAACACCACGGAAATGGACAGGAAACAGCAGGGGCAGCATGCATGGATGCCTCTGAGGCTGCCTAATCCCACCATTACCCCAAATTCTCCTAGTGGGGCGTGTGTGGTATCGATTCTTCTCAGTTTAAAATCTTACATGTCCCCTATCTTGGGGCCATATATTTCATGGATTTTTTGAACACGGAAAAGGAAAAAGAGCTTGCTCTGGCCAGGGGAGTGTCTTTTCTACTGCAGCTAAGGGGACGTGTCCATGCTCTGCCTATCACAGGTCAGGAGCCGATTAAAAGAGGAACCAACAAAAACCAGTATAATATCTAATACGTCCCCTATCCGGGTAAATTGTTTGGAGAGATGGCCAGATGGAGTTCGAGTAACGACGCAGGACCCCAACTTAAAAATTTAGCATCAACCGATACAGTAGTCAACTATGAGCTCTATCAAGTGTGGTATGTGTTCTTTTTTACTACTCAGTTTAATACCGAATATGGCACCTATCTGGAAAAATAGTTTGGAGAGAGAGAAAGAGAGGAAAAAGACGTAAATTGTTTGGAGAGAGGGGCTGTAGGTGGGGGGCAGGCTGGGGGGAAGGAGGTTAATCTGGAAGAGCAAGAGGAGTGCCCCCTTGGCTAGCGTGTGTGGTGGTGACAACAGCCGGATGGAGTTCGAATGACGACGCAGGACCCCAACTTAAAAATTTAGCATCGACCGGTACAGTTGTAAACTATGAGCTCGATCAAGTGTGGTATGTGTTCTATGTATACTACTCAGTTTAATACCGTATATTGCACCTATCCGGAAAAAATAGTTTGGAGAGAGAGAAAGAGAGGAAAAAGACGTAAATTGTTTTGAGGACAGAGGGCTGGGGGCTTGGTGTGGATGCAGCGAGTGGACTTTGCGCGGGGGCGGTGTATAGGAGAGGTGTGTTAAGTCATGGTGATAGATAGTGCGAAATGATGGATAGGTGGCGCCATTTGCGTAGCTGGTGTGTGGGACCAACATGTAAGGGTCACTTTGGAGTTGGGACCATATAGACGAAGCGCAGGGTGTTTGGATTCTTTTCTATACTGTAAATTTAGCTGAGGCGACCCGATGACAGGGGCTTACTTAGGGATTGTAATACACTTATTATATGGAAGAATCTTCTGAAATCACTGTGTGGTAATGTGCGAGGATTTGTATACCTCTGTGGGAACCAATGATTCCTATATGGCACTATCTGGAGACGCATATCATGTTTATTATTTGACAGCACGTGAGAATTGGCGACCATTATACGCTGAAACTGAGGTGATGAGGAAGGAGAGAGTATTAAACATAAACGCGTGAAATTTGCTCTTTAGAGCAGAGTAATGTGGATCTCTAGGTTATGGGCTTTAAAGGGGCTCAGGGTGCGGGTGGGCACGGGAGAGCGGTACGTGTTGCAAGCTGCATGAGTTAAATGTAGCCATTGTGGAGGGGCGAGTTGACTGTTTCCCTACACTAGTTTATACTGTGACGGTGGTGTGGTGGGACACATCCACCTAATGTGGTTTGCTCGGACCACATGACCGGTTACGACATGTGATAGCGAACACTCGAGTTGTGCAAATAATTATTGAAGGGCCAACTATCTGTGTGTCTACTAGGCTGGACAATCGTAGCTCCGGGGGTGTGTTTGAAAAATTTACATCAATCGATGGTGTCTCAGATAGGATCGTGATACAGGGAATGATGATGAAAAGAAGTTACAAAAGATTTTTTTTCTGTCGATAGTGCCTAAGGTAGTATGTGTTGACATGGGTAATTAATTAATATGGCAGATTTCTTAATCATGAAAAGGTATAATGGCACTGTAAAGTGACCGCTGTAAAGAGAGATGGAACCATACTGTACAAGGTAGGAATCGTCACTTGGAATAAAAGATGAGGAGAGTCCTGGTAGGTGGGACCGTCGCTCGCACAGATAAAAAATGGATGTATAGAGATTACGGCTATAGAGCGAAACCCGTTCGTTGTATAAATGAGCGGTCTAGTCGATTTTTGGAGGAGAGAGAGGCCACATAGTATTGGTAGGATGATGTCTTCCGCTATCGGGAAAAATTAATTGTGAGTAGAGGATATGGTTTTCGCTGGATAGCGCCTGCTAGCTCTCACCCGAAAAAGTCTGTAATTGACAGAGAGGCATGTGATGCTGGGGCACTAACACCTGGAACAAATTGATGGTAGACAAATGTTCTATTTATACGATGCGTTGCCGGATGTGCTGAGGTGCATAGAAAATGGCCGATTCTATGTATTGTGTGGATCAGCAGTCAGATTGTCAGCGTCGCCAGAAGTACGACAATGTATGACGCTGAGAGAGGAGAGAAGTAAAGTAAGAGAGGAAGTCTGGTACATAGGGGTCATAACAATCTACAGATGTATATTACTGTTTAAGTGATGTGACTTTCCAGTAAGATGTCTAGGAGGAGAATTTGAAATTCCGTGAGATTAAGCGCGGGAGGTGGCTGAGTTTGGCTCTACTAGTTTAGTAGAGCGTCAGGCCTGGGTTGCGAGGTTTTTCTTTTGTTGTCAATATGACAGGCTGTCAAAGTCTTGAGCAGCTCGATTGGACGCCGCACGACCCAGCTCATTTGCATCGTGAAACACAGCAACTGAGGGCGCTCTGAAGAGCAAGGACGCTAGCGGCAGAGGCAGAGCCAGCACTTTTCGCCAAGCGCCGTACAACAGCGCGGCTCATTGCGAGCGTCACGCAACGCGCGCTCCTGAGTCTTGTTTAAGAAAACCACAGTTATTTTTAGTTATTTGTTGTGTATGCAGAAGCAAACGCACAGGAGTGTATTCAGAAGACGCACGTAATGGCTCATAGGATACTAGCATTAGCGATCTTATTCGAAATCCCGCCTCACAGTCTTAACAGTCCTTATCTCCTATAAGCATAGTCCGCTCGGTCATACTGCTCATAAGCCGAGGACATGTAGCGAAGGGTTGGCTAGCTATATTGGCTGGGAAGGATGACCATCATGAGAGAGATTGTGTGGCAGAGACGCGAATTTTTTGAGAGCGATGCTATCCCCGATGGCGCTTATGTTTGACGTGGGACAAACCTAGCATTCTTCGTTATTTTTAAAGCTCACGACGCCTGATCCTCTCTCCCTAGCCAGGCTAGGCATTACGCCCTAAAACAAAAGAGATGACATCGCCCTAACTTGTCCTACGAAACTAATACCAGCCGGCATTTAGAGAGTGAAGGTATAAGGTAATTGTATTCGAGGCTTGCATCCTGAAGCGGGCAAGCTCGTACGTCTCTAAGTGTATATTTATGGTATTTGTAAACATCCTACGCTGTGAAATACTCATAAATGCTTTCCATCTCGCACGGGATTATCGATGTCGGCAAAAGTAGTATCTGCACTTCATATGTCCTGCCTTTAGCGTCAAAATTGTTGTCGGATAGTAGATGTTGAACACCACCAGATGAAGGTACCGGTGTTGTAAAAGGAATAAAAACGCTTATAAACCATACGAGAGGTCACTCTTACAGGATAGGCCAGCCACTAACATTAACGCTCTGCTATAAGTTCAGCCGAGAGAGTCCCAACACCGCCAATCAAGATAGTTCCTCCGTCTCCTGTGCATAATAAGCCTGTACTGCTCGCTGCTGAGGTGGTCTACTGCCAGTGTAACTCCTCATACATCACAGAAGAGTGAGCGTCCAATATTTATCAGTCCGCAGATATCATCGATGCTAGAGACAGAGTATTAGATGAGATTGAGCGTGAGTCTCAGGGCACCATGTGTTTTAATTTTTTTTACGCTTTGTTCGTCTCAGCACATTCTCTCTTCTGCTGGGGTCTTATTTCTCATATTCCTCGCCGCGCTCTGGAGAAGGCGTCGATGAGGTATATACCACTAGAGCTAAGAGGGTGTCTGGCCTCACGACGTATTTCCTCACATTGTTGCGTGAGCTAAGGTTGTAAAGCTATTTGACTCGTAGCCCTTTCAGATATTGTGTCTTTTTTAGATGAGTCAGGTGAAAAAAACTAGTGGCATGGTTTTTTTTTTTCTATTATACTAGTGTCTATATAAGTGTCGTGAATCAGTGAGCGCTCGACACTCATGGCGGTCATCGCCGCGACCATCCTGTGTTGACTCCTCAAAGTTGCCGAAAGGCGAGGCACAAATTTATGATACTATGGACTATTACTTTAATAGACGGAAGCTGATGAGTTATGATAAGTAGTGAGCTAAGTTAGAGAATCTGACGGTGAACACTATGACTATCCCAAGTTTTTTGTGTGAGATTAGTTTTTTAGCAATCAGTTGTTAAATCTTGGCATGTTGTCAACAGAATAAGAATCTTCGTCTGTGTTGCTGTGCTGTGTGGTCAAAGTTTTCTCTAGGCTAGATACCTCATGTTCTATGTATCGAATTTTCTTATCTTGATTTCTGTGGCTCGACTATCGTCGTCTAAGTTAGCAGGTCTAATCATGTTTTTGAGGGATGGCAAGAATTCGTAGGGTGACTGTGCGTGCTGAACATTTGGACGTAAATATGCTTGTTTGATCACCTCGCTCGTATGATATGACAGCATCTGTGGTCGCCTTTGCGGAATATATGGTTGCGATCGAAGGATGCAGCACAGCGCATTAGTGAGGAAGTACAAAGAACAGGAATAGGGTCAGTTAGGTCTTTTGTAGGAACCTAGCTTGAAGTTTTCTCTCTATTAGTAAATAGGAAAAGTTCTCTATCTATCGAGGCATAAGGCCATCGTGGGCGAGCACTCGTTGCTCATCGTAATAGTCTAGGTTTTTAATAGAGAAGTTGGTTAGCATGTGTGTCAGAGCGCCGGGCTGACTACCCAATATGTTCTAAACATTTTTATGTTCCTTTTAATGTTTTACACATTAGAATACATTTTTGAAGAATAAAAATCCTTTTGTGTTTTTGGTGTTGCCAATCTCCCTTGTCTTGAGAGTTTCCATCTATTAATATAATATATTCTGCGAGGGACCTTGGTCGTTAGGAGTTATGGGTCAGGCTGGCTTATCTCATGGCCTGACAGGGATCGTCTGAGACACAAGATGATGTTTGGTACCGACTCTGTGTGAATTGATCACTACTCGTTGTACAATGCGCTTTGGGTCGTCGTGTATGGTGTATTTGTTCACCCATACTATCTTTTGTAGGACGGCAGTTAGTGTACGACCAGAAAACCTAGGCTTTTTTTACATAGCTTGGCGTCTCTTACTACTTTTTTAATTGTTGTTAGACGGAGTTCACCTAGATGCGGGTGCTCATTGCTGTCTCGTCCTATGAGAGAGGTCTCGCCTGTGACTGAGAGCGCCGTGCCCTACGGCATGGTAATCGCGGCGATTCGGCTTGAGGGGAAGTGCAGGGCTCCTATCATTGTTTTTATAGACGCGCAGAGTTTTTATATTGTTTAACTGTCTAAGTAGATTGGGACGCAGGGTCTGACCTATGTAGGTTTTTTTTTTACTTGACAATAAATCCTTTGCTATATGCTTAACAAGGCTTGTGTGTTCTTAGTTACTTTATCTTCCTAATTATTTTTAACTCTACTCTTCTCTGTCTCGGCCGCCCAGTCTGTGGCTTTCAACGTTCTGCGCAGCTGGTCTTGTACCAAGTTACCTATGCCACAATTGACATCTAAATACTTTTTGACTAGTTTGTGACATTGGAGTATAATAATTGTTATACCTAAGTGTACTCATACCTGGCATCATACTGTCGTCTCACTCCTGCTGTGAATACCTCCGTCGCAGTTGAGACTGTGGGGAACCATTCCGCTCTACAAGATCACACAGCAGAGCGTTCGGTGCAGTGCCTGACACACGAGCATGTAGTGTGGCTGACTAGCGTTTGCCGCGTGTCATTCAGGGTCCTTGTGGCAACGTGCGAAGGTCGCGCGGACCCGATGGGAGATATAGTGGGCACTAGCCTTGGGAACCGAATCACCGACGGGGCAGCCACCACGCTCGACTCGTGGTACGAGTTGAGCTCACAAAGCTGCCGGGTGCCTGAGCGTTATGAAACTGCTATACTGAGGGGCAGTCACTCGGTGTTTCTAGCTCAGGACAATGCCTTTGGAGATGTGGTGGCAACGTTAAAGTCTAGAGCGGATGGCCTGTGTGGTATTGGGCCCATGGGGGCTTGGAAACTGTCCTTTCCTCTTGTATGTTGCCTTGACTCCGAGAGGCGTCTCGCACGACACATTGGTGGACGCAACGCTCTGATGGGTGCCGCTGGAGGCGTAAGACGCTTGTGAGTTTGTGCACTTGGGTTCTCGCGGCGACTAGGTCTCGCGTGGTTGTGGTAGCTCGGCGGTCCTTGAGACGGGGGTTGACATAGCAGAGGCCACTGCCAAGTATGTGACAACTCAGTGGTGCGGTGATAAGTAGAGTCAAAGTAGGTTATCACCCGCTGATGTAAGGTGGATTAAAAACGTCCATTAGCGTTCATATTGAGTTAAGTGTAACGCAGATGTTTGTTTGTGCTATAACACACACTCATTCAGATATAATTGGATAGTGGAAGCGCATAGCGAATTGGTGGCTCGATTGGTTGTATGTTGCTATGTATTCAGTGCGTCCACTCAATTAAATTACTCTGCTGATCCTGGTGTGGCACAGGTTGCCACAAGCCGCGTCATCCTCACTTTCTAAGAACCTCCAGAACTTGCAAAGCTAATTCTGATTCTCCTGGCAGAACGCACAAACGCGCAGAGCTTGACTAAACGTGAAACTGTTGCTGCTGGAGCCTGTGTCTAGCACAATAAACCAAGACTCGCCAGAAGCCGGAAACTTAGTACTATGCTTATCTCGCCCTCTGCCACACCAATGGCAAGCCATCTTTCCATATACCATATGTTTCTGGTGCGCCTGGGCGACATCGCCTAGCCAATGTCCATTTTTAGAATGCAACGCTGCAGGCAATTTAATGCTGTGATGTCACCTGACCTGGCGGAAAACCGCGGAACAGCTGTCAAATTAATGCTTAGGCGTCTTCACGCCTCGGCTTAATCAAAAAGCCTGATCAACGAGAATGCTGTGGTCAGTCACGAACGCCTATTACCAAGGGTCAATCTCGTATCATCAAGTAAGAAAAGAGTGGAAGAACTTGTGATCTTACATTCAGACTCTGCTCGCCCTCGCAGAACTCGACCAAAACTGCTCGCCCCTGACAGTCAACAATTGCTGTGCATTGTCGCGGTACATGTAGAACTCTTCAATACTGGCTCTGGAGACAGCTAACATAATCAACTTACAATCTACATGTACATCTAGTCTGACACCGTGTCTCCTCATCGTGCCGGGAGGTTCGTGGTGTACAGGCCCACCCAGGCAAAGGCAAGATATTTACAATTCCACAATTCTTGCACGGCAAGTAAAGGCGAAATGGTAAGATACGATCATCAACGCAGCATGTCATGGGGGAGTAAGGAGTGCACGCTCAGAGAGCTGCGTACAATGTCTGAAAGAAATTTGGGCGAGAAGTCGCGGTAACTTTGCAGTGCAGCAGACAACGCTTGAAGAAGTTAGGTTGTGCACTCTGGGGAAGAGGTAACCAGGTTGAATTTAGCGCAGATTGTTCCTGGCACGACGCCAGTTATGCTGATGTTCGGAATTACGGCATTCCAAATTTCTCCGCTTGGCGAGGCCGGCAGACTGGGGGGAAGGGATAGGTAGGCTTGAGGGGGTGAGGCGGCTCCAGATTTGTGAGTGCCTCAGCTCCTTTATACGGGTCGTGTAGAACATAAGTGTGGTCCAGGATGTGTGGAAGACTGACTGATTTGGAGCCAATTACATGAATTACTCTTTGACCTAGCAGCATCCTGTATTCCTCTTAGACAAATTCTCATTCTGGTGGCCAGGAACATCAATTTATACACATTGGGTGTCTCGCGCAATACTGTATTGTGGTTTCACGCAAAAACTCTCTATTCTCCTCAAGCTAGCCCATTGTTATCCTGTGTTCCCTGGGACATCAATTAGAGATACATTTGCATTAAGCTGAGGAGGAAAGTGGGATAAGCTACTCAGTTCTGCGTTTCCTCGCAAGCAAATGTATGATACGCCCGTACAGGCTGTCTCGCCCTATCAGACTAGAGTAGTGTTAAATTTATGGAGTGTCTCACTACCATAGCCGCTGCCAAAAAAGGCCATAAAAGTGTCAGAGACCTGTATGGAAAACCACAAACAATGATATTACCGAGGCTCACTCGTGCCTACCTCTCAGTTAAATTGAATGCCTTCCGCATCTTCAGCACTTTGCCTCTTAACAGGGATACACTATTTGACAACAGTTCGTTCCAAATCTTGTACCTCTTTAAAAATTACGACTCTTGTCTCTAGTGGGTTTTCAATCAGTCCTAATTTTTATTTCTCATGTATATAAGTGTATATAGCTGCTAAAAAAAAATAAACAAAGTTATTATGGGTTTGAACCCGCCTTGTTCATTTTACTTCACAGGGAGTTCAGATGCAACGTGTAACAACCCTGGCAACAAACAAACTTTGTTTGCAGGAAACATTACTACAGTAAAACTTTCTCTAGCAACAAGTGTGAAAATAACATGATGATAGGTAATTGGTCAGTAAAATTAGAATCATAGATTAACTGTTATTTTATTAAACGTACCAGTGCAGAATAGATGGTAGGCTCAAATTACACGGAAACTATTAAATTAGTGAAGCAGAACCGAGCACTAATGTCGACAGTATAGCTATGCTCTACAACCCAGACAAATATCGCACAGAGATTTTTGTGATCTAGCTGTATGAGTGAGAGCAAAAGACCTTGTTTAATTATGTGACGTACAGAATGTGTCACCTGGACAGAAAATACGGATTGTAGAGAGTGGACAGCTGAACTGTGACACACAGAATGGTTTACGCAGCTGTGTGAAATGGATTTGTATCACTGAGCTAAAACAACAAAAAAACTATTTTTTTATATATTTTTTTTATTTTTTTTTATTTATTTTTTTTTTTTTTAACGTGACGTGCAGAAACTATCAGAGACCTAACTGAGCCCCTGCTGACGGTGGCTATTTTGACTGCAACCCAGACAAATGTCGCACAGAAATTTTTGTGATCTAGCTGTATGAGTGATAGTAAAAGACTTTGTTTAATTATGTGACGTACAGAATGTGTCACCTGGACAGAAAATACGGATTGTAGTGAGTGGACAGCTGAACTGTGACACACAGAATGGTTCCACACTGCTGTATGAAATGGATTTGTATCACTGAGATATAACAATAAAAAAAAAGGATTATATATGGCAATAGCTGCACTACTAGTGCCAGCCAGCCAAGCCAGGAGACAAAAAAAAATTTCTTGTAGCCCTTAGAAGGTCTGTTGGGTTCTTGTGAGATCACTCCTGCCTAACAAAGAACTAAATGCAGGCCCTAACACTCTCCCTGAAACGCAGCAGCTCTATCCCTAACGACATCCAGACAGCATCTGAGCCGAGCACCACGGCCAGTCACCAGTATATTCCAGGGTCACCTGATTAGGCCAGCCAACTCCTGCTATTGACATCTAAGGGCTTCACGTGATGCTGGGTGTACCACAGAGTCTCCTGGCTTGTGATTGGCTGAGTTTATAGGCGCCAAAAATGCACAATGCGGATGTTGCCATTTCCTCGAGCATGGCGAGATACTCGTCCGAGCAGCAAGCACTTACGAGTACCGTAATACTCGAACGAGCACCAAGCTCTGACGAGTATGCTCGCTCATCTCTACTCTTTATGATTATGAAAATTATTTTTGTTATTATGTTTTTAAACTTTGCAAAGAAAAACAAAACTATATTAAGGTGCTATTCTTTTTCCCTTGTTACTTTTACTTGTTACTTTTCTGATTTGAACCATTTTCCAAATGCATAGAATGTAACCTTTTATTCACCTGACAGAAGTTTCTTAGTCAGACACGTCTAACACCAGCTCAGCAGTCAGCAGCAGAAATAATGATATTCTTTCTATATTGTTCTTTTTTCCTGTCTAGTTACACTATGGTGTTATCGAATATTCACTGTTCAAAGCTAAGTTTACTGTAGTACATGTTCTGCCTGTGCCAGTGACTGCATCTGAACCCTGTGAAGTAAAAGAAAGTGCAAACAACTGGTGAGCTATATAAATAGACAGAAAGATACAGGTAATTTTTAAAGAGTAAGATTGAAAACTTTTAATAGAGTGGTTCCCAGTAACAACTGAAGATGAAGTCTAACTACATACTGTAATATCATGTTTGGGTTTCCATCACATACACTTTGTTATGGCCTTTTTGGCTTGTAAGCAACTCCATAAATTTTAACCATTTTTCATGAC
This sequence comes from Rhinella marina, assembly GCA_900303285.1. Classification (NCBI taxonomy): domain Eukaryota; kingdom Metazoa; phylum Chordata; class Amphibia; order Anura; family Bufonidae; genus Rhinella; species Rhinella marina. Next base: position 29,081 of record ONZH01022976.1, read on the forward strand.
CTTTATGGTTCATACATTTTTGACAAGTGTTTTTCCTTTTTTCCCCTAAGGAAATATCTTGATGTCAGGAACAATGCCTGAAAAATATGATTCCTAGAGCATGCTGGCCCAGATTTATTAATATATCTGCACCAAAAATTTGTCTAAAAGTGGTGCAGAATGGCAAAATTTGGTGCATCTTTTGTTTCTACACTTTTTTTGAAACTGTCAAAAACGGCCACGCCATATTTATCATTCACCAGGAGCCACTGTGTATAAAAAACAGCAGGGCGTTGCCAACCTTCCAAAGAACCTAAGCCGGCCTATACAATGAGCAACAACAAGCCTCCTTTTCAGAGATTACTTCCACTGTGCACTCCTTACTCCCCATGACATCACTGATACTCTCTCCCTCTGCCAGTGACATTGAATCTCTGCCCTTTGCCTGGGCCTGTACACCACAGTACATAATGTGGATATTAGCCTCACTATATGTATATGTACCACACATGCACAGCAATGTTGACTGTCAGTGTGGGAGCAGTTTTGTCATTCTGCAGGCAGAGCTTCATAGTTTAACGAAGTTCTCCACTTTTTTTTACTGATGATCTATCCTTTGTATAGCTCATCAGCATCTGATCAGCTGTTTGAGGCAGCAGCACTCACATTAATTTGACAGCTTTCTCGCTGTTTTCCGCAGGTCAGTGACATCACAGCTATTTAATGTGGCCTGAGCCTCATTGAAATGAATTGGGCTGAGCTGCGCCCAGGCCATGTTATGAATTGTGCCACTGTTATATTATGAACTAATGTCCCTTTGCACTTGTTATTTGCCAAACAGGCTCTGTTTGTGCTTTTTCTGTCCAGGAAATCAAATACTAATATTAATTAGAGATGAAAGAAACTTTCGAGATTCGGTTCCATTCCAATATGCTGAATTTTTTAAAAAAGTTTGGTTATTATTATTAATATTGTTTATTATTGTTAATATTATTTATTATTAAAGCACCACTCATTCCATGGTGCTTAACCCTTAGGATACCAACCCTGAAGTCGGGACAAAAATCCCAGCGCTGTACTGCGCAGGAGCTGCGCTCGGCCGATCAGCTACAGGGGTCCAGCAGTGGCCAATACCGGATCCCTGCTGTATGCACCGGCATCGGTGAAAACACCGATGCCGATGCATTAAACCTCGCACTGCCGCGGTCAGCGCTGACCACGGCACGTGCGGGTATCCTAAGGGGTTGCAATCCCCATCGGGTCCCCGCGCTGCTGTGACAAGGACCCGATGGAAGGGAAGGCAGCCCGATGCCTTGCTTAGGCATCGGGCTGCCTTCTACGGAAGCCTGTGAGTTCCAGTCCCTTGGATCTCACAGGCAGGAAGCTGTAAGTGTATTACACTGGTAATACAATTACAGCCAATGCATTAAAATGCAAAAGTATTGTAATGCATTGTGCAGGGGATCAGACCCCCAAAAGTTGAAGTCCCAGACTGGGACAAAAAATAAAGTAAAAAAAAGAAGTAAAAAAAATAAAGTTTTACAAAAAAATTAGTTTCAAGTAAAAAAAAAAAAGTGTCCTTTTCCCAAAATAAAGTTAAAAAAAAAATGTAAAAAAATAGGGATATTAGGTATCGCCGCGTCCGTATCGACTGACTCTATAAAAATATCACATGAACCACCCCACTAGGTGAACTCCGTAAAAAATAAAAAATAAAAACTGTGTAAAAAAAGCCATTTTCTGGTCACCTTGCCTCACAAAAAGTGTAATACCAAGCGATCAAACAGACATATTAATCCCAAAATGGTACCAAACAGTCATCTTGTCCCGCACAAAAGAGACCCTACCTAACACAATCGCCCAAAAAATAAAAAAATATGGCTCTCAGAAAATGGCAACACAAAAAAAAGATTTTATTCTGTTCAAAAATGTATCTAATGTGTAAAACATAAAAGAAATAAAAATGTTAGACATATTGGGTATCACCGCGTCAGTAACAACTTTCTCTATAAAACTATTACATGAGATGGCCTCCCAGGGGAATGCTGTAAAAAAGTTTTTTTAAAAAAACTATGCCAAAACTATGCCTATCCCATTTTTTCCCTCTTCCCTCACAAAAAGTATAATAGCAGGTGATCAAAAAGGCATATTTACTCCAAAATGGTACCAATCAAACCGTCATCTCATCCCGCAAAAAATAAGACCCTACCTAAGACAATCGCCAGAGAAATAAAAAAAATAGTTAGAATAGACAGTTAGAAACTGGCAACACAAAAACAAGATTTAATTCTGTTCAAAAATTAATTTACTGTGTAAAACTTAATAAAAAAATAGATATATTAGGTATAGCCACATCCATAACAACCTGCTCTATAAAAATATCAAATGATTTGCCCCTTCGGGTGAATGCTGTAAAGAATTAAAAAAAAAAAAAACAGCTATTTTTTTCACCTTGACTCACAAAAAGTGAAATACCAAGCAATCAAAAAGTCTTATGTACCCCAAAATGGTACCAATGAAAACATCACCTCATCCCGCAAAAAATAAGACCCCACATAAGACAATAACTAAAAAAAATAAAAATCAATGGCTCCCGCAAACCAATCCATCAAATTCTGTGCTGCAAAATCCATATGGCGCTCCTTCTGTTATGAGTCCTGCCATGTGCCCCCACAGCAGTTTATCACCACATATGGGGTGTTGCCGTATTCAGGAGAAAATGGGTAAGAAATTATAGGTTGCTTTTCTCCTGTTACCTCTTGTGAAAATGAAAAATTTGGGGCTAAAGCAACATTTTATTGGAAGAAGTGAAACTTTTAATTTTTACAGCCAAGTGTTTCCAAATTCCATAAAACGCTTAGGGGGTCAAAGTGGTCAGTATCCCCCTTAATATATTCTTTAAGGGGTGTAGTTTCAAAAATGGGGTCACTTTTTGAGGGTTTCCACTCTAGGGGTACGTCAGGGTCTCTTAAAATACAAAATGGTGCCTAAAAACCATTCTAGCAAAATCTGCCTCCAAAATCCATATGGCGCTCCTTTCCTTCTGACCACTGCCACGTGCCCATAGAGCAGTTTACCACCACATATGGGATATTTCTGTAAACTGCAGATTCAGAATAATGTATATTGAGGTTTAGTTTGCTGTTAACCCTTGCTTTGTTGCAAAAAAAATAAAAATTATTAACATCAGGGGCGTAGCTAAAGGCTCATGAGCCCTGGTGCAAGAGTTCTGCTTGGCCTCCCCTTCCCTCAGTGCTGTTGCACCTAGCCTTTCTGCTGGCCAAGTCAATTGAATTGAACCCCCCCCCATGCCAAATTCTCACCCTAACCCTTTCCCTCCTAACATTACTTATATCACTACAGAACATGTAGATGTGGACCCATTCACTTCAATGGGTCAGCAAAAAATGCGGAAAGCACACTGTGTGTTATCCACATCCATATGTCCTTTCCGTAGCCCCGCAAGAAAAATAGAACATGTCCTATTTTTGTCCGTTTTGCAGACAAGGATAGGCATTGTTACAGTGGATCCGCAAAAAAAAAACCATGCCATACGGAACATCATCCATTTTTTTTGCTCATCCGCAATTTGCAGACCGCAAAACACAACGTTTGTGTGAATGTAGCCTAATACAGCGCCCCATACCTCATATATCCAGTGACGTCTCCTCTGATGTAGATGTTCTCTTTCCTCATCTTTTCCTTTCAGACCAGATGCCATTTTTCAGCCATTTCTCATCTCTGCAGTTTGACAGAAAAAAAATCTTAGTTTACTTCTTTTCCATCATCCTCACGTCATCTGGACAAATCATCCTACCACCCCCAGTACTGTGCCACTAGTAACACACAGATAGTGCCCTTCAATAATTATTGGCACACAGTGTCCTAAAATAACTGTGCCCAGCAAATAGTGTCCCTGACAGTAATAGTGTAAACATAACGCCCCCCAAAAATAACTGTGCTATGCTGATACTGTGCCAGGGTGCCCCCCACAGTAATAGTGCTCTTTAAAGTCCCAACTAATAATACTCTGCCAGAGTGCACTTGTTAGTAATAGTGCCCCCAACAGTACTAATGTCCCCACTGTGCTCCAGAAGTAATAATGCTTCCATAGTGCCCATACTAGTAATCATGTTCCCCAGAGAACCCCAGTAGTAATAATTCTCCTTATAATGTGACATTACAAAAATGCCCCTTTATGTGTGCCAGGGCAAAAAACAAAACCCTTTTAATGCCCCCAGTTGAGCTAATGTCCCCATAGTGCCCCATAATGTTCCAGTAAAAAGTGTCCCACCTCCATAGATGCCCCCAAATCATGTGCCAGTAAGAAATGCCCCCAGTGCCCCATGTGCCAGTAAGAAATGCCCCCATATGCCAGTAAGAAATGCCCCCATGTGACAATAAGAAATGCCCCCAGTGCCAGTAAAAAAATGCCCCAGTGCCTGCATGTGCCAGCAAAAAAAATGCCCCTAGTGCCCCCATGTGCCAGTAACAGAAGTGCCCCCAGTGCCCCCATGTGCCATTAAGAAGAGCTCCGGTCCGTAATTGCATAACACAAAAAAATAAACATTTATACTTATCTCCATCAGCGATGCGATGCAGGCCTGTACAGCTCAGGCGGCACGATGACGTCATTGCGCCGCCTGCGCCGGCCTCTGATAGGCTGCAGGCACTAGGCCTGCAGCCTATCAGATGAATGGGGAAGGAAGACACCTCTCCCTCCCCTGCCCCGCAGCATAGGCATCTGTATCGCTGTCCTGAGGACGGCGATACAGATGACTATGGAGATGAGCACTTCCACAAAGGAAGCGCTCATCTCCCTCTGCCCCGCCACTGCCCCCCAACTGTGACCAGGGCCGCACCGCATCTAATTGGCGGTGCAACCCTGCAAGTGGCAAGGGAGGGCCCTCTGGGCCCCCCTGGCTTAGGGGCCCGGTCGCAACTGCGACTGCTGCGACCCCTATAGCTACGCCACTGATTCACATGAATAATCTACCAAAAAAAGTGAAATTTTGAAATTTCACCTCCATTTTCCTTTAATTCTTGTGCAACACCTCAAGGGTTAACAAAGTTTGTAACATCAGTTGTTTATAATTTGAGGGGGTGTAGTTTCTAAAATGGGGTCATTTATTAGTGGTTTCCATTAAGTAAGCCTCACAAAATCACTTTATAACTGAATTGGTGCTCAAAAAATAGTTTGGGAAATTTTGTTGAAAATTTGAAAAACTGCTTCTAAACTTCTAAGCCCTCTAACTTCCTAAAAAATAAAATTACATTTACAAAATGGTGCCAACATAAAGTAGACATATGGGGAATGTTAAGTAATAAATATTACTATACAATTTATCTGTTTTAAAAGCAGATAAATTTAAATTTTGAAAATTGAAAATTTTTCAAAATGTTTGCTAAATTTGGGAATTTTCATAAATAAAGGTGAAATATATTGACTCAAATTTATGACTGTCATGAAGTACAATGTGTCACGAGAAAACAATCTCAGAATGGCCTGGATAAGTAAAAGAATTCTAAAGTTATTACCACATAAATTGACACGTCAGATTTGCAAAAATCGGCCTGGGATTTAAGGTGAAAAGTGGCTCGGTACTGAAAGGGTTAACATATCATAGGGGGTACACATACATAATACAGACCTGGTAATAAAGTAATTTGGTCTCCGTTTTGGAGGGAGGAAAACATTTCCCTATTTTGCTTTGATAGCGAGGGTCTAAAAGCATGGCTAGTAATCATCAGACTGCTTGATGTCAATGATACACCTGTCAGTGCTGGCATAGAGCCAGAAGAATTAGTTCTTTCTCTCTTGCTCCCTACTGAGAAAATTAAGTGTTGTGGCCGGTGCCATAGTCAATCCACAGCATCATCTTCCTGCTCTTCCACCTCTGACTTCTCCTCTAGTGGCAGCTCCTCATCTTCCTTAAAATCTAGTGGGCAACTATATGCATAAGCTGTTCTTCCGCATTGTCCCCTGCTGCATGAGCATCAGCATCTGTTCTAAGATAAATATGAGGGACATGAGATAAGTCATGCCACAGTTGTGCCTACTGACAAACTTTGTGGCCTCTTCAATGGGCTTCAGAAAACTACAGACGTCTCAGATGAGCTGCCACTACCCGACCTCAAAATAACACATGTTCTCTGCTGGGGTACCCTGGTGCATGACAAAATCATTCCCAGCTTCTTGCTGCTCATACAGAAGTTCTAGCATCTGTAGTGTAGTGGTAGACTGTTCAGTCGCTGCAAGTCCAGAAGAGCTTTCCTCTCCACGTAAGATTGTTTGAAATGCGATTACAGTCTCCTGGACATTACCAGCATCTTGTGCATGCCAGTTTACTTTTTTAAAAAGTGTTGCATGACTAGCTTAATGACATGCACCATAATCAGCGTTGCCATGATGTTGTGGCCATTGTAGCTTACCAGCTTGCCCAGTTGGATTTGGTGGGGTAACATACAGCAGGATGTTTGCTGCTTGATATACTTTAGCAACTGCTCACTAGTGTGGCTATTCTCTCCCAGGCCAATTAGCTCCAACACCACCTGGCAACGCTTG
>ONZH01022977.1:0-30566 GCA_900303285.1 Rhinella marina
GTGGAGAAGGGTTTTAAAGTATTGTTTCAACTCACGAGTGGTTCTTTGCTCCAGGTCCCCCTGACCACCACCATTAAAAAATTGTCTCCGCCCTGTGTCTGCAGGGTCACATCACTGGCCTCTTCTTCCACTCAGTTACATGCTGCCCAAGCCGCAGACCCAGATGCCTCCCGCCCCCTGCACCTGGACCATCGCAGACACCCTCAGCGACCACGTCCACTACAGTGTTCCAGCGCAGCGTTCAAATGTCCTAACCACAGGCATTTGAACGCAAATTTGCATGGGTGACAAACAGCACACCGCCGCTGAGCTGTGGCAGTGCATAAGAGACCAGACTGAGCTGTGGCTCTCCCCACTCAACCTATAGCCAGGAATGGTTGTGTCTGATAACAGCCGGAACTTGGTGGCAGCTTTGGAGCTGGGCAACCTCCCACACATACCATGCATGGCCCATGTCCTCAATTTAGTGGTGTAGCGTTTTCTGAAAACCTACCCCCATTTGCCCTCAGCTACTGGTGAAGGTGCGTCACCTGTGTGCCCATTTCAGGAAATCACCTACAGCTTCAGCCGGCCTGGAAACGCTGCAGCAGCAACTTTGCTTGCCAGCTCACCGACTGCTGTGCGACCTAAACACGCGCTGGTACTCCCACCTTCCACATGTTGGCCAGGCTATGTGAGCAGCAGAGAGCAGTAGTGGAGTTCTAGCTGCAACACGGTCGCGCCTTTCAAGTCAGCTTCCGCTCTTCAGAAGTGACGAGTGGGCATTGATGTCTGACCTCTGTGAGGTTTTGCGCAACTTTGATGAATCTACACAGATGGTGATCAGTGATAATGCAATTATCAGCGTAACCATCCCACTTCTGTGTCTACTTAAATCTCACTGCTCACAATAAAGGCGGACGCTTTGCGTGTGGAAATGGGGGGAGACCCTACACAGGGCGATAGCCAGACCACCATCGGTTCGTCTTCTCAGCGCCAATTAGAGGAGGAGGCGGACGATGAGGAGGAGCATGAGACGGTTGCCACCGCTATACTGGGTAGTACCCAGAGTAGATTCGCACCATCTGTTCGGCGTGGATGGGCCGATGAGGATGAGGAGATTGAGGGTCATTCTACTGGTGAGGAGAGCGAAACCTTGTCTTTGGGGACTCTGGCGCACATGGCTGACTTCATGCTCGGCTGTCTTTCCCATGACCCGCGCGTTATACGCATATTAGCCAACCCTTCTCGACCCCCGCTACAAAAGAGAACTTCTCATCTCTCATTCCTGTGGCGGAGAGGACAACTAAAATGGTGCAATACCAGAAAGCCCTTGTAGAAAAAATTGCTCCAAAAATTTCCAGCTGAGAAACACAGGCGGCAGAGTACGTAGTTCTGTTCACCACCAGGCCTTCAACCATAATGTTTTTCAAGGTCTGTTCACCACCAGACCTTCAACCATAATATTTTCAAGGGTCTGTTCACCAACAGGCCCTCAAAAATAATTTTTTCAAGGGTCTGTTCACCACCAGGCCCTCAAAAATAATGTTTTCAAGGGTCTGTTCACCACCAGGCCTTCAACCATAATATTTTCAAGGGTCTGTTCACCAGCAGACCCTCAAAAATAATGTTTTCAAGGGTCTGTTCACCACCAGGCCTTCAACCATAATGTTTTCAAGGGTCTGTTCACCAGCAGGCCCTCAAAAATATTTTTTTCAAGGGTCTGTTCACTACCAGGCCTTCAACCATAATGTTTTCAAGGGTCTGTTCACCAGCAGGCCTTCAACCATAATGTTTTCAAGGGTCTGTTCACCACCAGGCCTTCAACCATAATGTTTTCAAGGGTCTGTTCACCACCAGGCCCTTCAAAAATAATGTTTTTAAGGGTCTGTTCACCAACAGGCCCTCAACCATAATGTCTTCAAGGGTCAGCTCCCCAGCAGGCCATCAATCTTAATTTTTCACGAGTGTGTCTGATGCCCTCCTTTATGTGTAATAAAAGGTGTATTGGAGTGCCTGTTCCTTGTAATTTTTGGCAGTCTTGTCACTTTGTGCATAGGCTTTATTAGTGTATGAGTCCCAGGACAAGAACAATTTGTACCACAATGTGAATGAGGCACTTCTTTATACCCATTGTATTGGAGTGCCTGTTCCGTGTAATTTTTGGCATTACTTGCGCTTTACGTACAAGTCAATATATGTTTCATAACAATATTTCTTCACAGTATGTCAGGAAGGGGTTAAAGGTTTAAAAAAACAATCAAAACACAGGTTTTAGAAGAATTATTTAACTAATAATAATAACTTAGAACTTTTAACAAATAATAAATAAAAAATAAAATAAAAATTACAAAGGCCTTCGGTGACGCATGGCCACCATCGCCTGCAGCTCCCCGAGCTCCAATTGCAGCCCGCGAATCATGCGGGAGGCTGCGTGGAGCTGTGTGCCCAATCTGCGTAGGCGAGTTAAAGGGGTTGTCCCACAAAAAATATTCTAAACTTTCAAAGCAGCACCTGGATCGGAATACTTTAGCAGTTGCATGTCATTAAATATTTTGCATATCTACTAGAACTGACTCAGTTATTCAGTGAAATGTATATTTATTGAGCCATTTTTTTTCTTATTTCTTAGAACTGCTCACTGAGAAGGCCGCACATGCTCAGTTTAAATCTTCAACTGCCTCCTGTCCTGAGCTGTGATAGGGAGAGATGGACACGAGTCCTGACATGCAGCAGAATAGACACTAGTCACACTACCCTTGAGTAACCAGCTTGATGTAGCAGAGTAATTGGGGCAGATCTCTGGATCTATGTGAGGTGCAGGGCTGTTTCTCGCTTTGTTAAAAAGAGATTGCCAATGTACTATAATATTATGTCATGTATGACCCATTTTTGTTAAATATTTTTGGGGTAACACAAGTTTCTACTTCTTTCACTACCTTGATTTTAAAATTATTGTGATATGTCTGCTTCACTAACCACTTGGAGAACATAATGTGTACACAGTCTAGTTATCAATAACATGTTGGGTGGCATGATCCTAGTGCTTGAAAATATTACACTTCTGTGAATTAGGGGTTTGTACTTATGGGACACTCATAATGGATGGTCTTCCCAGGGGCCTGGGGAAAATTCTATATCTCCCCTGATGGTTGGAGCTATCTCTTAATAATATAAAAATGAATGTCTGTCTGTCTGTCTGTTCTCTATGCGCGACCAAACTACTGGACCGATTTTCACCAAATTCGGCACACAGGTACATCAGGTGTCCGGGAAGGTTTTAGATCAGGTCTCATCTCTCTAGGACGTACCGTTCCCGAGATATTCCCAAAATATGATTTCCATTAGCCAACATTACAACTGGGAGCTTTGGTTTTAAACTCCAACTGCCATTCTCTGCAAAGCCACACAGGGAGGGCAGGTTTCCATAACAACCAGGTAATTATCAGCAGCTGAGGATCTCATCCATTTCGATTCACTGACACTGTTAAAGGTATTCCGGTTACCATAAATATAACTTATGTTTTTTTCTATTACTACAGTTCAGTAGTAATAAAAGATGTTTTCCTCCACTGCTGCCTATTGCGTGGGCTCATAAATAAGCATGGTATTGACCTTTAATTCAGGCCACCCTAAAAGAAGTACTTAAAACCCCTGCCCCAGGTCTCACTAAGCCACACCCCCAACTCTGTCAGGCCACACCCCCTTTCACTCCGCAGCCAACAGAGATTGAAAAAAATAAAGGTAAAAATCAACTTCTGTCAGCTGCAGGGTTGGGTGGGAGGTTGACTTTCTTTCTGCAACAACACACACAAACATTAAATAAAATAGATTAAATCCACCCATGCGAAGCGTCTTGCTAATCCACGCCCCCGACTCTGTCAGGTCACGCCCCCTCCCACTCCGCAGCCAACGGGAATTGAAAAAATGAAGGTAAAAATAAACTTCTGTTTGCTGCAGGGTGGGAGGGTGAATTTCTCTCTGCAACGACACACAAAAATTTTAGATGAAATAGACTAATTATAGACTACAACCGTTCGAAGCCTTTTGCTAAGCCACGCCCCGTCTCTGTCAGGCCACGCCCCCTCTCACTCCGCAGCCATTCTGCAACGACACACAGAAACATTAAATGAAATAGATTAAATGCACCTATGCGAAGCGCTTTGCTAAGCCACGCCCCGACTCTGTAAGGCCACGCCCCCTCCCACTCCGCAGCCAACAGGGATTGAAAAAATAAAGGTAAAAATCAACTTCTGTCAGCTGCAGGGATGGGTGGGAGGTTGACTTTCTTTCTGCAACGACACACAGAAACATTAAATGAAATAGATTAAATACACCCATGTGAAGCGTCTTGCTAATCCATGCCCCCGACTCTGTCAGGTTACGCCCACTCCGCAGCCAATGGGGATTGAAAAAATAAAGGTAAAAATAAACTTCTGTTTGCTGCAGGGGTGGGAGGGTGAATTTCTCTCTGCAACGACACACAAAAATTTTAGATAAAATAGACTAATTATAGACTACAACTGTTCGAATCGTCTTGCTAAGTCACGCCCCCAACTCTGTCAGACCACGCCCCCTCTCAATCTGCAGCCATTCTGCAACGACACACAGAAACATTAAATGAAATAGATTAAATCACCTATGAGAAGTGCTTTGTTAAGCCACGCCCCCAACTGTGTCAGGTCACGCCCCCTCCTACTCCGCAGCCAACAGGGATTGAAAAAATGAAGGGAAAAATAAACTTCTGTCAGCTGCAGGGGTGGGAGGGTGAATTTCTCTCTGCAATGACACACAAAATTTTAGATGAAATAGACTAATTTCAGACTACAACCGTTCGAAGCATCTTGATAATCCACACCCCCAACTCTGCCAGGCCATGCCCCCTCCCACTCCGCAGGCAACGGGGATAGAAAAAAATCAGCTGCAGGGGTGGGAGGGTGAATTTCTCTCTGCAACGACACACAAAAATCGTAGATGAAATTGACTAATTTTAGACTACGACCATTCAGTACTAATAAAAGATGTTTTTTTCCACTGCTACCCATTGCGGGTCCCCATAAATTACCATGTCATCGACCTGCAATTCATGCCACTCTGACCCCCGCCCCAGATCTCGCGAAACCACGCTCCGACTCTGTCAGGCCACGCCCCCTCCCACTCCGCAGCCAACGGGGATTGAAAAAATGAAGGTAAAAATCAACTTCTGTCAGCTGCAGGGGCGGGAGGGAGGTTGGATTTCTTTCTGCAACAACATACAGAAACATTAAATGAAATAGATTAAATATACCCGTGCAAAGCAATGTTTTCTTCCACTGTTACCCATGGCGTGTCCTCATAAATTACCATGGCATCGACCTTTAATTCTGGCCACCATCAAAAGAAGGACTTAAAACCCTGCCCTAGGTCTTTCAATGTCACGCCCCCGACTCAGTCAGGCCATGACCCCTCCCACTCCGCAGCCAATGGAGATTGAACAATTGAAGGTAAAAATCAACATCTGTCAGCTGCAGGGATGGGAGGGAGGATGACTTTCTCTCTGCAACGACACACAGAAACATTAAATGAAATAGATTAAATATACCCGCGCAAAGCAATGTTTTCTTCCACTGCTACCCATTGTGTTTCTTCAAATTACCATGGCATTAACCTATAATTCAGGCCACCCTGAAATGAAGGACTTAACCCCCCCCCGTGTCCCATTAAACCACACCCCCTCCCACTCTGCAGCCAATAGGGATTGAAAAAATGAAGGTAAAAATCAATTTCTGTCAGCTGCATTGACTTTCTCTCTGCAACGACACACAGAAACATTAAATGAAATAGATGAAATATACCCAGGCGAAGCCGGGTCTTTCTGCTAGTAAAAGATAAAACATAAAATTAGCTTGTATTTTGAAAACAGAAGTTCCACCCATTACACTTTTTATTTTACCTACCTTCTACCTCTGGTGGCTGGGCTGGTGGTGTACGAGGGGCAGGTGGGGTCCTCTCAGGATGGGGTGGAGGAGGGGCAGAGGAGCTCCTCTGTGGTGCAGCAGCTGTCAAAAATCATTAAATAATGGCATTACATTCAACTCTAATGAACAGTTGTAGCTACATGGGAATAGTTTGGGGCTGGAGGATCCCGTTCCTAACCACTAGTTCTCTTACTCCAGCTGCACTCCCACGTAGCTTGGATGAAAAATAAATTACATATGTTTTACACTTACTGGAGGATGCAGGTTCTTCAGGGGCCGTTCTGACTCGATGGTGGTGATGCGGTCGTTGACGTTGGTCTGCAACATAAAAACGTACACAATTGTTAGATGATGACTCTTTTTAATACTAACACATACTACTATGAAGATATTATGGGTGTGAGAGGGGGCCATATCATATTTTTTTCTTCTAAAAAGGTATTTATAGCAATAGATGACGTTATCATCGCAATAACTTTCTTAATATTGTTAACATGGTGCGGTAGGAATACTTTGGATATTGCCCACTGACAGTAGCTGCAGCATGGGTACGTCTTTCAGTCGGTGTGGAGGAGGAAGAAGCGCTAACTATGAAGGGGCATATATCTAAGGGTACTTTCTTTCACACTAGTGCAGTTGCCTGACACAAAGGAGAGAACGGCCAGCTCCATTAACAATAATGGGAGATGGCACTGATCTGGCCGCTATTCGCCAAGAAAGCCTGGAATTGGCAGGACGAATACTGCAGAACATATGTGAAAGTAGCCTAAGGCTAATTACTGGGAAGGGGCATGTATCTGAGAATACCTTCACTTGTTTGGTTTGAGTTAGAGGCGTGGCCTAGCATGAAAGAAAATTACTGCAGTGCACTACGCATGCCCACGTTGTCCTTCTATACTTTTTTCATTATTGGCACTCACTGCTGTTATATATACAATACTAGCAGAAAGACCTGGCTTCGCCTGGGTATATTTTCATTTATTTCATTTTATGTTTCTGTGTGTCCTTGCAGAGAGAAAGTCAATGCAGCTGACAGAAGTTGATATTTACCTTTATTTTTTCAATCCCCATTGGCTGCGGAGTGGGAAGGGGTAAGACCTGATCGGGTCAGGGGCATGGTTTACCGGGATCTTGGGGGGGAAGAGGGTGCTTTTAAGTCCTTCTTTTCAGGGTGGCCTGAAATATAGGTCAATGCCATGGTAATTTGAGGAAACACAGTGGGTAGCAGTGGAAGAAAACATTGCTTAGCACGGGTATATTTAATCTATTTCATTTAATGTTTCTGTGTGTTGTTGCAGAGAGAAAGTCAACCTCCCTCCCACCCCTGCAACTGACAGACGTTGATTTTTACCTTCAATTTTTCAATCTCCATTGGCTGTGGAGTGGGAGGGGGTGCGGCCTGACCGAGTCAGGGGCATGACGTAGCGAGACCTGGGGCGGGGGTTTTAAGTCCTTCTTTTGAGGGTGGCCAGAATTACAGGTCGATGCCCTGGTAATTTATGAGGACACGCAATGGGTAGCAGTGGAAGAAAACATCTTTTATTACTACTGTACGATCTTAGTCTAAAATGAGTGTATTTCATCTATTTCATTTAATGTTTCTGTGTGTCGTTGCAGAGAGAAAGTCAATGCAGCTGACAGAAGCTGATTTTTCCTTGTTGAAAAGCTGAACAGAGCCAGCAGCATACATCACTTGCCTGGCAGAAGGAGCAGCAAAGTAAAGAGACAGGTGAGAGCACAGAGCTTGTTCCTGGGTCATGCCATCTAAGAGTGATGTCAGTGGAACCCACCGACTCCTGGCTGTGGGTGTCTGATGTCAGTTGAGATTATGCTGAAGACCGAGTCAACCAAAACAAGGACAGTGCGAATGGTCATGAAAACATGACCGCTGGATGACCGTGGCACCTCTGGCCTGTTGCTGCGGCTGCTACCACCCCCTAGGCAACTGTCGGTTGGCCAGATTAATTCTGAATGTCAGTGCACTAGAACGTTATGCACACAGCAATATATTACACCTGCCTTTTATACTGAGGTACACTAACTGTATCACTAAAATAACGGATTAACTCTGAATGTCAGTTCACTAGAACGTGATCCCCACAGTGATATATTACACCTGCCTTTAATACTGAGGCACAGTAAATGTATCACTAAAATATTGGATTAACTCTGAATATCGGTGCACTAGAATGTGATGCACATGTCAATACACTCTCCCGACACTCTACCTCTCTAATATTCCTTTCTAAAACACTTTGTAGTAACACTGTCCCTAGCACATGAGCGCTTGCCACGTCTCTCCCTATGCTCATCTTGCAGGACAATAGAGAAGAGTTTGCAGGATGAGGATTTTGTAGGGCTATGACATCACAGGTGATGGCTACATGTGGATTGGCTGGATGCATGGCATTATAGGTGATCTCTTGTTCTCTGGCATCTTACTTTCACTTTGTAACACGTGCACCTGCCACAGATTTGTTGCGAATTTAAGTTTTCCTACACTTCGTACCGAATTATACCTAGAATGCTTCACTCAGCTCAACACAATCAATAACTCCAAAATAGACATCCAGTGTCTCTTTGCACACTAGTTTGGAACGGGATCTTCTGTTGTAATGTAATCATCTGTTACATGGTGATACTCTGTGTTGTAAAACATTAAAAGAAGAATGCATAAAAAAGGAATGATGCAGCATTACTAGAGACAAGGAGAGTAAAGAAGATATTTGAGAATGCATGCCTAATTAATAGAATGAACTGAATAAAAGTGTGAACTGCCAACTACATTTGTTTTTATTTCTCCTCTATTTGAAACATAACTGGATAAAATTAAATATCTGGATACCACCTGCATCTCCATTGGAGACACAAAGAAAAACAAATCTGAGAAATGATGTTCCAATTATTTTGTCCACAGAGATATTTGTGAAGAATTTAAACATTTTACTACAATAAGACTCTATGTTCAAGTTAGATTTTTTTGTGCCTATATGCCATCAGTCTGCAGTGTGCGATAATAGGAAATATTTAGTTAGGGTGCATTCAAATGAACATGGGACAGCCGTGCCTGTGTTGCAGACTTTTTGCAGCACACAGACATGGACCCAGAAGCACATGGAAGGCTTCTATAGACATATGTCACTGTCACATTGTCATTACTAATGGTGTCTTGGAACGAAAGAACTTTGAAGGAGTTGGATATGGTCAGAACTGTAACTTGTTATTGCAAAACCTATCATTAGTGTTGAGTGAACATGTTTGGCCGAATACACTATTCGGCCGAACATGGCGGTGCTCGGGACAATGCAGTATTGGCTAATTACCGTGCGGGGAGGTATGGCATTCAGTGTAATGCCAGTAGCCATGTTAGCTACTGGCATTACACTGATTGGCTGGCCGGGAGCGCGCCATCAGATGCTATATGCAAAGAGGGACAGATAGTGTAGCGAGAGAAGCATGCTAGGCAGGGATAGAAATCGCTCAAGAAAGACCCAAAAGCCCTTTTAAGGGCTATTATATCTTGCACAAAGCAATATATATTTTTTTTTTGGGGTGTTTAAAGGTGGTGAAAATAGCACTAGGTGGCCTGCCATTAATGCCACATGTGCTGCTGCATGCTGTAGGATACTCTCTGTATACTATATACCTGACATACTTTGCTATAATTTCTGATGTTAAGTACTTCTTTTGCGTCTTGCTGTATAACATTAGCGCAAGGAGGGACTTGTGTAGGGATAGAATTTCTATAGGCAGGGTTAGTATCATTGTTCAAAAGACACAAAAGTCCATTGTTAAATCCTTTTGATTTTTTATTTTTTTTGGTGGTAAAAAGAACCCAAGTGTGCCCTGTCAGTAACACTAGGTGCACAGCGTATTAGAACCGTTCAAAAGTCTATATAGCTGACATCCGTTGTTAGATTTAACACCATTAATTTAGGCCGCAGTTCCTCATTTGCTTCTGCAGTTTAATTTGCCCAAGGGTGGAATTAAACTATAGGGATAGGATTTGGGTAGGTAGAAAGATTGTTTCTGTTCTAAAAAGACCAAAGTCCATTATGAAATACGTCTGCGTTTTTTTTTTTGGGTGGCAAAAAAAACCCCAAGTGTGCCCTGTCAGTAACACTAGGTGCACAGCGTATTACAACCGTTCAAAAATCTATGTAGCTGACATCCGTTGTTACATTCTTCACAAGCGATGAGTGGGCATTGATGGCTGACCTCTGTCAGGTGTTATGCAACTTTGATGAATCTACACAAATGGTGAGCGCCGATAATGCCATTATCAGCATAACCATCCCACTTCTGTGTCTACTAATAAGCTCGCTGCTCACAATAAATTGTAATTGCCCCCATTTTTTTTTTTTGAACGGAGCACACTTTATAAAATTGTTAACAAAGACTCTTTCCAACAGTTCAATAAAGTAGTCTATTTACATTTACTGTACATTTTCCATACAAAAAAAAAGTATCACGAAAGGGTCCTTGCCTAGCCCTATACACCTTTATTTACAAGACCACACCCTCTACTACACCCTGACCGATAACACCTTTAGAAAATAGGAAAAATAAAACTACATATTCCATTAATACTGATGTCAGGCAGGGGATATGGGCAACCCCTATCTCACCCCAAATCCCCTGTCCCTGCCTACTTGCCTCAACTAGGCTAGGCCCTAGCGGACAACCAGACGGCGGTCCCTAACCTGAATAGGGAGGAGGGGCCTAAGACAAAAACTACGACAGAGAACACAAGGAAATCAACAGTCCGAGTACACCGGGAGAAAACGTTCGGCCAACAGCAAAAGCAAGCGGAGGTTAATACTTAGCCGAGGTCAACCAGGCGGTATGCGGTACAGAGGATATATATCAGAACAGAGTCCAGGAACGAAGCAGGGGTCATTCACAGGAGGTCACGAAGCACGAAAGGATGAGACGAAGGTGAGGTCAGAACACAGCAGGATATCAACAGCAGGCAATAAATGCAGAAGTTCGCTGGTGCAGGAAAAACCAGACACTGGCAACTAAAGGGTGGAAATTTCAGACTTAAATGCTGCCAGAGCTCCCGCCCTAATACCAGATAGGTGCAGGGAGACTGACAGCCACACCAGGCAACAAATAGAACACAGGGTAAGAGGCAGAGCCCAGCACCTGCTTGATGACACACAAAACATAAAACAGCAAGGCAGAGGAGTCAGGCGGAAAACCAGGACCGGCTCCCCTGCACATATATCAAATAACAGAAGTGGATGGACCAGCAATGCAGGCAAGGAGACCCACAGTACTTCTGGTCCTGACAACTGATCAATCTACAAGTATTGATTTGTGACATTAATTATATTACATTATTATCTTGTCAGCAAGCTACAATAGCCTATTGTGCACATAATCGTTTGCAAAGTGGAAAAGAACAAAAATAGACATTTAAACTGAGATATACATTAATATTTTGGTTTATAAATACTTTGCAAAAACATACAGATTTTGATATTATTATAGCAAAAGTAAATAATGTATATATTTTTTTAAATAACAAAAAAAATAGGACCAAAAAAATTGATTAAAAAACAAAACAAAAAACTAACTAACACGGACATGGCTTTCGATTTTCAATCATCTGTAGTGCTGAGGTTGTGTTTATCCAATACAGATAAATATATAAAACAGTCTTATCTTTGTATATTTCTACAGCTTTCTGCATATCAGTACGATTTATAAAGAAGCTTTTTGTGGGAAAAATATAAAGATGCAAAAGTAGGACTACAGTAAGTTTTAACTGCAAAGTGCATGCATCTGCAGGTCACCCTTAAATTTTTAGGACGGTCAGCTCGGCAGTAGCATGGAGTCCTATTCCATTATTCATAGCTCAAGTATTGAGGCGACCTGGCCTGGTTTGAACACTCAAATTTTTTAAGTTAACGATTCCGGCCCCCGGGACACTCAGCGAAGAGCATTGGGGAGGCGCAGAGAGGCAGGGGCTCCGACAGGTGATAGCTCACCTCCCTGCAGACCGCCAGCTCGATCTCAAGATCGAACTCCGAGCTTTCTTGGATTACTGCATCAATACCTCCATTTTGTCACAGTCCAGGCAAAGCTGGAGCCTTCAGTGCATCATGTCACTGCCTGAGAGCCAGTTTAGGTATTCCCTTTTTCACATGGTTAAAATTTTAATATTTTCTTGGGGGAGTTAAATTTGTTTAAGGTGCAGCATAAATGTATGGGATTACTGTATCAATACAGAAATGTTTTCCTATCTGGCATACATCTGAGTCGCTCATCATGCGGGCCCACATCTGATTTGTGTCCTGTATCTGTAGGACATATATGGAGGACTTTTTATTACCTTTATACATTCTATGGATTACTTAAATTCTTTTTTACGGTCTGCTCTTCAGCAGAATGTCACATTAAGAATAACATTTTCTGGACGGTCAGCTCGGCATCTCTGGGTCACCCTTCAAGTTTTTGGACGGTCAGATCGGCATCAGCGTGTCACCCTTAAATTTTTGGGACGGTCAGCTCGGCAGCAGCATGTCACCCTTAAATTTTTTTTCGGTCAGCTCTGCAGCAGCGTGTCACCCTTAAATTTTTTTTACTGTCTGCTCGGCAGCAGCTTGTCACCCTTAATTTTTTTTTGGATGGTCTGCGCAGCAGCAGCATCTCACCCCTATTGTTTTGGAGTGTCAGCAGCAGGCCATCAATGATAATTTTTCATGGGTGTCTCTAATGCTCTCCTTTATGTGTAATAAAGGGTGTATTGGAGTGCCTGTTACTTGTAATTTTTGGCAGCCCTTTCACTTAGTGCATAGGCTCTATGTGGTATAATTGTGGGACTCCGACACTCAATGTGAATGAGGCCCTCCTTTATATGATATACCGGTTGTATGGGAGTGCCTCATCCGTGTAATTTCTGGCAGCTCTTGTGCTTAACGTACAAGTAAATCTGTTTCCTAACAATATTTCCTGTAAATCGATGTTATCTTGGGTTTTGGGGGGTATTTTTGTCATTCCGTAAAAGTGGCGTAATAGTCGGACATCATCTTTAATAGCAGCGACTTCGATCCAGACATGCTCCCCATGCTGTTCCCTAACCATTTCTGTAGTGTTTCCACCATTTTCTGAAGTTTCCCTATGGACCAGACACCCTCCCCTCTGCGGAGCAGAGGGTGCCCAGTCTTCTCCCATTGACTTCCATTATACTCGGTGGTCGGCCGAGCACTCAAGCACCACCTAGTGTTTGTCCAGAGCACCCGAACATCAGGGTGCTCGATCATAACTACCTATCATACTTCATTTATAGCACTGGTCTCCTCATAAAGGGAAGAGAGGGCTAACTCAGGGTCTTAGGCCCAGATGCAACTGTACATTCTGCACTGCTATAGTTATGCCTTTGGATACAGTCCTACGGGACCACAGAGACGTTTCAGGGAAACTGGAAAACTTTTGCTTTGGGACAGATTTATTTGGGTCTGAATTGATTCTGGCGACCAATTTGTATGAATCTCTAACAATAGATGTGAGATAAGTGGATAAATAATTAATAGCTATGTTTACAAAGAATAAAGCTAAATGGAATTTGTCTTTTTGCACTGCTTTCAATTTTAGGTTTAATTTCATTGCATTTTAAATCTAGGCTATTTGGAAAATAGCCCACATAGTGGATTTAAAAAGATTGTCATTCACCAGAATACATTTATTAAGAAAGAATTACCTAAAATCCTTGATCAAATAGTGTTAGAACTATGCAAAGCATCTTCTTACCGCCAGTGCTTCTTTCTACAGAATCTCACTTTACAAATACACTGTATTTTCTAAACATTTTTATCTTCTATCTAGCTTTAAAATTGCCATTGGTTGCTAGTAGTTCTGCCTAATTCCTACAAAAATATTTCCATTATGGTAACTTCAGCGAGCTTGAGAGACAAAACCCCTTTTCCTGGTATTGGCTTCATTTCACCTCTTCTTAGCCTCTACTTGTTTTAATGTTTGCTAGAAGAAGAGACAGCCCAGCCGACTCAAAAGAGATATTCTTTTTGTCAACTATTGATCTCTGTCTCTGCTCCAAATCCAGCAGTATTGGCTCTTAGGATTACTATAATGCTGTAATCATTCCTGTTTAACATTCAGATTCATGGAGGACTTTAAGACGCTCACATCAAAGAAACAAAAATGTCCTTGAAACAATACATTTTTATTCACTAAAATATCAATTAGATTGTGCTGCTTTAAGCAGAATTTGGATTCCTTCAGCTTAAATAACAAAGAACGTCTTTCAAAATTATATGTTAAGGTTTCACAGTATTAGGTAACAAGTTATAATTATGTTCATTGTAAGAAAACTTAAGTCTCTATTGGCTCAATTGGCTAAAAGAAAAAAAAATCCTAAAGGAATCAGTTATATTTAAAAATGTAATTGGAAAGTTATGTGGATTACCAATATAGTAAATGAGGTCAGTGATTGCAATCACACAATATTAACATTCTGTAGTCACAATATGCGATATAGGAGTCTAATTTTCAGCATTTTAATACTGATATGTTAAAGAACGAATAGAAGCCACCCTATAAGATTCTGGAACAATAAGCTAGTTATAATCCTATTTTGGTATGTAAATCCTATTCCTTTTCTTTAGGTTGACATGCATCCTGGTTCTCAAGAACTTCTTATAATCGGGGTTATTTTTAATTAAGTAATGAATTCATTAATGGTGCATTACAATAATTAGTCATACAAATTAATAGAGGGAATTAGGAGAAAGATATAAACTTCAGAGCTTGGAGCAAGGAAAGTAAATAAAAAGATTATATTCATGAGACTCCTAGGGTAAAAACCTGATGTCTTACTAAACAAGAATCTTTAGGTTTCTTTTAATTATTATATTTTTACATTATCATCATCATTAATTAAATCTGGTAGCTCTACATCCAAAACATATTTTTGTTCAGGTGTATATTAACAAATTTATATTGAATGTCAACCCTGTTTATCACATGTATAAATGTACATTTTTTAGGTTAACAAGAGCAGGAAGACCTACACTAGTAACTATGTTAAGAAAAGTATAGGTGCATTATTTGACACAACATTATTAGGCACTTGTTAAATCCTTAAAAACACTTTTTAACCTCCTGCCCTTTTTAACCACCATTTTTAACCTCTCTTAGTTCCCTCACAAAGTACAAGTGCTCCCCCCCCAAAAAAAGCCTAACACTGTTCCAATGATGAACAGCAGCTGCCCAGGTAGGTGCAATAACAATAGTGCATCACGCTGGCCT
The DNA here is from genome assembly GCA_900303285.1 of Rhinella marina. Lineage (NCBI taxonomy): Eukaryota > Metazoa > Chordata > Amphibia > Anura > Bufonidae > Rhinella > Rhinella marina. The sequence continues at coordinate 15,210 of ONZH01022977.1, forward strand.
GTATTGAGTTCCCAGGGCATTATAGTCTTGAGGCCTTAAGTGGCTAGTGGCCTATGATACCATATGGTTGAATTGGTGGCTCCCTGTTTTGACAAAATATTCAATTGTACCTGTGTCTTCAGAACAAGTACACAGTTACAAGGGGGTAACCATGTTTTTAAAGGGAGTCTGTCACCTCCATATAACCATATAAAGCGCTTACATTGTCCTACAGCACACCTATACATGAATGTAATGGTACCTTTTTCTTTTTCTTCACACTTGCAGAAGCTGTAAACGCGAAGTTTAATTCATATGCAAATGAGCACTCACAAGTGCCCAGGAGCGGGGTTCACAGTGTGGGAGCCGAGGCTGCTCTGCCTTTATTCATTGTTTCCCCTCCCCAGCCTCTGCCTCTGCCCGCCCTCCTATTCCCTTGCGTCATCCTTCGGTCCGGCCAAGATTCTGCGCCTGCGACTGCCTTGCCGGGCCATTCGCTGGCGCAAGCGCACTGCGATGCCCATTGTAGGCACAGCATCGCTTTACCCAGTGCGCATATGCCAGCATGTGCCATTGCTGTAGGACAATGTAAGCACTTTATATGGTCATATGGAGGTGACAGACTCCTTTTTGGAAACTACAACCTTTTTATATTTTCCTGAAAAAGTCCTTTGAATTTTCAGTCTAAGATTTTGTAGCGCTTGTTACTCTACTACTTTTTGTAAGACTTTATTTGAATGTTTTTAACATTTTTGGTAATTTGTGCTCTTTAATCTTTTTGTTTTGGATTCGAATTTCAAATTAATTGATGTGTGAACAAAATAGTTTTACCTTTTTTTTCCCAAAAATTTGCTCTTGGACTTTTGAAATATGTTTTACTCATATGCAGTTTATTTGTGAATTTAATTAAATGTGTGCAATCTTGCAAATAATGTACACTTTGTAGACAAAACAATATATATGTTGGTTCACACTGTAACTCAAACTATACAATAAAATATATGATAGTAAATATGACAAGCAGAAATTTCTAGCTGCACTTAGAGCTGTAAAATAAAAACATATTTTTAACCATACGAGTTTAAACATTTTTATACTTCCTATAATTTCTTCCAGAATTGCAATCTGCATGCTAAAGTCTGCACTGCCAAGAACCTTTAAAATAGATAGAAATATTTGTAATGGCGACAGTGCTAAATAAATTAGGAAGCTAAGAGTTAGCAGTATGTGTATTGTAAAGAGAATTTGGGAGAAGCATATGTAACCCTTACATGTAACAGTAACATTTGTTGCAGGATAGAGCTCATGAATACCTGTGGCTGTATTGCAAATGTATATAGTCATACTAATCCTTGACATTTTACATTCTTGGCATGTCTTTAGAATAGGCCATCAAGGTGTAAATGGTTGGGTTTAACTAATGAGGGGACAGTTGTTTTGTTCTGCAGTACTTGCCCAATGACATCCATATGGATGTTACTGTGTTTGGTACTGAAACTTAGCCTATTCAAGTGCACAGAGATCATATGCAGTACCTGGAAAAGGTTTTTGTTCCAGGATTGCTGTTTTGGCTATGTTTATTAAAGGGTGGTTTCTGATATTACAGCTCATCACTGTTCAAATAAATGGAGCTGAAGTGCAATACGAGACACAGCCCATGGACAGAAGTAGCACTGTTCTTGCAGACCATATTTTTGTAGTTTTGGGAAAATCCTTTACTCAGGCTAGTTTCACATTAGCACTAGAGATGAGCGAGTAGTATTCGACCGAGCCGGTATTCGATCGAATACTACGCTATTCGTCATACTCGATTTCGATTGAGTATAACGGCGATGACGCACTTAAAATTCGTTTCCCCTCCCACCTTCCCTGGCGCTTTTTTTACACCAATCACTATGCAGGGGGGGTATGACAGGTCCTCGGAGCACGCTGGCATCGCGAGAACGGCGTCTACATGCATTGGCTGGAAAAACCATGTGACCTCGAATCATAAAAACTCAGCTCTTCCTGCTCGTTCGCATATGCTGCATGAACGTAGTCAGGGACAGAGGCCCGAGCAGGGAGAGACAGGCTTTAGCTGTATGAAAGTCAGGCAGGACCCCAAAAGTATATAACAGAAGCTCAGAATATCGCATTTACCACCATATATACCAGCTACCAGCGGACAGGAGAGTGATTGACAGCCCTTATCAGGGCTACTATACTGCACGGTATATAGCTGATTCTAACTATATACACTCTGCACAGAACGGCTGCTTTATTGAGGGATAGCTGCTGGAGTAGGGACAGAGAGAGGCATTAGTGGTGTATTAGCACCTATATACAAAACTATATTTGGCACTACTGTTGTGCGTTCTGTGTGCCAACAAAACCCTGTTATATACCTGGTGTGTATACGCACCATTTGATCTTCTGGCAGTATACGGCTGTATACGCCAAGTATTTTTCTTAAAAAAAAAGTATATTTGGCACCACTCTTGTGCGTTCTGTGTGCCAGCAAAACCCTGTTAATATACCTGGTGCGTATAGGCATCTATTGACCTTCTGGCAGTATACGGCTGTATACGCCAAGTATTTTTCTAAAAAAAAAAGTATATTTGGCACCACTGTTGTGCGTTCTGTGTGCCAGCAAAACTCTGTTAATATACCTGGTGCGTATAGGCATCTATTGACCTTCTAGCAGTATACGGCTGTATACGCCAAGTGTTCTCCTAAAAAATAAAGTATATTTGGCACCACTGTTGTGCATTCTGTGTGCCAGCAAAACCTTGTTAATATACCTGGTGCGTATAGGCATCTATTGACCTTCTAGCAGTATACGGCTGTATAGCCAAGTGTTCTCCAAAAAAAAGTATATTTGGCACCACTGTTGTGCGTTCTGTGTGCCAGCAAAACTCTGTTAATATACCTGGTGCGTATAGGCATCTATTGACCTTCTAGCAGTATACGGCTGTATACGCCAAGTGTTCTCCTAAAAAATAAAGTATATTTGGCACCACTGTTGTGTGTTCTGTGTGCCAGCAAAACCCTGTTAATATACCTGGTGCGTATAGGCATCTATTGACCTTCTGGCAGTATACGGCTGTATACGCCAAGTATTTTTCTAAAAAAAAAAGTATATTTGGCACCACTGTTGTGCATTCTGTGTGCCAGCAAAACCCTGTTAATATACCTGGTGCGTATAGGCATCTAATGACCTTCTAGCAGTATACGGCTGTATACGCCAAGTGTTCTCCTAAAAAATAAAGTATATTTGGCACCACTGTTGTGCGTTCTGTGTGCCAGCAAAACCCTGTTAATATACCTGGTGCGTATAGGCATCTATTGACCTTCTGGCAGTATACGGCTGTATACGCCAAGTATTTTTCTAAAAAAAAAGTATATTTGGCACCACTGTTGTGCATTCTGTGTGCCAGCAAAACTCTGTTAATATACCTGGTGCGTATAGGCATCTATTGACCTTCTGGCAGTATACGGCTGTATACGCCAAGTATTTTTCTAAAAAAAAAGTATATTTGGCACCACTGTTGTGCATTCTGTGTGCCAGCAAAACCCTGTTAATATACCTGGTGCGTATAGGCATCTATTGACCTTCTAGCAGTATACGGCTGTATACGCCAAGTGTTCTCCTAAAAAATAAAGTATATTTGGCACCACTGTTGTGCGTTCTGTGTGCCAGCAAAACCCTGTTAATATACCTGGTGCGTATAGGCATCTATTGACCTTCTGGCAGTATACGGCTGTATACGCCAAGTATTTTTCTAAAAAAAAAGTATATTTGGCACCACTGTTGTGCATTCTGTGTGCCAGCAAAACTCTGTTAATATACCTGGTGCGTATAGGCATCTATTGACCTTCTGGCAGTATACGGCTGTATACGCCAAGTATTTTTCTAAAAAAAAAAGTATATTTGGCACCACTGTTGTGCATTCTGTGTGCCAGCAAAACCCTGTTAATATACCTGGTGCGTATAGGCATCTATTGACCTTCTAGCAGTATACGGCTGTATAGCCAAGTGTTCTCCTAAAAAATAAAGTATATTTGGCACCACTGTTGTGCGTTCTGTGTGCCAGCAAAACCCTGTTAATATACCTGGTGCGTATAGGCATCTATTGACCTTCTGGCAGTATACGGCTGTATAGCCAAGTGTTCTCCTAAAAAATTAAGTATATTTTGCAGAACGCGTGGCAAAAAAAAGTTAAACGCCTGAAATGCGGAGGGCTAGCGCAAAGGGACGTGGACATGGACGAGGTCGGGGGCGCGGAAATGCTGGTGGGGGCACAAACCGCGTTGAAGCCAGTGGGGATACAATGCGTGCTGGTGAGGGGCAGCCAGCATTCCGCTCATCCAGCATCCCTGCCTTTATGGGACAGTTAAGCGGGGGGCGGGTTACACCGCTGTTGAGGCCTGAGCAACGTGAACAGGTTGTGCAATGGATAGCCGATAACGCTTCCACTCACTTGTCCACCACCCAGTCATCCACACAGTCTCACTCTGACCCTCCTTCCTCCCAACCTGGCCAACAGAGTCATCCCACCCTTGACCCCTCCCAGGAGCTCTTTTCGGGTCCTTTTCCAGATGTGCTGCAAGAATCCCAGGAGCTACCAGTGGAATTTGTTTGTAGTGATGCTCAAACACTTGAGTATCCGCCATCTCCTGGTGATGTGGACCCGGAACCAGCATCTGTTATCATGAGCGATGATGATGAGACGCAGTTGCCATCAAGGGAGGCTGTTGGAATGTCCAGTGGGCAGGAGGAGGAGCAGAGTGAGGAAGTGGAAGAGGAGGTGGTGGAGGACGAAATGACCGACCCCACTTGGCCAGGGGTGATGTCCAGCGGGGAAAGCAGTGAAGATGTGGTGGTCTGCGCATCACCGAAAAAGGCAGCAAGAGGCAGAGGGATGTCCAGAGGCAGAGGACAGTCCAGACAGAGAAGGCAGGCCACAGCCAGCAGGGCCGAAGCTCTTCCCGGCAGCAGGCAGTCGCGCGAAGCTCCCCCATCGAGGCCTCGTACTTCTGTGGTGTGGAGATTTTTTAATGTTTGCGCGGACAACAAACTGAGCGCGGTTTGCGTACTCTGCCACTCAAAACTGAGTAGGGGCTCTGAGAAGAGCAATCTGACCACCTCAGGCATGCGGCGTCACTTGGAAGTCAAGCACTGGGCTGAGTGGGAGAGAGCAAACGCAATACAACCTGCACCCGGTCTTGCTGCCACTGCCTCTTCCCCTTTGTTGTGTGCTGCCACTGCGGTCCAGACCTCCAGCCAAGACACCTCCACATCTGCCTCTGCCTCGGCTACTTTGGGGCCTTCTCCTTCAGCCTCCCCTTCCCCCGCATCTTCGCCTGCACCTTCATACTCCTCGTCCCATCAACTGTCCATCTCGCAGGCGTTTGACCACAGGCGGAAGTACGCCTCGAGTCACCCCCAAGCCCAAGCCTTAAACTGCCACATCTCCAAACTGCTGGCCCTGGAGATGTTGCCGTTTAGGCTTGTGGAGACGCAGGCCTTCCGCGACCTGATGGCGGCTGCCGCACCTCGCTATTCCGTCCCTAGCCGCCACTACTTTTCCCGGTGTGCCGTCCCCGCCCTGCACCAGCACGTGTCGCGTAACATCAGGCGGGCCCTGAGTTACACAGTCAGCGCAAAGGTCCACTTGACCACCGACTCGTGGACAAGCGCTTGCGGCCAGGGACGCTACATCTCTTTGACGGCACACTGGGTGAATGTTGTGGAAGCGGGGACGGGGTCGCAAACAGAGACGGCCTACCTACCACCCCCGCCCAAGATTGCCAGCACGGGTTCTGATAAACCCCACTCCTCTTCCTCCTCCTCCTCCTCCTCCTCCTCTGCCTTAACATTGCCCTCAGCCGCTAGCTGGAAGCGTTGCAGCACTGGCGCGGGGAGACGTCAGCAGGCAGTGCTTAAGCTCATCAGCTTGGGCGACAGGAAGCACAGCGCCCCAGAGGTGAGGGACGCCATATTGCAGCAGACAGAGATGTGGCTGTCGCTGCTGCAGCTAGGACCAGGCATGGTCGTGTGCGATAACGGCCGTAACCTGGTGGTGGCTCTGGAGCTTGCCGAACTCAATCACGTACCATGCCTGGCCCACGTTTTTAATTTGGTAGTCCAAAAATTTTTAAAGACTTACCCCAACCTGGCAGAGCTACTGGTGAAAGTGCGGCGCTTGTGCGCTCACTTTCGGAAGTCAACTGTAGCTGCTGCTAGCTTAAAAAAACTCCAGCAACGCCTCCATTTGCCTGAACATCGGCTGTTGTGCGACCTGCCCACTCGCTGGAATTCCACCTATTCCATGTTGGCCAGGGTGTGTGAGCAGCAGAGAGCATTGATGAAGTACCAGATGATGAATCCACGCGTGCCTCCAACTCAGCTCCCTCAGTTTGCCAACCACGAGTGGCCATGGATGGCAGACATATGCGATGTATTGCGTATCTTTGAGGAGTCCACCAAGAAGGTCAGCAGCGAGGACGCTATAGTGAGCCTAACCATCCCGCTCCTATGCGTCCTTAAAGAAACGCTCATCGCAATAAGGGAGAACGCATTGCACACAGAGGAGACGGGGGTAGGAGGAGACGCAACGGAGCTAGACAGTCAGACCACACTTTTGTCTGCTTCTCGGTGGCAGTTGCAGGAGGAGGAGGATGAGGAGGAGGAGGACGACGTGGAGGTGGCTGTGGAAGAGGAGGAGGATGCTGGCGGCGAGGGTAGCAGTCAGGCTGTGTGCGTCCCATTGGTTTAGCGCGGATGGGGCAGAGAGGAGGCGGAAGAGGAGGAAATGGCAAATGATCCTTCTGGTGGGGGCAGTGACGTCATGCCTATTCAGAGTCTGGCACACATGGCTGACTTCATGCTGGGCTGCTTTTCCCAGGACACACGTGTTGTCCGGATATTGGAGAACAAACTATACTGGGTCTTCGCACTCCTGGACCCCCGGTATAAAGATAACTTCTCCTCTTTTATTCCGGTAGAGGAGAGGACGAATCGATTGCTGGAATACCAGAGGGAACTCGTGCAGAACATGATGGAGATTTTCCCACCCACCATCGCTGGCGGCAGAGAGGACAGTGTCTCCCGGAGTCTGACAACATCGATTAGGCCCACAGCCACCAGGGGAACACTATCCAAGGTGTGGGACACGTTCATGGCACCCCCTCATGCAACTTCCATCACTGCGGGGCCCACTATCAGCAGGAGGGACAAGTATCGGCGGATGTTGCGGGAGTACCTGGCAGACCGTACCCCTGTCCTCCCCGATCCCTCGGCGCCCTACACTTACTGGGTCTCCAAGTTGGACACGTGACTGGAACTGTCCCTGTACGCCTTGGAGGTGCTTGCCTGCCCTGCCGCCAGCGTGCTATCAGAAAGGGTGTTCAGCGCAGCCGGGGGCATTATAACCGATAAGCGCAGCCGCCTGTCAACCGACAGTGCCGACAGGCTGACGCTAATCAAAATGAACAGCAAGTGGATTGACCCGGACTTTGCTTCTACAACAGTGGAAAGCAGCCAAAAGTGAAGTGCCATCTGTATGAAGTGCCATTTCCTCCTCCTCCTCCTCCTCCTCCTTAACCGCCGTAGAATTGCTCCATTAAAAAAAAAAAGAAAAAATTATTATGGCTCAGCTCTTGGGCCTTAATACAATTTTTAAGAGGTCTCAGCTCTTGGGCCTTAATACAATTTTTAAGAGGTCTCAGCTCTTGGGCCTCCACACAATTTTTAAGAGGTCTCAGCTCTTGGGCCTTAATACAATTTTTAAGAGGTCTCAGCTCTTGGGCCTCCACACAATTTTTAAGAGGTCTCACCTCTTGGGCCTCCACACAATTTTTAAGAGGTCTCAGCTCTTGGGCCTCCACACAATTTTTAAGAGGTCTCAGCTCTTGGGCCTCCACACAATTTTTAAGAGGTCTCACCTCTTGGGCCTCCACACAATTTTTAAGAGGTCTCAGCTCTTGGGCCTCCACACAATTTTTAAGAGGTCTCAGCTCTTGGGCCTTAATACAATTTTTAAGAGGTCTCAGCTCTTGGGCCTCCACACAATTTTTAAGAGGCTTGGGGTCCATGGCAATGTAGAGGAAAGAAGGTTTCCTTGTTTTGTCTCACTTTACATAGAAGTTATATTGTGTTTGGAGTGTATTGTTGAGAGGCTGTGATAGTGGCGTAATAGTGCGACTTGGGCGCGTTATATGCACCCAGACATGCTTCCCCTGCTGTCCCAGTTGCATTCCAACAGTGTTGGCATCATTTTCTGAGGTTTCAGGGTGGACTTGGTGACCTCCAAGTGGTCGAATTGAGATTTCCAAGTGGCGAGCATTTTTTTCCCATAGACTATAATGGGATTCGATAGTCGGTCGAATAGTCGAATAACGCGGTCTATTCGAATCGAAATTCGAACTTTCGAATATTTCACTACTCGTTCATCTCTAATTAGCACTAAACAGTTCCAGCAGGCTGTTGTGGTGGAGGAACAGCATGCTAGAGTTCATCTCATCTGGCATAGCCAGAAACTGTTGGAGCACCGCCAGGCCCCATTGACTATCATGGGGCCCATTCGTGCTCTGGCAGTTTCTGGCCATGCTGGACACGATGAATTCCAGCAGGCTATTCCTCTAATGGAACAGCCTGCCATAACTGTTTAGCGCCAATGTAAAACTCTCCTTACCTATGCTTTTACACCGGTCAATTATTGGCTGAACAATTACCCAATCATTGCTCTGTTTAAAAGGCCCTGCAATCAGATGACAAATAAGCAAGTACTCTTTTGATGGCTGGCCATGTGTTTTATGCAGCAGTACAAATGATAATTTGTCTCCAGCAAATCTTTCTAAATGTGTTGCCAGCAATAATGGAAATGAATGGCTGCAGAAATGATCTTAGGTAAAGATGAGAAAATTGATTCTGAAATTTGGAAATTCGAGTTTATACAGCAGACAATTGTCCATCTTAAAAACTCTTGGTATGGACCTTAAGAATAGGTCATTAAAGGTTTTTTGAAAGTGGATAGTGGATAACTAGCTGATCGCTGGGGGTTCGACTGCTGGCACCTCCCACGATCAAAAGAACGGCCTCTGTTCTCTCATTCTAATGGAGAAGCAGGTCACGCATGTGTACTGATGCCCTATTCATTCTCTATGGGAGTGCCTGAGAAAGCGCAACCCCTTTCATGTAAAAACCTTGAAAGTCCTTTCAACAAAATATGCCATTGCTCATATCTAATTAAAACAGAATGTGAAGATAAATACTATGCTTTCATTTTGTTAGGTACGTAGCATACATTTTCCCTTACATTTTCATTTCATATACATATTAGAAGTGTACCTATTCATCGCATAAATACTTGAAATTATTCAGTACACAGTATTAAGAAAGCTAAAATATTCTTCAATATACTTATTTACATGATTATTTCAGCATGAACTTCTCATGGAGCCCATACTTACAGCAATAATGATAACTGCTCAAATCAGAAAAAAACATATATACAAGACTGAATACAGCAGAAGCAGAAAAAAATGAATCAGCAGATATCGGAGAAATCCGTACACCATGTTCCAAATTATTATGCAAATTGGATTTAAGTGTCATAAAGATAACATTTTTTGTTTTACAATGAAACTCATTGATGATATTGTGTCTCGGGGCTCTTTGGATCACTGAAATCAATCTCAGATACCTGTGATAATTAGTTTGCCAGGTGAGCCCAATTAAAGGAAAACTGGATGTTCCACAATATTAAGCAGGTGTTACGGGAAGCCGGCGACGCGCTCCCCGCAGGCAGCGCCGCCGGACTTCCGCTACTATGGAGCGAGGACGCGACAGGCGTCCTCGTCTCCATAGTGATGAAAGGCGGGGAGCGCCGGGCGCGCTTCCGGACACTGTGTGCCCGGCGTCCCCGCCCCCCTAGACGCGAGCAGTAGGCGGTACTGAGCGCTGGCCCGTTGCCAGCGCTCAGAGGTTATTATTATTATTTTGGGGACCTCAGGTATCGGTCATGTGGCGCTGGCCACGCCGCATGACCAAAGCCTTTGCATATTTGAACGCTGGCCACGTTTGGCCGGCGCTCATTATGCAAATGAGGTCATGTGACGTTGGCCCCGTCACATGACCCATTGGAGGGCTTTTTAAAGCCGGACAGTTGCCCTCTCAAATCGCCTGTGATTTGCTTACACCATTGATCAGTGCTTGTGCGTTCTCAGTTATTGGATTGTTTACTTGGATTTGGATTTCGGACTTTGGACTTTGGACTTCTCTCTGCTTGACCCCTCGGTATTTACGTGACCTCCTGTGTTTGACCCGGCTAGCTGACCATTCTATATTGTGTTTTGTTACGTCTGTGTTTTGTCTGTCCCTGTGTACCCTCTCCCTTCCTGCGCACTTATACAGTGTAGGGACCGCCTTCGTGGTTGTCCGCGGCTACCTAGGGCCGTTTGAGGCAAGTAGGCAGGGAGAGAAGGAGGGGTTAGCTCAGGGCACACTACCCTTGTCTACCCCCTCGTGACAGCAGGCCACTGTTTTCAAGTAAAATGGGAAAGAAAAAGGATCTCTCTGCTGCCGAAAAGCATCAAATAGTGCAATGCCTTGGATAAGGGATGAAAACATTAGATATTTCACGAAAACTTAAGCGTGATCATCGTACTGTGAAGAGATTTGTGGCTGATTCAGAGCACAGACGTGTTCGTGCTGATAAAGGCAGAATGAGGAAGGTTTCTGCCAGGCAAGTCATCGGATTAAGAGAGCAGCTACTAAAAAGCCATTACAAACCAGCAAACAGATATTTGAAGCTGCTGGTGCCTCTGGAGTCCCTTCAACCTCAAGGTGTAGGATCCTTCAAAGGCTTGCTGTGGTGCATAAACCTACTATTTGGCCACCCCTAACCTGTGCTCACAAGCAGAAATGGTTGCAGTGGGCCCAGCCATACATGAAGACTAATTTTCAAACAGTCTTGTTTACTGATGAGTGTCGTGTAACCCTGCATGGTCCAGATGGATGGAGTAGTGGATGGTTGGTGGATGGCCACCATGTCCCAACAAGGCTGCGACGTCAGCAAGGAGGTGGAGGAGTCATGTTTTGGGCGGGAATCATGGGGAGAGAGCTGGTAGGCCCCTTTAGGGTTCCTGAAGGTGTGAAAATGACCTCTGCAAAGTATATAGAGTTTCTGACAGACAACTTTCCTTCCATGGTACAAAAAGCAGAAACGTGCCTTCAGGAGCAAAATCATCTTCATGCATGACAATGCACCATCTCATGCTGCAAAGAATACCTCTGTGTCATTGGCTGCTATGGGCATAAAAGGAAATAAACTCATGGTGTGGCCACCATCTTCCCCTGACCTCAACCCTATAGAGAACCTTTGGAGTATCATCAAGCAAAAGATCTATGAGGGTGGGAGGCAGTTCACATCAAAACAGCAGCTATGGGAGGCTATTCTGACATCATGCAAAGAAATTCAAGCAGAAACTCTCCAAAAACTCAAAAGTTCAATGGATGCAAGAATTGTGAAGGTGATATCAAAGAAGGGTTCCCATGTTAACATGTAACTTGGCCTGTTAGGATGTTTTGGATTTAAATAGCTTTTTATTTCAGTGAATGTGACCTCCTGATGCTGCAAATTCCACAAATGAGCATTTTCAGTTCTTAAAAAAATATAAAATGTTTAGAAACTCTACTGTGCATAATAATTTGGAACAGTGCATTTTGAGTTTTTTTAATTTTAGAAGAATATACTGTTATCATTGGGAGGTTTGTTCAATAAAATTCGATGTATACTCTAACGGGTGATGACTTTTATTATACTGACTGTCATTTGCACCGACCTTTTAGGAAAATCAGAGATAAATATAATTTGCATAATAATTTGGATTATATACATTATATACATAGTGTAGATGATAGGATCATAGTAATGCAATTTAAATCTCCAAGTAGAAAGTAAACAATCACAAACGTGAGTGAGAGTCTACCTAGACATGCTTATAAAAGGAGACCTGCTACAGTAGTTCAGATTCAATTATAAAAGAAAAAAAATAACACTACAAACCAGTGTGACTAGGGGAGGGAACATTCAAATGAAGTGAAGGTAAAAAGAACGGAACGGAAATGTCCAGTGCACATGTTGTCTAATGTATGCAGTCCTGGAACAGCCATTAAAGGGTGCATTTCTTTGTTCAAAATGTGAGCAAATTGCCCGTTTGGAATCGCACATTGTGTATCTAACCAGGCGAATTTCAACACTGAGAAGCGCTGACAATTTGGAAAAGAGTTTGCTGCTCACTGAGAAAGCACTCTGTGGGGTAGATGTGGGGGAGGGTGATAGTGAGGAGGCTCAGGAAAGTGAGGTCACTAGCTGGGTAACAGTTAGAAAGCGGGGTAGAGGAAAAAGTGCCAGGGAGGCTATCCCTGATCTGACACACCCCAACAAGTTTGCAAGTTTGGCAGATGAGGGGGATGTCACTTCAGGGAGAGCACTGCTGCAGCCGGACACTTCCTCTGCCAGTCAGGGGAATGTCAGCTCCAGTAAGCAGGGGACAAGGAAAGCAGGGCAGGCCAGACAGGTGCTGGTAGTGGGAGACTCAATTATTAGGGGTACAGAGAGGGCAATCTGTCACAAAGACCGGGATCGTCGAACGGTGTGTTGCCTTCCTGGCGCTCGAGTTCGACACATCGCGGATCGGGTTGACAGATTACTGGGAGGGGCTGGAGAAGATCCAGCAGTTATGGTCCATATCGGAACCAATGACAAAGTTAGAGGTAGGTGGAGCATTCTTAAAAATGATTTTAGGGATTTAGGCCATAAACTTAGGGCAAGGACCTCAAAGGTAGTGTTTTCCGAAATACTGCTGGTACCACGAGCCACACAAGAAAGGCAGCAGGAGATTAGGGAGGTAAACAAGTTGCTCAAGAACTAAGTGTAGGAAGGAGGGGTTTGAGTTCCTGGAGAATTAGGCCAACTTCTCTGTCGGCTACAAGCTCTATCGTAGGGATGGGCTGCATCTCAATGGGGAAGGGGCAGCTGTTTTGGGGAAGAAGATGGCTAGCAGGCTGGAGGAGGGTTTAACCCTTTCAGTACTGGAGGTTTTTTCGGTTTTCGTTTTGCGCTACCTGGCTTCAAACAGCCATAACTGTTTTATTTTTCTGTTCACATAGCTGTATGAGGGCTTGTTTTTTGTGGGACAAGTTGTACTTTCCAACGCCACCATTTAATATTGCATATGGTGTAGTGGGAATCAGGAAAAAAATTCCAAATCGGGTGAAAAAAAGCCCGCTATTCCACCACAGTTCTACGGGTTTTTTTATTTACAGCTTTCGATGTTCATTAAAATTGACCAGTTGCTTTCATTCTACTGGTCATTACGTATCTGGCGATACCTATAGTTTTTTCTGGATTTTGATAGTGATAAAATAATTATAAAGTTGGACATTTTTTTATTTATTTTTTGTTGTCATATCTTGACCCCTATAACTTTTTGGTATTTATGTGTATGGAGCTGTATGGGGGCTCACTTTTTGGGGGGCGATCTGAACTTTTTGTTGATACCATTCTGGGGTGTGTATGACTTTTTGATCACTTTTTATTTATTTATTTTTTAGAAAAAAAAGCGACAAAAAACAGCGAATCACCATTTTGACGCTTTTTTCCGCCACACAATTTGCCATATTGGAATTTTTTAAAATATTTTAAAAGTACTGGCGTTTTCGGTCATGGTGATAACCATGATGTCTATATTTATTGTTATTTAGGTATTTATTTTTTAATTATATGGAAAGGGGGGTGATTTAAACTTTTATATTTTTTAATTTTTTTTATATATTTTTTAACATTTTTTTTTACATTTTTTGTGATTATTTTAAAGCTCAAATATGAGCAAATAGATTGTGTTTTTTCTTTTTTCTTTATGAGCAATCAGGTATTTTTGATATTGAATTAAAAGACCAATTTGCTCATTTCTTATCCTGGCCTGCCATCTAGTGGCCAGAATAAGAATTGCACTTTGAAAGCTGTAAACCTCATCAGCGAGGTTTACAGCTTTCAGATCGTGTACAGATACCCCATTTGACCACATGGGGCGTCTGCACACCACCCAGAAGCAAACGCTTCCGGGTTTTTGTGCTACTAGATGCCGTGATCTCATGTGATCACGGCATCTACAGGCTGAAGAAGAAACCGCCAATGGCAGTAAGTACCCACAAGTCTCTGCTGTTAGAAACAGCAGAGACTTGCCGGCCATAACGCCTGCCGCACGTGCGAGTGGGCGTCATGTGTCCGCATCGCCCCAGCGCCGTACATGTACAGCGCTGGGACTGTAAGGGTTAAATTAGGGACTGGGGGAGAGGGTAACTACATTATAGGAGGAGAAGATAGTGCAGATAGAGACCTGGGGCAAGGTAATGGAACTGGGGGAGGAATGGAAGGAGGAACTAGAACAGTTCAGAAGGAAAGATGTAGGGTAAAAAATATACATCAACCTCTTAATTGTATGTACACTAATGCCAGAAGTCTGACTAATAAAACTGGTGGAATAAGTGATGTGTGAGGAGTAGTGTTGAGCGAACATGTTCGGACGAATACACTATTCGGCCGAACATGGCGGTGCTCGGGACCACGCGGTATTCGGCCGAATACTGCGTGTGCTCGAGCGCCATGCTCAAGTCACCTCCCTGCACGCTAATTAGCCAATTAGCGTGCGGGGAGGGATGGCATTCAGTGTAATGCCAGAAGCCATCTTAGCTACTGGCATTACACTGATTGGCTGGCTGGGTCACATGTCACCGATTGCTATAAAGCACCCGGTAACATGTGACCCGGCCAGTGTTAGACAGAGAGAGCTGCTGCATGAAGGGCAGACAGTGTAGGGAGAGAAGCACGCCAGGCAGGGATAGAAATCGTTCAAAAAAGACCCAAAAGCCCATTTAAGGGCTATTATATCTGGCACAAAGCGCGCCTGCTCCATGCGCTTTACATTCGGTTTGCCAGTACTCGGCAGGCATCGGCAGCGGAGAGAAGAAGCTGCCTGGCCCTGTCAATCTGAAGAAGGAAGGCGTGGTTAGAGGTGGGCTAAAGACAATACTAGGTGCAGGGTTACCGCCCCCCTGCACCTAGCGAACGCTCATTTACATATTATAAAAATCACTTTTTTGAGATAACGGCTGCAGTAGAGGGATTTTTAGTTACATATATGGTTTTACCTGTCATGGTCACATGGGAAATTACAGCCACTTATATGGGCTATTTTCTGGTGACAGAAACCATTTAATACCGATAATTTAGGCCATAGTTCCTCATGTGCGTCTGCAGTTCAATTTGCCCAAGGAGGGAATTAAACTTTAGGGATAGGATTTGGGTAGGTAGAAAGATTGTTTCTGTTCCA
>ONZH01022978.1:0-20333 GCA_900303285.1 Rhinella marina
TTTTTACATTTTAAAGAAGACATGTCTGACCACATCTCACACACACACACAATGACAATTAGGGGTGGGGTCTATTTGCTTTCCCCCTTGCCTATGCCATCTGTGGTTGTCATAGGCAACGTGATTTTAAGGGGTGAAGAATTTTATCTTCTTTTTTGTCTAGTTTGGCTTGGGGTCCATGGCAATGTTGAGGAAAGAAGGTTTCATTGTATGGTCTCACTTTACAGAGAGGTTATATTGTGTTTGGAGTGTATTGTTGAGAGGCTGTGATAGTGGCGTAATAGTGCGACTTGGGCGCGTTATATGCACCCAGACATGCTTCCCCTGCTGTCCTAGTTGCATTCCAGCAGTGTTGGCATCCTTTTCTGAGGTTCCAGGGTGGACTTGGTGACCTCCAAGTGGTCGAATTGAGATTTCCAAGTGGCGAGCATTTTTTTCCCATAGACTTTAATGGGATTCGATATTCGGTCGAATAGTCGAATTTCGCGGTCTATTCGAATCGAATTTCGAACTTTCGAATATTTCACTACTCGCTCATCTCTAATGATAATCAAAAAACTAAAGTCAAGCAAACAAACCCTGTTGGAGTCTCAAATAAACCTTCTCTTAAAAAAAGAAGTACTTGTTCCAGTGCCTTCGGATCAAGAGAGAGAAGGGTTTTATTCTCCAGTTTTTCTTATAAAAAAGCCGAATGGTTCTTACAGAGCCATAATAAATCTAAAAGACCAAAACAAATTGGTGACCTACAAGAAGTTCAAAATGGAGATGATAAGATCCACGATAAATCTCCTAGAATCCAGTTGCTTCATGATAACATTAGACCTAGCGGATGCATACTATCATGTTCCGATCCACGTAAATCATCAGAAATTTCTACGAATCGTAGTCTATGTTCAGAATCAACTCCAACATTTTCAGTTTCAGGCACTTCCTTTTGGTCTGGCGTCTGCCCCGAGAATCTTTACAAAAATAATTGCCGAAATTTCCAGTCTTTTCCACCGTCAGGGGATCCTATTTATACCATACTTGGACGATTTTCTCCTAGCAGCAAGTTCAGAAGAAATTCTTTTGAAAAAAGTCTTGATAGTAAAAGAAACCTTGAGCTCTCTGGGGTGGCTACTCAACCTGGAAAAATCCAATCTCAGTCCCTCCCGGGAGAAGATTTTTTTAGGAATTCTGCTGGACTCCAGAAAAATGATGTCCTTCCTGCCGCATCAAAAGAAGATTGTGCTGGTAGAAAGAATAAAATGGTTCCTGGGAGAATCTTCGGTCTCCCACAGAGAGATTATGTCTCTTTTGGGTCTCATGACCGCTATGATCCTGGCAGTAAGTTGGGCGCAAGCACATACCAGAATCCTCCAAGCCTTCCTATTGCAATCTTGGGACAAGCGCAAAACATCACTTGACAAAAAATTATTAATTCCCCAGAGAGTAAAAAAATCCCTCTACTGGTGGCTATTAGAGAAAAATCTAGACCAGGGAGTCCCTTGGAGGCAGCAAAATGTGACACCAATCACCATGGACGCAAGTGGCTTGGGGTGGGGAGCCCATTGCGGGCAAAATGTGATTCAGGGCTCTTGGGATGCAAGCCTGTCCAAAGCCTCATCAAACGCAAAAGAACTGACAGCGATACTTCTCGCCTTGAAAGAATTTCTTCCGTTGATTCAAAACCACAATATAAAGGTCCTATCGGACAACACAACAGCAGTGTCCTACATAGACAGGGAGGAACGAGAAACAGCTTCCTGGCGGGCACTACAGCCCGAATCTTTCAATTGGCAGAAAAAACATCTTCGGTCTGTATCAGCAGTTCATTTAAAGGGAACCCAAAATTTGGTTGCGGATTTCTTAAGCAGACAGACACTAAGAGAAGGCGAGTGGTGTCTAAATCAGTCAATTTTCAACCGTATATGTTCAAGATGGGGGCATCAGATAGTGGACCTCTTCGCAACCCGGGAAAACAAGAAATCAGCTCCGTTCTGCTCCCTGTCCTACCGTCACAATCCATTGATAGATGCATTTTCGGCTCCTTGGCCCAGGGGTCTTCTGTATGCTTTTCCTCCTCTACCTCTGATTCCCAGATGCCTGATGAAAATCGTGGAGGAGAACTGTGTTGTCATCCTGATAGCCCCATATTGGCCGAAGAGATCGTGGTTCCCGCTCCTGATCCAGTTGTCAAAGGGGAATTACTGGCGTCTTCCACCCATACCGAACCTTCTACATCAGGGTCCAGTTTCTCATCCCAACTCTTATCATCTCAATCTTACGGCCTGGATGCTGAACGGCAGATCTTAAAACAAAAATGTCTTTCTGATCCAGTAATTGAAACCTTGCTAAAAAGCAGGAAGCCAATAACTTCAAAAATATGCCATAGAACCTGGAAGACCTTCTTGAGTTTTGCAGAAGATTCCTGGAATCCATGCAAGAGCCTGAACATTAAAATTATCTTGGACTTTCTACAGAAAGGCCTAGATTTAGGACTAGTAAGAGTAAGTACACTAAAGGTACAAATATCTGCTCTCTCGGCCTTCCTTGATGTGAAATTAGCAGATTTAGACTTGGTCAAAAGATTTATCAAGGGGGCCTTAAGATTGAGACCCCCCTTCCATTCTCATGTGCCTCCATGGGACTTAAATGTGGTATTGAAATTTCCCTAAAATACTACTGCCAGGTGGGTAGGAGAAATTCAGGCTCTCCTACAAGCCTCCCTACCTAACCATTTTAGAGGACAGGATTGTTTTGAAGCATTCTCCTGCGTTTCTTCCAAAAGTCTTCTCAAAATTTCATGTTCAGCAGGAGGTTTCCTTGCCTTCCTTCTGTCCTCAGGAGAGCTCTTTTAAACAATCAAATTTTCATTGTTTAGATGTTAGAAGGTCAGTATTACAGTATCTTCAATCCACGGAGCAGATTAGGAAAACAGATTGGTTGTTCATTCAGTTCCAGGGTCCTAACAAAGGGCAGAATTACTATTGCCCGTTGGATTAAAAATACCATCTCTTTAATTTATTCCCAGAAAGGAATGGATGTCCCAGAAGGTCTGAGAGCCCATTCTACGAGAGCTATGTCTACCTCTTGGGCAGAAGGTGCTTCAGCTTCCCTCGAGCAAATTTGCAGAGCAGCCACCTGGGCAAATCCGTCCACATTTTTTAAACATTATAAGCTTGATGTGGATTGTAACAGGGACTTAGCCTTTGGCCGCAAAGTTCTGTCGGCAGTGGTTCCTCCCTAGAGGATATTATTCTATGTTAATCCTCCAGCTGGTGCCGTTGGGGAGGCATACGGGAAAGATATAAATTACTCTTACCGGTAATTGTTTTTTTCCGTATAGCCTCCACAACGGCACCACTTTTTTCCCTCCCTAATATTCTGTTTGGCTTAATTTTCCTTTTTATACGATGGTATAAGTTACTACTTATGACAAACCAGTCTGTATTTTTTGTTTGTTAATATCATATTAAGTCTTTTGTTCGCATCATACCGTGTCCTAGGTAACTAACTGGAGGTGGTAGAGGGGAGGGGACTTTTAAACTTGGTCTCCACGTTGTTTCCTGTCCCTGGGAGGTGGGATAACCTCCAGCTGGTGCCGTTGTGGAGGCTATACGGAAAAAACAATTACCGGTAAGAGTAATTTATATCTTTTCCACCACCCTGTACTGTGCCCCCCGCCCTGTGTCCTATTCCCTGCACTATACCCCATTATAATACCGTGTAGGAGGCATATTACAGGAGTATAAGGAGATACCCCTGTACTGTGCCTACTAACCTGTACTATTCCCTCTTATACCCTGTATTGTGCTCTCTTACCATAACCTGTACAGTGCTCCTAGTCATACCCTGTACTGTGCCCTCTTATACTCTACACTGTGCCCCTGGTCATATATTGTACTGTTATCCAGTCATTATATGGCGGCATTATCCAGTCAATTTATGGTGGTGTTATCCAGTCACTGTATGGCGGTGTTATCCAGTCACTGTATGGCGGTGTTATCCAGTCACTGTATGGCGGTGTTATCCAGTCACTGTATGGCGGTGTTATCTGGTCACTGTTTGGCGGTGTTGTTCAGTCATTTTATGGCCGTACAAAATTTTGCTATGGGGCCCAGTCAATTCTAGCTACGCCCATGCCCAGAACTACATCTAAACGCATATCCCTGATCTTCATCACCATGCGATCTGCAAGTAGACTATAACATTAAGTTATGGATATTAAGAAAACAAATATTTTAGTAATGTGAACTAGACACCAGACTAAACAACTCTTAATTTACCAAGTACATACAACACACTACCAGGTTTCTTATAATTTCTGCTTCTTTACAGATATATATACTGATGAAGATGAACAACATTTGACCAATTTTTCATCAAACAGCACATGCAGTTACACAGGTTTTGTCAATTTAACAAACCCCTGCCTCTGGCATTCATGGATTAAGAATGAAACATTGTTTCAAGAAAGGGTAAGTTAAATAGTAAAAGCACATTGTAACAGCAATGCCTCATTTAATTTTGTCTTTTAATTTAATACAAATGATATACATTGAATGGCCACTTTTAGTGTTGAGCGAATCGAACTTCGGATCATAGATCCAAAGTTGATTCATTCCACCACAGTCTCACGCGACTTTGGGTGAAACGAATTTTGCCTCAATGGAGGCAATACATTTTAATTCTGTACGGAGACAGGTCTCAGAACAGCATTAAAATGAAGTGTTAGAACTAGGGATGAGCATCTCTGGACCGGGATGTTCGAGTTTGTACCGAACATTATGGTGTCTGGGAACCCGAACACAGATATTTGTGCGAAAGTCCATTTTCAGTGTTCGGATTTTAAGTAAAACTTGTTGAAAGGACAATCAACAAGCTTTTAAGCTGTGAGCACTTGAAAGCCATCACAGTCATGACTGTTATTGGCTGACGCAGCACGTGACCTTGCATGCATAATACGGAATCACATGTTGCACCGCCATTCTGCTTTAAATAGTGTAGGGACAGGATGCTGCTGTAGTGAGGCACAGTGTTAGGCTTTTAATAGGTGTGTTTAGTCTGTGGGTGACCTGTAGGCATTTTTTTATCTGTAAAATACACCTCCTTTGCACCAGTGACATAGAAATACAATAATTCTGTGGGTGACCTATAGCCAAAACACCCTTTGCATCCATCTTACTGTAATAGAATAGTTAATCAGTCTGTTGATTCTTTCTGTGACCTAGTCATTTTTTGGGTTGAGATACACCTCATTTGCACCCGTGGCACAGAAATGCAATTGTTCATCTATCAGCCAGATTTGTGGGTGACCGTAAAAAATATGATGATAGCATCAAATAATGGACGTGGCAATGGTTGTGGTGTTGGTGGAGCTCCTGCTGCAGGGAGAGGACGTTGTTGATTTGTGCCAGCTATGCACCCAAATGAAACACCTTCCTCAGGCAACTGGACGTTTTGCGTAATTTTGTTGGCCTGAATACCGCTCTACGAATGCTGAGGCCAGAATAATTAGAGGCCGTAGTAGATTGGATAGCCCCAGTTCCTTCACATTGCGCTTTCAGTAGGAGACCGGGTGGAAAAGAGTTGGCACCGGCGGCCCACGGGCATACGCCTGCCACCTCAACCTCTTGCACATCAGCCAAGCAGTCTCCCAAGTCATGCACCAGTCACTTATGCTTTTTGATGACTCTGCTGGCGGGGTTTCTGTGGGACATCCACCTAGCCATGCCTCAGAAGTGGAAGAGATTGAGTGCACTGATGCCCAACCACTTATGTTTTAGGATGAGGACATGGGAAGACCACCACAGCACATCTCTGGTGATGACGAAACACAGGTGTCAACTGCTGCGGCTTTCTGCAGTGTGCAGACCAGCAAGGAGGGCAGGGGTGAGGAGTGAGTGGAAGATGATGTGGAGGATGATGAGGTCCTAGACCTCACATGGCAACCAGGTCGTCCGAGTGACATGTGAAGTTCGGAGGAGGGGTTAGGGATCACACAGCGCCAGCCACACAGCAAAAGAGGGAGCAGGGTGCTAAACCACAGTGGCTGGCCGCTAGCCAGTATGCCTGCTACTGCCCACTGTGCCGAGGGACAGAGCACACAAAAGCCAGCTCAAAGGAGTTCCCTGGCATGGAAGTTCTTCATGCAATGTTCTGACGACAAGACACGGGTAGTTTGTGCCTATGCAGTCAGAGCCTGAAGCAAGGTTTAGAAAAACCTGAGCACCACCCGCATGACCAGGCATCTAACTGCAAAGCAGAAACTGCAGTGGAGTAGACACCTGAAAAACCATGTGTGCGCTTTCGGCGTTCTCACCCACCCTGCAGCAGGCGATAGTGGAGTTTCAGCTGCAGCGCACACAGGTGATTCGCTCTTCGGAACAGCACCACTTCACCACCAACGAGTGGTGGATGTGTGTGCCATGTTGCATTGTTTCGAGTACTCCACCAACATGTCAAGCACTGATGGCGCTGTTATCAGCATTACTATCCCACTTCTAGGCCTCCTTGAAAAAACGCTTCAGGCGATGATGGATGAGGATGTGGCGCAGGAGGAAGAGGATGATGAACAGGGATCATTTCCATGGTTATCAGGCCTGTTGTCCACAGATGGCTTGGAGGGTGGGTTCCTGCACCAACTGTCCAGCCAGGGCACAGTTTTGGATGATAAGGAGAATGATGATGAGGAGAAAGAACAGTGTTCACAGCAGGGTGGCACCCAAATGAGCTCACGTGCATGAATGGGGTATGGGGTATGGCTGGGGTATACAGAGGACACAGACAATACACCTCCCACCAAGGACAGCTTGTCTTTGCCTCTGGAAAGCCTTGCACACATGAGAGACTACATGCTGCAGTGCCTGCACAACAACTACCGAGTTGCCCTCATTGTTACCAGTGCTGATTACAGGGTGGCCACCCTGCTGGATTCCTGCTACAAGGACAACTTGCCGTCTTTACTTCCGTCACTAGAGCATGATTGGAAGATGTGAACAAGCACATGCTGGTAGACGAGCTACTGACGGCGTTTCCACCTGACAGCGGGGGCTCAGTGGAAGCACAAGGCAGAGGAGGAAGTTGCCACCTCAGAAGGTAGGGTTAGCATGGCCAAAATGTGAAAAAGCTTTGTCAGCATGCCGCAACATCCAGCACTACCATTTGATACGGATGTAGGAGCAAGAGGCAGCGTTGCAGCAACATGGTGGAAGAGTACAGTGCGTGTGCACTTGTCTGCACATACTGACTGATGGGTATTCCCCATTTAACTTCTGGGTCTCTAAATTGTTTAGCCCGGCAGGGGGTGTGATCACGTACAGGCACATCCGCCCGTCTACAGGCAACCTGGACAAGCTCACATTTATTAAAATGAACCATGCATGGATCTCACAGGACTTGTTTGTACCTTGAGCAGAATAGTGAATATACCAGCCACACCCAGGCATTGTTATACTCCCAAACACAAAAAAAATGAAAGAAAAAAAATTAAAAAACAAAAAATTGAAAAAAAAAAAATAAAATAAAAATGTTGGCTGCCTCCTCCACCTCTGCCACATCCACCTTCTGTCTCAAGATTATTATTTCTTATATTTGCAGAGTTGGCAGTGGAGTAGACAGTCCGCACCCCAAAAAATAGTTAAAAGTCACACAAATAATTAACAGACAAAAAAAAACCCCATTAAAACAGTGTTGGCTTCCTCCTCTGCCTCTTCCACCTACACCACCACAGCTTTTTTTTTTTTTTTTTTTTTTTTTATCTTTATTAAAAGGGGTTGCTCTGAACCCGGACATACCCTTAATTTCACCCAGACAGCCCGCCTGATGTTAGCATCGGAGCATCTCAAGGGCACTTTTGTTGTCAAATACACACTGCAGTGCGGAAGCTTCCGCTCGGCAGTGTGTTCGGTGACGTCACTGGCTGTAATTGGCGGGCTCTAGCGCTGCCATAGCCGTTTTACTGGCTAGGGCAGCGCTAAAGCCCGCTCATCAGCGCTGGTGACGTCACCGGGCTCACTGCTGGACGGAAGCCTCCGCCTGGCAGAGCCCGGTTCATCACCGGAACCGGCAAAATGCCTAATTAGCGCAGGGCAAAGGAGGGCATCGGAGCATAGGATGCTCCGATGCTAACATCAGGCAGGCTGCCTGGGTGAAATTAAGGTATGTCCGGGTTCAGCTCTGAACCCAGACAACCCCTTTCATTTTAGCAAAACAATATAAAAATAACCATTATATCCAAACTCGTCATATCAATTGACAATAACCAACAACATTTTCATAAATATCCCATGCACAAATCCCCCCTGGCAGAACGAGAGAAAGGGAAGAAAGGAAAAAAAAACCTTACCAAAAAGACCATATTCTAGACCATATCTCAGACTTATTCTGAGATTTATACCTGATTTTTTTTTCATATTGACCAAGTTAACCCAGTTGTTAACATCTGGGAGACTTCTAGCCATTCACCCCTATGCTATAATAACCCTAGTATAACCCTAGCCAATATAAGCACTGTAAGAATAAGTCTGTATTTATGAACTAGACCCCTCAGCTTCTTTATGTATCCCATGATAGCAACCTGAGGATTAAATGGCAACTGAACCCCGGTCTTGTTATTAATAATGCTATATACCCCGTGCCAAAAAACCTGGACATAACAACAATTCCAACATAGATGCATAAAATCAGCAAAATCATGGTCTCCTCTGGGGCAACTCGAGTTAGACTTCCCATACATCTTAGCCAAGTGAACAGGGGACAAGTAGAGCTGATGTATTAAATGAAATTGTATCAGCTTGTAGTTAGCATTAAACAACCACTCCTATTCCGATAAATCCTATCCCAGTTTGCCTGACATAAATCAGGAACATCCCTTCGACATCTCTGCTGACCAGGGAAATATACCCCGCCAGCCATATCCATAACCAACCCTATATATATATATATATATATATATATATATATATAGTAGCCAAACAAATCTTTCTCCCATCACTTACCTTTACTAATAAATCAATTAATCCATTATGTTGTACCGTGAATACCATTGACCTCCCAGTTGAAACATAGGCAGAATATAACTGCCTATACCTAAACCAATTAATTTTTATAACACCCTCTACTTGCAAAATCTCCTCATATGTAAGGAGATTCCCATCCTTAAACACCTGATAAATATAATTTATACCTGATCTTTTCCAAAACATATCTTGAAATAAATTTGAGAATTCACTCAAATGTGCATTGCCCCATATTGGCCTGAACTTCAGTGAAATAAAAATCCCTAGTAACTTTCTTAAATTATCCCACACCTTAACAAGAAGATTGTAACATAGTAACATAGTAACATAGTTTACAAGGCCGAAAAAAGACATCTGTCCATCCAGTTCGGCCTGTTTTCCTATAAGTTGATCCAGAGGAAGGCAAAAAAACCCTGTGAGGTAGAAGCCAGTTTTCCCCACTTTAGGGAAAAAAATTCCTTCCCGACTCCAATCAGGCAATCAGAATTACTCCCTGGATCAACGACCCCTCTCTAGTAACTATAACCTGTAATATTATTACCCTCCAAAAATACATCCAGGCCTCTCTTGAACTCTTTTAGTGAACTTACCATCACCACCTCCTCAGGCAGAGAGTTCCATAGTCTCACTGCTCTTACCGTAAAGAATCCTCTTCTATGTTTGTGTACAAACCTTCTTTCCTCCAGACGCAGAGGATGGCCCCTCGTCACAGTCACAGTCCTGGGGATAAATAGATCGTGGGAGAGATCTCTGTACTGACCTCTGATATATTTATACATAGTTATTAGATCTCCCCTCAGTCGTCTTTTTTCTAAAGTGAATAAGCCTAATTTTGATAATCTTTCTGGGTACTGTAGTCCACCCATTCCAGTTATTACTTTAGTTGCCCTCCTCTGAACCCTCTCCAGCTCTGCTATGTCTGCCTTGTTTACAGGAGCCCAGAACTGTACACAGTACTCCATGTGTGGTCTGACTAGTGATTTGTAAAGTGGCAGGACTATGTTCTCATCACGGGCATCTATGCCTCTTTTGATGCAACCCATTATCTTATTGGCCTTGGCAGCAGCTGTCTGACACTGGTTTCTGCAGCTTAGATTTCTGTTCACTAAAATTCCTAGGTCCTTTTCTATGTCAGAGTTACCCAATATTTTACCATTCAGTATGTACTGGTGACTTGCATTATTCCTTCCCATATGCATAACTTTACATTTGTCAGTGTTAAACCTCATCTGCCACTTCTCTGCCCAAGCCTCCAGTCTATCCAGATCCATCTGTAGCAGTGTACTGTCCTCTTCTGTGTTAATTACTTTACACAGTTTAGTGTCATCTGCAAAAATTGATATTTTACTGTGCAAGCCTTCTACAAGATCATTAATAAATATATTGAAGAGAATAGGGCCCAATACTGACCCCTGTGGTACCCCACTAGTTACAGTGACCCAATCTGAGTATGTACCATTAATAACCACCCTCTGTTTTCTATCACTGAGCCAGTTACTTACCCACATACAGACATTTTCTCCCAGGCCAAGCATTCTCATCTTATATACTAACCTTTTATGTGGTACAGTGTCAAATGCTTTGGAGAAGTCCAGATATACGACATCCATTGATTCGCTGCGGTCCAGTGTAGAACTTACCTCCTCATAGAAACTGATTAAATTGGTTTGACATGACCGATCCCTCATGAAGCCATGCTGATATGGAGTAATTTGCTTATTTTCATTGAGGTACTCCAAGATAGCATCTCTTAGAAAACCCTCAAACAGTTTACCCACGACAGATGTTAAACTTACCGGCCTATAGTTCCCGGGCTCTGTTTTTGGACCCTTTTTGAATATTGGCACCACATTTGCTATGCGCCAATCCTGTGGAACACTCCCTGTCAGTATAGAGTCCTTAAATATCAGAAATAAGGGTCTGGCGATGACATTACTTAATTCTCTTAGGATACGGGGGTGTATGCCATCCAGTCCTGGCGATTTGTCTATTTTAATCTTTTTAAGACGCAGCTCTACTTCTTCCTGGGTCAGACAGGGCACTTTTAATGGGGAATTTACTTTTATATTCTGCATTTCATCTGACAGTTTATTTTCCTCAGTGAATACAGTGGAGAAAAAGATATTTAGTAGCTTTGCTTTCTCCTCATTGCTCTCTGCAACTCCCCCCTCATTACTCTGTAAGGGGCCAACACCTTCAGGTTTATACTTTTTACCATTTATATAATTAAAGAACATTTTAGGGTTAGTTTTACTTTCTTTGGCGATTAATCTCTCGGTCTCTAGTTTGGCTGTTTTTATTTGTCTTTTACATATTCTATTTTTTTCCTTGTAGTTTTTCAATGCTTCCTCGCTCCCCTCCTGTTTTAGTGATTTAAATGCTTTCTGTTTGTCATTTATTGCTTTCTTTACAGTTCTGTTTATCCACATTGGTTTTTTCTTGTTCCTTAACCTTTTATTCCCATAAGGTATGTACCTCTCACAATTAGATATTAGGATGCTTTTAAAAATATCCCATTTTGTGGCTGTATTTTTATTTTTGAGGACTTTGTCCCAGTTAGTTAGGCCTATGGCCTCTCTTAGTTGGCTAAATTTAGCTTTTTTGAAGTTAGGTATTTTTGTTCCTCCCTGAAGAAACGCTCTTTTGAATGACAATTGGAAGGTTATTATATTATGGTCACTATTTCCCAGGTGTCCCCCGACCTGCACATCTGTTGTTCTGTCAGGTCTATTGGTTAATACTAAGTC
The DNA here is from genome assembly GCA_900303285.1 of Rhinella marina. Taxonomy (NCBI): domain Eukaryota; kingdom Metazoa; phylum Chordata; class Amphibia; order Anura; family Bufonidae; genus Rhinella; species Rhinella marina. The sequence continues at coordinate 11,750 of ONZH01022978.1, forward strand.
CAGTATGGCCGTCCCTCTAGTCGGGTCCTGAACCAGTTGGGAAAGGTAATTGTCTTTGGTTATTTCCAAGAACCTGTTTCCTTTATGAGATATACAGGTTTCAGTTTTCCAGTCTATATCTGGGTAGTTGAAATCCCCCATAATAACGACCTCATTATGATTTGCCACCTCGTCTATTTCGTTTAGAAGTAGATTTTCTATGGGCTCTGGTATACTAGGGGGTTTATAATAAACTCCTATTAGTATTTTATTATTGTTTTTGGCTCCATTTATTTCTACCCACAGTGACTCCACATCTTCATGTCCCTCACTTATATCTTCCCGCAGTGTGGGCTTTAGACAGGACTTTAGATAAAGGCAGACCCCTCCCCCTCTCCGGTTTTGGCGATCCTTTCTAAACAGACTGTAACCCTGTATGTTAACTGCCCAGTCATAGCTATCATCCAGCCATGTCTCAGTTATTCCCACTATGTCATAGTCCTCCTCACACATCACTAATTCCAGTTCACCAATTTTATTAGTCAGGCTTCTGGCATTAGTGTACATACACTTAAGAGGTCTATGTATATTTTTTACCCCCCTTTTTAAATTACTATTACCAGTGAAGTGAATATCCGGGGTTTTTGGGTTACTTTGGTTGATGTTTTGCCCAATATTCTCCCTACATTCCTCACTAATCCCAACCCCCACTAACCCCCCACTTTTCCTTCCTATGACCCACTCTCTATCTACACTATCTACCCCCTTATTAGTATGGTCACCCACCCTCCCCCCAGATCCTAGTTTAAAAGCTCCTCCAGCCGTCTAACCATTTTTTCCCCCAGGGCAGTTGCACCCTCCCCATTAAGGTGCAGCCCATCCCTACTATAGAGTCTGTAGCCGACAGAGAAGTCGGCCCAGTTCTCCATGAACCCAAACCCTTCCTTCCTGCACCAGCCTCTGAGCCATTTATTTAACTCCCTACTCTCCCGTTGTCTCTCTAGTGACGCTCGTGGCACTGGTAGTATTTCTGAAAACACTACCTTGGAGGTCCTGGACTTGAGCTTCTCTCCTAGTTCCCTAAAATCATTTTTAAGGACCTTCCATCTCCCCCTGACTTTGTCATTGGTGCCAACGTGTACCATGACCGCCGGGTCTTCCCCAGCCCCACCCAGCAATCTGTCAATCCGATCCACGATATGCTGAACCCGAGCACCCGGGAGACAACACACTGTTCGGCATTCACGGTCTCGGCGACAGATGACCCTGTCTGTCCGCCTAATTATAGAGTCCCCTAACACCAGCATCTGTCTGGCCTTTGCTGCTCTCCTGTTCCCATCCTTCCTGCAGCGGTCATCCTCCTGGTTTCTAGGAGAAACGGCCTGCTGCAGTGTCGCTGGTCCTGGGCTTTCATCCCTAATATCAGCCAAACAGGCATATTTACTAGGGTGTTCCAGCTCAGGACTAGCCTCCCTGGCACTTTTCCCTCTACCCCTTCTTACTACATTCACCCAGCTGCTGACCTGATAGTCCTGCTCTTGCCCATCTCCTCCCTCCTCCTCTTCACTGACCCCAGCCAGTGCCTGCACTGTTAGGTCTAAGCCTCTCTCCAGGTGTTCAATGCCCCTAAGTATGCCAAGCTGCTTATTTAGATCCAAGATCTGGGCTTCCAAATATGCAACGTGATTGCATCTAGTGCAAATGTATTCACCCATGAATGGTTCTTCAAGGCATGCATACATTGCACAGGACACACACTTAGTAGCATTGTCCATGGAGCACCTGCTAGATGGGGATATACAGTACAGTACAGAAAAACAGTAAATTTATGATTATGGTTTGCTGTAGCTGGAGGACTACAAATCAAGTTAACACACAAGGAAAATCTCTCCCACCTTACTTTTTGCTCCTGGTCTTAAACTCCGGTTTTTCAACTCCACTTATACACAGCCCACTTACAAAGCAAGCCCAAAGTCAGAGCAAGCTCTATAAGAGTTTAGCTATGTAATTTATAGCACCTGGGATTGCTAACCACTCCCCTTCACCAGGTACACAGCAGAGAAAAAAAAATGGGTTTAAATGTTATAACCAAATGCAACCACTAAACAAACAAAGACCTTTGCAATCAACTAGACAGTTATTTGCAGTCACTCCCACAAATTCACACTCAGTACCAGCACTCCGGTTTTTCAACTCCACTTATACACAGCCCACTTACAAAGCAAGCCCAAAGTCAGAGCAAGCTCTATAAGAGTTTAGCTATGTAATTTATAGCACCTGGGATTGCTAACCACTCCCCTTCACCAGGTACACAGCAGAGAAAAAAAATGGGTTTAAATGTTATAACCAAATGCAACCACTAAACAAACAAAGACCTTTGCAATCAACTAGACAGTTATTTGCAGTCACTCCCACAAATTCACACTCAGTACCAGCACTCCGGTTTTTCAACTCCACTTATACACAGCCCACTTACAAAGCAAGCCCAAAGTCAGAGCAAGCTCTATAAGAGTTTAGCTATGTAATTTATAGCACCTGGGATTGCTAACCACTCCCCTTCACCAGGTACACAGCAGAGAAAAAAAAATGGGTTTAAATGTTATAACCAAATGCAACCACTAAACAAACAAAGACCTTTGCAATCAACTAGACAGTTATTTGCAGTCACTCCCACAAATTCACACTCAGTACCAGCACTCCGGTTTTTTAACTCCACTTATACACAGCCCACTTACAAAGCAAGCCCAAAGTCAGAGCAAGCTCTATAAGAGTTTAGCTATGTAATTTATAGCACCTGGGATTGCTAACCACTCCCCTTCACCAGGTACACAGCAGAGAAAAAAAAATGGGTTTAAATGTTATAACCAAATGCAACCACTAAACAAACAAAGACCTTTGCAATCAACTAGACAGTTATTTGCAGTCACTCCCACAAATTCACACTCAGTACCAGCACTCCGGTTTTTTAACTCCACTTATACACAGCCCACTTACAAAGCAAGCCCAAAGTCAGAGCAACAATTGGTCATAGCACGGAGGGCAGGGATCTCCCACCTGCTCAGCTGTCCGGACTCAAGTAATTAAAAAATGCCGACATATCCTGACTTACTAACTAACTCTCTTAACACAGGATCGGACGGCCATTCTCTTATCATTAATAGCTGAGCAGACAAATAATAACCTTTAAAAAAAAAGGCACTCCCAATCCTCCTGCACTAACAGGATAATAAAGATATTTGATTTTCATTCTAACACGCTTTCTCCCCCAAATTAACTCCTTTAACAGCCTATTAATGAGAGAGAACGTGCAATTATCAATCCAGACTGGGGCAGCCATAAACATATAAAGAAATTGAGGAAGAACAATCATTTTAATAAGTGAAATCCTGTCAACCATTAATAACGGTAATTTTAACCAGATCTCTATCTTAGATTTCATTTTTTTGATTAAGGGAGTAATATTAAGAGAAACAAATCTCTCTAATGAATAGGACACCGATATCCCCAAATATTCAAACGAGTCTGACGGGCTCAGAACCCTCACTGCTCCAGTATTGGTCAATCATATTTTCTAAGGGCATCAATGTGGTCTACGCTCCCCTAGGGGTTCCAAAAAACAATAATGGAGAAAGGGGACATCCCTGATGCACGCTTCTAGATAATGCAACGTTGGGGGTAAGCACTCCGTCCACATTTATTCGACACACAGGGTTAGTATACAACAAAAGTATTAAATTGATTAAATAATCTCCAAATCCAAAGTGCTTCAAAGTGACCCAAAGGAAGCCCCACTCCACCCTGTCAAAAGCCTTGGTAGCATCCAATGACAGGATGGAGCGGAGCCCTCCCCCACCTGCATACATAAAAATAGTCGCTGTATATTATGTTGTGTACTCCGCCCTGACATAAAACCATTCTGATCCTGGTGTATAATATAATCTATTACCTTACTAAGTCTAATAGATATCACCTTAGCAATGACTTTAATATCTGTACTGAGCAGAGAAATAGGTCTGTATGTCAACCTCTGACAAATCCTTGCCCTTTTTACCTATCAGTACAATAATAGCCTCTGTCATAGATCTCAGAAGTTTCTTCTCCCATAATGATACATTAAAGACCTCAATAATACATGGTAATAACATATCCTGATATCTCCTATAAACCACAAATGGTATACCATCCGAGCCTGGAAACGTATTGCCTTGGATAGATTCCAGGGCTATCCGCAATTCAGTCAGAGATCGGCGCATCCAGAGCAGATCTCTGCTCTTCTGATAACATAGGGAAATTAATACACTTCAAATATTCCTCCATTTCCTGTTCAGTTGCCTTACATTCAGACCTATATCATTCTTCAAACTAATGATAAAAAACATCCCTAATATCTTCCTGACCCTGTAAGATATTGCCCCACGGAGATCTTACTGCAGAAATGAAAGAAAGATTACCCTGGTTACTAATAATAGAGGCTAGCAACTTGCCCGGTTTCCCAGACTCCCTAAATCCTTTATAGCCTGAAAAAAATAACCTTTACTGAGCCTTTTCATACATAAATATCGTGACTTTACATTGTGCCTCCACCATGCCCTTCCTCTTATCTTCTGATTCTCATAATAGTCCTGTTCCTTCTCTCTCACCTCATCCCTGACCTCTTCTTCTCTGAGGGCAAATGTCAGTTTCAAGTATATAATCTTTTTTATTAATATGCCCCTAATAAACGCTTTCATGGCGTCCCAGTCGTATTCCATTTTAGTAGAACCCTTATTAATGTTCCAAGTTTCAACAATATCCTCCTTAATAGACAAGTGGTCATCAATGACATTTAACTAGAGATGAGCGAGCACTAAAATGCTCGGGTGCTCGTTATTCGAGTCTAACTTTTCCCGATGCTCGGGTGCTCGTTTCGAATAACGAACCCCATTGAAGTCAATGGGAGACTCCAGCATTTTTGCGGGGGACCAAGGCTCTGCCTAGGGAAGGCTGGGTGAAAACCTGGAAACCTCAGAAAATGATGGAAACACCACGGAAATGGACAGGAAACAGCAGGGGCAGCATGCATGGATGCCTCTGAGGCTGCCTAATCCCACCATTACCCCAAATTCTCAGGCAACAGCCTGGTGGTTACCCCCATGGCAATTGTGCTCACCCAGACCAAGAAAGGCGAGGCAAATACCCATCACATGTTAGGGAAGCACCAAAATAGGTGCAACGAAGGTCCATCACCGCCTGCAGGTGACACCACTGCTCATGCTGGCACTGCAGCTGACATCAAGTTTAGTATCTGTTCTTATCAGTTGCTGTGGCTGTTGGTGGTAAAGTGGTGAGCATAGCTGCTTCCCAAGCAGTTGACCCGGGTTCGATTCCCATCTATCGCACTATCGCAGGAGGCAATTAAAAGAAGAACCAAAAAAAAATCAGTACAATATCTAATACGTCCCCTACCCGGGTAAATTGTTTGGAGAGAGGGCCTGTAGGTGGGGGGCAGGCTGGGGGGAAGGAGGTATCGCTGGAAGAGCCAGAGGAGTGCCCCCTGGGCTAGCGTGTGTGGTGGTGACAACAGCCGGAATGGATTTTGAAAAACTGTAGCATCAACCGGTATGGTATCGATTCTTCTCAGTTTACCGTATACGTCCCCTATCTTGGGACCCTATATTTAATGGATTTTTCAAACACGGAAAACGGAAAAAGAGCTTGCTCTGGCCAGGGGAGTGTCTTTCCCACTGCAGCTAAGGGGACGTGTCCATGCTCTGCCTATCACAGGTCAGGAGGCAATTAAAAGAAGAAAAACAAAAAACATCAGTACAATATCTAATACGTCCCCTATCCGGGTAAATAGTTTGGAGAGAGGGCCTGTAGGTGGGGGGAAGGAGGTTGAGCTGGAAGAGCCCTGTGCTAGCGTGTGTGGTGGTGACAACAGCCGGATGGAGTTAGAATGACGACACAGGACCCCAACTTAAAAATTTAGCATCAACCGGTACAGTCGTAAATTATGAGATTGATCAAGTGTGGCATGACTTTTAAATGGAGATTGCATGTGGTCACGTACTCCCTGGAACCCCATAGTCACCCCTTCTCTGATGTGCTAGCCCAGAACATTCTCTGCCCCAATTCGCAAGACCTTTTGCTGTTTCCGTGTGCTGACAGTGTGGATTTACCAGTGTTGTCTGAGGAGGTGGTGGACAATGGCGAGACACAGGTGTCGGGGGGTGAGGTAGTTGTATGGGAAGCAAGTTACAGTGGGGACTTTCTCATGATGGGACAGATTCAACTTGGGTGGATCAGGCACAGGAACAGATGAATTTTTTTTTGTGTTTATTTAACTTTTATTTAGCACAAATAACCACAGAGATATTTATTCGTTATCTTCTCTGCGCAGTGTGGCGTTGGGGTTCGTCACTTTGATGGCTGTGCCGCTCTCTCCACAATGGTCTTTAGGTTCTTAGATGGAGACATTGTCGGCGATTTCAGTACAGAAGGACTTGTTCCTCATCAACAGAATCTCGACCTCCTTGACATTGTGGACCAGGAATTTGCGGGTGGACCAGGAATTTGCGGAACCCTGTTGGCAGCATGTGTTTGGTCTTCCACTTGCTACCCTATCCAATGTTGGGCAATATAGATACGCAGGTAATATTTTTCGCACCTATCCCAAAAATAATAATTTACGCAGTTTGCGCAAATAAAACTGGAAACTGGAGAGAGGGCCTGTAGGTGGACCTCCGGAAAAATTGTTTGGACAGAGGGCCTGTAGGTGGACCTCTGGAAAAATTGTTTGAATAGAGGGCCTGTAGGGGGCCCTCCTGAAAAATTGTTTGAAGAGAGGGCCTGTAGGTGGACCTCCGGAAAAATTTTTTTGGAGAGAGGGCCTATAAGGGGCCCTCCGGAAAAATTGTGGTAAAAGAGTGCCAGTTGGACCTCTAAAAAATGGCGTTTTTTTTTGGTCAGTGTTAGGCAAAGACGACATGGAGGAGGAGGAGTAGGAGGAGTAGAGAAGAGGAATCGGATACATAAGTAATGTTAATCTTTAGCTGCTTTCCCCCGGAGGAGATTTGAATTCCGGTGAAATCCAGGCTTTGTTCATTTTAATAAGCATCAGCCTGTCAGCGCTGTCAGTTGACAGGCGTGTACGCTTATCGGTGATGACTCCACCAGCTGCACTGAATACCCACTCTGACAGCACGCTAGCGGCACGGCAGGCCAGCACCTCCAAGGCGTACAGCGCCAGTCCAGGCCACGTGTCCAGCTTTGAAACCCAGTAGTTGTATGGAGCAGAGTGATCGCTACGGACGTTGGTATGGTCAGCTAGGTACTCCCTCACCATCTTTCTGTACAGCTCCCCCCTACTCTGCCTAGACTGGGGACAGGTGACAGTGTCTTGCTGGGGTGATATAAAACTGGCAAAGGCCTTGGAGAGCGTTCCCCTGCCAGTGCTGGACAAGCTGCTTGCTCGCCTCCTCTCCCCCGCTACCTGGCCCACAGAACCATGCCCTCTGCCGCTAGCGGCGTCAGATGGGAAGAATTGTTTCAGCTTGTGCACCAGGGCCTGTTTATATCTATTCACTCTCATACTCCTTTCCTCTGCAGGGATGAAAGTGGAAAGGTTCTGCTTGTACCGTGGGTCCAGGAGAGTGAACACCCAGTAATCGGTGTTTGAAAAAATGCTTCTAACGCGAGAGTCACGGGATAGGCAGCCTAACATGAAGTCTGCCATGTGCGCCAGAGTCCCAACACGTAAGAATTCCCTCTCCTCACTGGCCTGACTCTCCATTTCCTCCTCCTCCTCCTCCAAGTCCTCCTCTTCAGCCCATACACGCTCAAGAGTTAAGGACTGAGCACTGGTACCCTCTACTGTCTCGCCGACATTCTCCTCCTCTTCCTCCTCATCCTCATCCCCCTCCTTCGATAGGCGCTGAGAAACAGACCGGAGGGTGCTCCGGCTATCAAGCGAGGTATCTTCCTCCACCGTCTCTTGTGACAAGCGCAAAGCATCCCACTTGATGCTGAGCAGTGAGTTTTTCAACAGGCAAAGCAGCGGGACGGTGAGGCTGATAATGGCGGCATCGCCGCTGACCATCTGTGTTGACTCCTCAAAGTTGCTCAACACCTGGCAGATATCAGACATCCACATCCACTCCTCATTGTAGACTTGAGGAATCTGACTGACCTGACTACCAGTTCTGGTGGAAGTTGACATCTGGCAGTCTACAATCGCTCTGCGCTGCTGGTAAACTCTGGATAACATGTTTAATGTGGAATTCCATCTCGTGGGCACGTCGCACAACAGTCGGTGAGCGGGCAGTTGTAGGCGGCGCTGCCCTGAGAGTGGCAGCATCTGTGGTCGACTTGCGGAAATGCGCACAGATGCGGTGCACCTTGGTGAGCAAATCAGACAGATTGGGGTATGTCTTGAGGAACCGCTGAACTATTAGATTGAACACGTGGGCCAGGCATGGCACATGTGTCAGTCTGCCGAGTTGCAGAGCCGCCACCAGGTTACGCCCGTTGTCACACACAACCATGCCTGGCTTGAGGTTCAGCGGTGCCAGCCACACATCGGTCTGCGCCGTGATGCCCTGTAACAGCTCTTGGGCGGTGTGCCTTT
>ONZH01022979.1:0-25661 GCA_900303285.1 Rhinella marina
TGTTACGTCTGTGTTTTGTCTGTCCCTGTGTACCCTCTCCCTTCCTGCGCACTTATACAGTGTAGGGACCGCCTTCGTGGTTGTCCGCGGCTACCTAGGGCCGTTTGAGGCAAGTAGGCAGGGAGAGAAGGAGGGGTTAGCTCAGGGCACACTACCCTTGTCTACCCCCTCGTGACAGGAACCCTTGGAGAAATACATCAAACATTTACTCTTTGTTCCCTACCATGAAGGCAAATTTGTACCTGCAATTCTCGGTCAGTTCGATCGAGAAGAACCCATTGGCTACATCTATGGTCGAGAATACGCTACTTTTGCCACTTATTCTGGCCATGATCTCGGGAGCCTATGCCACCACCGGAGCGGACATTTGGGTGTATTTTTTAAGGACACGTAGGTCTATGGTAAGACGCCACGCATTGGTGTCCTTTTTCTTAACTGGCCCCAGGGCATTATTGCATTTTGAATTGCCCTCAATGACCACACCAGGGCCGATTCTAGCTTTTCTACTGCCTGAGGCAAAAATTTAAATGGAGCCCCCTCCCATTAAAAAATAGTATGATAGTCAAGTAGACACCAAACTCCAAGACTGTCCTGCCAGATCTGGGGCAGTACAAGTACAGATAATATTATTGATATCACCTGCAGTCCTATGTAACACCACAGATAACGCTAGTGCTGATAATGTGGTAGTGTTACCTGCAGTCCTATGTGCAACCACAGATAACACTAGTGTAGATCATGTGGTAGTTTTACCTGCATTCCTATGTAACACCACAGATAACACTAGTGTAGATCATGTGGTAGTGTTACCTGCAGTCCTATGTAAAACCACAGATAACACTAGTGCTGATAATGTGGTAGTGTTACCTGCAGTCCTATGTAAAACCATAGTTAACACTAGTGTAGATCATGTGGTAGTTTTACCTGCAGTCCTATGTAACACCACAGATAACACTAGTGTAGATCACGTGGTAGTGTTACCTGCAGTCCTATGTAAAACCACAGATAACACTAGCGCTGATAATGTGGTAGTGTTACCTGCAGTCCTTAGTGTGCCTCCCTGTGCCTCTCCCATGGACTCCATGCTGGCGGCGCTGCCTCCTCTTCCGTCTTCATCTTGCCCTCACAGAACGTCCTGATGCAGCTGCGTCAAGACATAGGAACACTGTGGGCATGGTGATGGTGACAAACACACAGGGACACACACACAGACATATCTGTGCCCCTTTCACAGTGGAAATACGCTCTTTGTGCCCCTCTGTGGCCCCTTCACAGTAGTAATGCCCACTCTGTGCCCCAATAATAGTTATGCCTTCTTTGTGCCCCCTTCACTGTAGTAATGCCCATTGTGCCCTCTTCATAGTAATAATGCCTATTGTGCCTCCTTCACAGTAGTAAAGCCCTCTGTGCCTGCTTTATAGTAGCAATGACCTGTGTGCCCCTTTGTAGTAGCAATGGCCTCTGTGCCCCTTTATAGTAGCAATGCTCTTTGTGACCCTTTATAGTAGTAATCGACTTTGTGCTCCTTTATAGTAGTAATGCCCTTTGTACCCCTTTATGGTAGTAATGCCCTCTGTGCCCCCTTTATAGTAGTGATGTTCATTCATGCCCCCTTTGTAGTAGTAATGCCCACTGTGTCCCCATTATGGTAGTAATGCCCACTGTCCCCCTTTGTAATAGTAATGTCCTCTGTGTCCCCCTTTGTAGTAGTAATGCCCACTGTGCCCCCCTTATGGTAATAATACCCACTGTGCCCCCTTTATAATAGTAATGCCCTCTGTGCCCTCCTTTGTAGTAGTAATGCCCACTGTGCCCCCTTTGTAATAGTAATGCCCACTGTGCCCCCTTTTTAGTATTAATGCCCTCTCCTCTGGTGCCCCCTTTGTAGTAGACATTCCACCTGTGCCCTCTCTGTTAAAAAAACAAAACAAAAAAAAAAACACAGTACCTACTCACCTTGTCCCGCTCCTGAAGTCCTCTCTTCCCTGCAGACATAGATCTCTCTGCAGCACTGTGTAGGCTGCGCTTATGCAGATTTCCGGGCTGCAGGCTCCTCCCACACATGCCGACAGCACGATCCCTGCGTGGAGGCTGAATGGTGGAGCAGGAAGTCTCTCTGCTTCACCATTCAGAGAGCCGCAGGCCTGAAGGGGAGGAGCGCTGGGAGTTGAGAGGTAAGTGACAGGCCCGCAGATCCCTGCACTCCGGGAGGGAGGGGGGGCACGGGCTGAATGCCCAGCTTAAAGGGAACACGGGCGACATCCACCAACAGTGTTTAACTGCTGTGTGGATGTCGCCCCCTCAAAAATAAAGAAAACTGCCGCCTGAAGCGAGATCCTCATTTCGCCTAATTGCAGAAGCGGCCTTGGACCACACCCCTCGTCATCAATTCTTGGACAGTGCCCATAATTGATTCGGTGCTCAATAATCATTGCCGCGTCCGTAAGGCATGGTTCCTTAGCTGCACTGAACCGGATTGCAGTGTCAAGGTATGGGAACTTTTCCACAAACATACGGATCATGCCCTGTGGAATTCCGATACCCTGATCTTTCGTGACCTTCCTATACATTGCCTCAAACCGACTACATATAGATAAAGGTTTTGAACTTTGTAAGGATGTCTGGAGTAACGTCCCAATGGCCCGTTGCCAGTCTCATGAGTATGGAGAGACGTTCCTTCTTATCATGATACTGTCCATTCTTGGGTTGCGTTCTCCCCGTTACCTCATACCTCTGGTTCAGGTGAGTGGGTAAACAGAGTTTGAACAACTCCATGCAATGTTCGGGGGCCACAGAGTATTTGTTGCCGTGACCCTCGAAGATATCACATGAAGTAAACGGATCTATGTTGGGATCCTACTTGGGGATCTCCTTGCAGATCCGTAACAGGAAATTTATCCTTTCCATACTAGTATGGCTAGGATAAAATTCCTCCTGTCTCACCGGACGAATTGGGGGGTTGGAAGTGGTATGTACTGTTTGCCAACCACTTTCCCCCGCCCAAATGCTGTCCTGTTCCTGGATACGGCTTCTGTCTGTTCTCCACGGGAGTTGGGGAGAACATAAGCATCCTTTCCACCTGTCCCCTAGTATCTAAAGCCTCGGACGTTTGGTCCGTGGGAGACGTCGGCGCAGCTGACGGCGCAGCCGTCTTTCCCTGTGCCGTTCCCAAAATGCATACCTGTTTCGTGGGCACAATGCTATTAGTACCAGGCCGTGACAGATTTGAGATGACCTGCTGCAAATCCGCAATGGTTTGCGTTTTTGAAGCCAGGTCCTCTCTGAGTTGCACAATGATTGCATCCGTGGATGCAGCATTGTTCCTAAACTGATTTATTTCAGTGTACAGTCTGAGGAGCTCTCTGTCCATGTCAGAGTAGAAACTCTCCTTTTCCGAGAGTCTAGACTCCAACACACAGATTTCCCTGCCCCTCTCAACTGTACACTGGGCCTGTTCTTGGAGCTGAGTCTCTAGTGTGTGTACCTGTTTGTAATTTTCTACACAACAATTGCAGTGGAAATTTGCTTTCTTGCAAACTTCCTCTGCCTTTGTTGTGTTGGCAAGTGTTTCTACGTGTTCCGGCTTCCAAATGTTATCTTCAAAAGTGTGAACCAATTTAGCTAACATTTGGAAGTGTTTGTTGGTCCTACTAAACACACTCTTACTAATACAAACCTTATCGTGAGCTTATGCTTGGTCCAATAAATTGGACCATAGCATCTCTGTGGATTTGTATGTAGTGGGAATGACAGTGTTGAATGTGCTGTTCTTAGCTAAGTGCACTAGTGTGGAGAAGTCCATACTTACATTTTTTGGAGGCTGCCATCTTTTCTGGAGCTGATTCCAGTTGTCCTTCTTTTGCTGCTTGGAGAAGGTCCTGTAGTTTCCGGAACGGCTTCTCCTGACCAGCTGGACTTCTTTGGCTCAGCACCACTGGCGATGGTCCTCTTCTTGGCTCTTCTTCTTAGCTTTCTTGCACGTTGTTGTTTTTTTTCCGGTACGTGTAAGTGCAATAGAAAAATGTTTAAAAACAAGAAAAAAAGATCTAGGTTCTTTTGCAAAAGATATTGTATTGTAAAGATAAGACATGTATCTCTATACATTTGGAAGGATGTATAATATATATATATCAGGGGGCCACAAATATATGTGTATGAATAGGTATATACATAGATACATGCACACACTCTGGGGGCATACCTGCCTATATCCATGTATATACATATATCCAGAGCAATCTGGGCATGGGCACAATATATTATTTTGGGGCCATTTACAATATATATATACATATACAGTACAGACCAAAAGTTTGGACACACCTTCTCATTCAAAGAGTTTTCTGTATTTTCATGACTATGAAAATTGTAGATTCACACTGAAGGCATCAAAACTATGAATTAAGACGTATGGAATTATATACTTAACAAAAAAGTGTGTAACAACTGAAAATATGTCTTATATTCTAGGTTCTTCAAAGTAGCCACCTTTTGCTTTGATTACTGCTTTGCACACTTTTGGCATTCTCTTGATGAGCTTCAAGAGGAAGTCACCTGAAATGGTATTCCAACAGTCTTGAAGGAGTTCCCAGAGATGCTTAGCACTTGTTGGCCCTTTTGCCTTCACTCTGCGGTCCAGCTCACCCCAAACCATCTCGATTAGGTTCAGGTCTGGTGACTGTGGGGGCCAGGTCATCTGGCGTAGCACCCCATCACTCTCCTTCTTGGTCAAATAGCCTGGAGGTGTGTTTGGGGTCATTGTCCTATTGATAAATAAATGATGGTCCAACTAAACGCAAACCGGATGGAATAGCATGCCGATGCAAGATGCTGTGGTAGCCATGCTGGTTCAGTATGCCTTCAATTTTGAATACATCCCCAACAGTGTCACCAGCAAAGCACTCCCACACCATCATACCTCCTCCTCCATGCTTCACGGTGGGAACCAAACATGTAGAGTCCATCCGTTCACCTTTTCTGCGTCGCACAAAGACACGGTGGTTGGAACCAACTATCTCAAATTTGGACTCATCAGACCAAAGCACAGATTTCCACTGGTCTAATGTCCATTTCTTGTGTTCTTTAGCCCAAACAAGTCTCTTCTGCTTGTTGCCTGTCCTTAGCAGTGGTTTCCTAGCAGCTATTTTACCATGAAGGCCTGCTGCACACAGTCTCCTCTTAACAGTTGTTGTAGAGATGTGTCTGCTGCTAGAACTCTGTGTGGCATTGACCTGGTCTCTAATCTGAGCTGCTGTTAACCTGTGATTTCTAAGGCTGGTGACTCGGATGAACTTATCCTCCGCAGCAGAGGTGACTCTTGGTCTTCCTTTCCTGGGGCGGTCCTCATGTGAGCCAGTTTCTTTGTAACGCTTGATGGTTTTTGCCACTGCACTTGGGGACATTTTCAAAGTTTTCCCAATTTTTGGGACTGACTGATCTTCATTACTTAAAGTAATGATGGCCACACGTTTTTCTTTACTTAGCTGCTTTTTTCTTGCCATAATACAAATTCTAACAGTCTATTCAGTAGGACTATCAGCTGTGTATCCACCTGACTTCTGCCCAACACAACTCATGGTCCCAACCCCATTTATAAGGCAAGAAATCCCACTTATTAAACCTGACAGGGAACACCTGTGAAGTGAAAACCATTTCAGGTGACTACCTCTTGAAGCTCATCAAGAGAATGCTAAGAGTGTGCAAAGCAGTAATCAAAGCAAAAGGTGGCTACTTTGAAGAACCTAGAATATAAGACATATTTTCAGTTGTTTCACACTTTTTGGTTAAGTATATAATTCCACATGTCTTAATTCATAGTTTTGATGCCTTCAGTGTGAATCTACAATTTTCATAGTCATGAAAATACAGAAAACTCTTTGAATGAGAAGGTGTGTCCAAACTTTTGTTCTGTACTGTATATATATACAGTGCCTTGTGAAAGTATTCGGCGCCCTGGAACTTTTCAACTTTTTGCCATATTTCAGGCTTCAAACCAAAAGATATAACATTTTTAATTTTTGGTGAAGAATCAACAACAAGTGGGTCACAATTGTGAAGTGGAACGAAATTTATTGGAGCTCCATGATACTGTTGTGGAGAAGTTTAAAGCCGTATTTGAATACCAAAAGATTTCCCTAGCTTTAAACACCTCAAGGAGCACTGTGCAAGCAATCATATTGAAATGGAAGGAGAATCAGACCACTGCAAATCTACCAAGACCCGGCCGTCCCTCTAAACTTTCATCTCAAACAAGGAGAAGACTGATCAGAGATGCAGCCAAGAGGCCCATGGACTTATGGGGCCAAAGACCCCCATGATGGGGTCACTTTGTACACTCTGGGCCAGAAAGGCCCATTCACATATGCATATATATGCATGCCTATCAAAAGGGCATGCCTGCATACATATACATATTTTGGGCCGTGCCCACACTTCCTTCTACAACAGGCGATCATCCATGGAGGAGGATCATCCATGGAGGAGGAGGTGTATAAGTGCCTGGTGCGGGAGCCAGGCCAACACAAAAGGACCTGACCTTATTGCTGGGGTGTTGCCTCACGCAAAAAAACATTCACCCAGTGGACTGTGAAAGATATGTACTGTCCCTGCCCATAACAGCTGCTCCAGGAGTCCACCATGGAGTGCAGCTTGCCGCACAGTGAGAATCGCAAGAAGTGGCCCACGTTCTCTGCCACGTGAGAGTACAAATCACTTCTGCTATGGTACTGCAGCGACTGAACTGCCAGCTGCTTGTAGACAAGCTAAATGCTTGTGGGAAAAAAATTTTAATGACCAAACATTCTGTTTTCTCAGAATGGAGCGGAGGAGAATGATGATGATGACAAAGATACCGTATTGCTTGGGGATGCGAATTGGCGCCACAAAGAGTACCAGGAGATGGAGGACAAGATTGTTCTGATTGGGAATGCTGGCCGGTTGTATTTTCCCAAAGGATCCGCTGATGCCGCCTCATGTGCTGCAATAGACCTCTGGTATCTGTTTGAATGGCCATGGGTTATTTTAATCCTGCACATCTTGCACAGTGCTGTGGGTTTGTGTGCCAGATTTATGGAGAGAAAGTGCCATACAGGAGTTCCTCACACAGAGCTACAGGCAGCCAAGCTTGGTTTAGCTCTGGAACCTTTTGGGCTTAACCCACCCACAGTGTCAGTGGCTTCACCAGATCCCATAGCAGACATGGCCCTGACCGTTCTTTAGGAGATAGGTCATCTCTGCTCTTTATTGCTGCTGCTGCTGCCACCACCACCCTTCTACAATGATGTTGCCTCGTCCTCAGCACCCCAATTTAGCTCACAGGTCCTGTACATCATCATCTGAGTCCTCACCTTCCCTGCCACTTTTATCAGACTGTGAGATAGCATGGTGGAATCCTGGGTCTCCCTCCCCTGCTCTGCGTTTTCCCAGACTGCCACTTTTCCTGCCCCCAATGCCAATGCTGTTGCTCAGGGTGCCACTATTACCACCATCAACATAGCTATGCATGGGGTCCCCAGCCTCCTCCCAAACCTCCTCAGGGCAGGCAGCCCAAACAGTGATGGTTCTCACACAAGTCATCAACAAGGAGACTCTATTGACTATCTGCCGTAAGGTGTGATGGGGTTTTCTTGCCACTTCTAAGGAAAAAGGAAGGCGCCCCACTAGGAAGAGGCAGTTAAGTCTGAGATGACTCCACTGAAAGCCTTCTCTGGGGTTGTAAGGAGGAGGTGTAGGAGGAACACTGTGATTCCTGGCTCCACGGCACTGTGTCAGACACCGATACTCTGACTTTGGGCTTGCTTTGTAAGTGGGCTGTGTATAAGTGGAGTTAAATAACCGGAGTTTAAGACAAGGAGAAAAAAGTAAGGTTGGAGAGATTTTTCTTGTGTGTTAACTTGATTTGTAGTCCTCCAGCTACAGCAAACCCTAATCACATATTTACTGTTTTACTGTACTGTATATCCCCATCTAGAAGGTGCTCCATGGACAATGCTACCAAGTGTGTGTCCTGTGCAATGTATGCATGCCTTGAAGAACCATTCATGGGTGAATACATTTGCACTAGATGCAATCACGTTGCATATTTAGAAGCCCAGATCTTGGATCTAAATAAGCAGCTTGGCATACTTAGGGGCATTGAACACCTGGAGAGAGGCTTAGACCTCACAGTGCAGGCACTGGCTGGGGTCAGTGAAGAGGAGGAGGATGGAGATGGGAAAGAGCAGGACTATCAGGTCAGCAGTTGGGTTAATGTAGTAAGGAGGGGTAGAGGGAAAAGTGCCAGGGAGGCTAGTCCTGAGCTGGAACGCCCTAGTAAATATGCCTGTTTGGCTGATATTAGGGATGAAAGCCCAGGACCAGCAACACTGCAGCAGGCCGTTTCTCCTAGCAACCATGAGGATGACTGCTGCAGGAAGGATGGGAAAAGGAGAGCAGCAAAGGCCAGACAGATGCTGGTGGTAGGGGACTCTATTATTAGGCGGACAGACAGGGTCATCTGTCGCCGAGACCGTGAATGCCGAACAGTGTGTTGTCTCCTGGGTGCTCGGGTTCGGCATATCGCGGATCGGATTGACAGATTGCTGGGTGGGGCTGGGGAAGACCCGGCGGTCATGGTACACATTGGCACCAATGACAAAGTCAGGGGGAGATGGAAGGTCCTTAAAAATGATTTTAGGGAACTAGGAGAAAAGCTCAAGTCCAGGACCTCCAAGGTAGTGTTTTCAGAAATACTACCAGTGCCACGAGCGTCACTAGAGAGACAACGGGAGATTAGGGAGTTAAATAAGTGGCTCAGAGGCTGGTGAAGGAAGGGTTTGGGTTCATGGAGAACTGGGCCAACTTCTCTGTCGGCTACAGACTCTACAATAGGGACGGGCTGCACCTTAATGGGGAGGGTGCAACTGCCCTGGGGGAAAAAATGGTTAGACGACTGGAGGAGCTTTTAAACTAGGATCTGGGGGGAGGGTGGGGGGTAATACTAATAAAGGGGTAGATAGTGTAGATAGAGAGTGGGTCATAGGAGGGGACAGTGGGGGGTTAGTGGGGGTTGGGACTAGTGAGGAATGTAGGGAGAATATTGGGCAAAACATCAACCAAAGTAACCCAAAAACCCCGGATATTCACTTCACAGGTAATAGTAATTTAAAAAGGGGGGTAAAAAATATACATAGACCTCTTAAGTTTATGTACACTAATGCCAGAAGCCTGACTAATAAAATTGGTGAACTGGAATTAGTGATGTGTGAGGAGGACTATGACATAGTGGGAATAACTGAGACATGGCTGGATGATACCTATGACTGGGCAGTCAACGTACAGGGTTACAGTCTGTTTAGAAAGGATTGCCAAAACCGGAGAGGGGGAGGGGTTTGCCTTTATGTAAAGTCCTGTCTAAAGCCCACACCCCGGGAAGATATAAGTGAGGGACATGAAGATGTGGAGTCACTGTGGGTAGAAATAAACGTAGCCAAAAACAATAATAAAATACTAATAGGACTTTATTATAAACCTCCTAATATACCAGAGCCCATAGAAAATCTACTTCTAAACGAAATAGACGAGGTGGCAAATCATAATGAGGTCGTTATTATGGGGGATTTCAACTACCCAGATATAGACTGGAAAACTGAAACCTGTACGTCTCATAAAGGAAACAGGTTCTTAGAAATAACCAAAGACAATTACCTTTCCCAACTGGTTCAGGACCCGACTAGAGGGACGGCCATACTGGACTTAGTATTAACCAATAGACCTGACAGAACAACAGGTCGGGGGACACCTGGGAAATAGTGACCATAATATAATAACCTTCCAACTGTCATTCAAAAGAGCGTTTCTTCAGGGAGGAACAAAAATACCAAACTTCAAAAAAGCTAAATTTAGCCAACTAAGAGAAGCCATAGACCTAACTAACTGGGACAAAGTCCTCAAAAATAAAAATACAGCCACAAAATGGGATATTTTTAAAAACATCCTAATATCTAATTGTGAGAGGTACATACCTTATGGGAATAAAAGGTTAAGGAACAAGAAAAAAACAATGTTGATAAATAGAGCTGTAAAGAAAGCAATAAATGACAAACAGAAAGCATTTAAATCACTAAAACAGGAGGGGAGCGAGGAAGTATTGAAAAACTACAAGGAAAAAAATAGAATATGTAAAAGACAAATAAAAACAGCCAAACTAGAGACCGAGATATTAATCGCCAAAGAGAGTAAAACTAACCCTAAAATGTTCTTTAATTATATAAATGGTAAAAAGTATAAACCTGAAGGCGTCGTCCCCTTAGAGTAATGAGGGGGGAGTTGCAGAGAGCGATGAGGAGAAAGCAAAGCTACTAAATATCTTTTTCTCCACTGTATTCACTGAGGAAAATAAACTGTCAGATGAAATGCAGAATATAAAAGTAAATTCCCCATTAAAAGTGTCCTGTCTGACCCAGGAAGAAGTAGAGCTGCGTCTTAAAAAGATTAAAATAAACAAATCGCCAGGACCGGATGGCATACACCCACGTATCCTAAGAGAATTAAGTAATGTCATCACTAGACCCTTATTTCTGATATTTAAGGACTCTATACTGACAGGGAGTGTTCCACAGGATTGGCGCATAGCAAATGTGGTGCCAATATTCAAAAAGGGTCCAAAAACAGAGCCCAGGAACTATAGGCCGGTAAGTTTAACATCTGTCGTGGGTAAACTGTTTGAGGGTTTTCTAAGAGATGCTATCTTGGAGTACTTCAATGAAAATAAGCAAATTACTCCATATCAGCATGGCTTCATGAGGGATCGGTCATGTCAAACCAATTTAATCATTTTCTATGAGGAGGTAAGTTCTAGACTGGACCGCAGCGAATCAATGGATGTCGTATATCTGGACTTCTCCAAAGCATTTGACACTGTACCACATAAAAGGTTAGTATATAAAATGAGAATGCTTGGCCTGGGAGAAAATGTCTGTATGTGGGTAAGTAACTGGCTCAGTGATAGAAAACAGAGGGTGGTTATTAATGGTACATACTCAGATTGGGTCACTGTCACTAGTGGGGTACCACAGTGGTCAGTATTGGGCCCTATTCTCTTCAATATATTTATTAATGATCTTGTAGAAGGCTTGCACAGTAAAATATCAATTTTTGCAGATGACACTAAACTGTGTAAAGTAATTAACACAGAAGAGGACAGTACACTGCTACAGATGGATCTGGATAGACTGGAGGCTTGGGCAGAGAAGTGGCAGATGAGGTTTAACACTGACAAATGTAAGGTTATGCATATGGGAAGGAATAATGCAAGTCACCAGTACATACTAAATGGTAAAATATTGGGTAACTCTGACATGGAAAAGGACCTAGGAATTTTAGTAAACAGCAAACTAAGCTGCAGAAACCAGTGTCAGACAGCTGCTGCCAAGGCCAATAAGATAATGGGTTGCATCAAAAGAGGCATAGATGCCCGTGATGAGAACATAGTCCTGCCACTTTACAAATCACTAGTCAGACCACACATGGAGTACTATGTACAGTTCTGGGCTCCTGTGAACAAGGCAGACATAGCAGAGCTGGAGAGGGTTCAGAGGAGGGCAACTAAAGTAATAACTGGAATGAGTGGACTACAGTACCCAGAAAGATTATCAAAATTAGGGTTATTCACTTTAGAAAAAAGACGACTGAGGGGAGATCTAATAACTATGTATAAATATATCCGAGGTCAGTACAGAGATCTCTCCCATGATCTATTTATCCCCAGGACTGTGACTGTGACGAGGGGACATCCTCTGCGTCTGGAGGAAAGAAGGTTTGTACACAAACATAGAAGAGGATTCTTTATGGTAAGGGCAGTGAGACTATGGAACTCTCTGCCTGAGGAGGTGGTGATGGTAAGTTCACTAAAAGAGTTCAAGAGAGGCCTGGATATATTTTTGGAGGGTAATAATATTACAGGTTATAGTTACTAGAGAGGGGTCGTTGATCCAGGGAGTAATTCTGATTGCCTGATTGGAGTCGGGAAGGATTTTTTTCCCCTAAAGTGGGGAAAATTGGCTTCTACCTCACAGGGGTTTTTTGCCTTCCTCTGGATCAACTTATAGGAAAACAGGCCGAACTGGATGGACAGATGTCTTTTTTTGGCCTTATAAACTATGTTATAAACTATGTTACTATGTTAAGTCACCTTTATGTTATCCTGCTGTGATTGAGAGGAGGAGTGAACAATCCAATCCACAATGTCATTCTCTTTCTCCTCAACAATAATGTTGCACTTTTCCAAAGCCAGGGACAACTGCGGTCTACTACTACTACTACTTTAGTAGTTAGTGCTGCTACTACCCCATACCGACTCTATGTCATTCATTGGGAACCCTTCCGTAGCCCTGACATTTCTGGGCCTCGCAGATAATGTTGTGCAATAGGCTGGAATGCCTCCAAACTTTGTAAATGAATAAAGAGGGACACATTGCACTAGGCCACGCCTCTAACTCCACCTTAAACATAATTATACACCTAATACCACCCAGTCCCCTTACTGCCCCACATAGTAATTATTCGTTAGTTATGTGCCCCCATTAATATGCCCAGCTGTGCCCACATTAATAGGCCCAGCTGTGTCCCCATTAATATGCCCAACTGTGCCCCCATTAATATGCCCTGCTATGTGCCCCCAACTAATATGCCCAGCTGTGTCCCCCAGTAATATGGCCCCATTGTGCCCCCCCAGTAATATGCCTCCATTTTGCCCACCAGTAATATGCCCCCATTGTGCCCCCCAGTAATATGCCCAGCTGTACCCCCCAGTAATATGTCCACATTGTAACCCCAATAATATGCCCACATTGTGCCACTCATAGAAAAAATAACCACATAATTACCGTGTTCTTAGCAGCAGCAGAAGGACATCAGCTGCTCTAGTCTGTGGAGGGGCGGAGCCGAGGCTGACTGCCGACCGGCTCCACCCCCCTGCTCAGACCAGAGGTGTGGAGAGCCAGCAGGGAAGAGGAATAATAAAGCAGAGAGCCGATGCCGATGCTGGCTCTCTGCTTCATTATGGCAACTGTCTCTGTTTTCTATGGACGCAGAGACAGCTGCCAGAAAGCGGGACATAACTCCCCCATACCGGGACAGTCACTGAAATCCGGGACTGTCCTGCCGGATGTAAAAAAAAATGTAAAAAATTCCATCCATGTAGAGAAGGATGTAAACGTCAATTGATGATCGAGGCCGAAGACTTATCACATTATCACTCACATAATTTGGTCTACTACCCTGTGTATTAGTATACGGATCACATACTGTATATACTGGTTTAATTAACTTTAACAACCGCCTAAAAAATTTTTGAACCGTATGGAGAAAGAAATAAACAGAAACGCATAATTGAGGCCTGATGCTTAATATCCCATTATCACTCATAGATAATTTGGTACACTTCCCTATGCTTTGGTGTAGTGATCACCTATATGCTGGTTTAATTGAATTGAAGAACCCCCCCAAAAATTCCATCCATGTGGAAACAGAAATAAATAGAAATAGATGATTGAGGCCTGAAGCTTAATATCACGTTATCACTCACTTATAATTTAGTGCGCTAACCTGTGGTTTGGTGTAGTGATCATGTTTATGATGGTTTTATTACATCGAACTCCCACAAAAATGCTTGGAACCATGTGGAGATATAAAAAAAGTGTAAACGGATGATTGAGTCCTGACATCTAATATCATGTTATCAGTCAACGATTATTTGGTGATCTACCCTGTGTATTGGTGTACTAATCATGTTTATGCTTTAATTAAATTTAACCCTTTCAGTACCGAGCCACTTTTCACCTTAAATCCCAGGCCAATTTTTGAAAATCTGACATGTGTCACTTTATGTGGTAATAACTTTGGAACACTTTTACTTATCCAGGCCATTCTAAGATTGTTTTCTCGTCACATATTGTGCTTCACGACAGTAGTAAAGTTGTGGCAAAATATTTCATTTTTATTTATAAAAAAAATACCAAATTTGGCAAAAATTTGGAAAAATTAGCAAATTTCAAAATTTCAATTTCTCTACTTTCAAAATACATAGTAATACCTCCAAAATAGTTATTATTTTACATTCCCCATATGTACTTTATGTTGGCATCATTTTAGAAATGTAATTTTACTTTTTTTGGACGTGAGAAACCTTAGAAGTTTAGAAGCCATTTTTCAAATTTTCATCAAAATTTCCAAAACCATTTTTTTGAGCACCAATTCAGTTATAAAGTGATTTTGGGAGGCTTACCTAATGGAAAACACTAATAAATATCCCTATTTTAGAAACTACACCCCTCAAATTATAAAAAACTGATGTTACAAACTTTATTAACCCTTGAGGTGTTCCACAAGAATTAATGGAAAATGGAGGTGAAATTTCAAAATTTCAATTTTTTTGGTAGATTATTCACGTTAATAATTTTTTTCTTGCAACACAGCAAGGGTTAACAGTAAACTAAACCTCAATATACATTACTCTGATTCTGCAGTTTGCAGAAATACCCGATATGTGGTGATAAACGTCTCTATGGGTTTGTGGCTGTGGTCAGATGGAAAGGAGTGCCATATGGATTTTGGAGGCAGATTTTGCTAGAATGGTTTTTAGGCACCATTTTGTAATTGAGAGACCCTGACGTATCCCTACAGTGGAAACCCTCAAAAAGTGACCCCATTTTGAAAACTACACCCTTTAAAGAATATATTAAGGGGGGTACTGGCCACTTTGACCCCCTTTTACGGAATTTACGGAATTTGGAAACACTTGGCTGTGAAAATGAAAAGTTTCATTTCTTCCAATAAAATGTTGCTTTAGCCCCAAATTTTTCATTTTCACAAGGGGTAACAGGAGAAAAGCACCCCATAATGTGTTACCCATTTTCTCCTGAATACGACAACACCCCATATGTGGTGGTAAACTGCTGTGGGGGCACATGGCAGGACTCAGAACAGGAGTGCCATATGGATTTTGCAGTAAAGATTTTGATGGATTGGTTTGCGGGAGCCATTGATTTTTATTTTTTTTTTTAGTTATTGTATTATGTGGCGGCTCATTTTTTGCGGGATGAGGTGAAGTTTTCATTCGTACCATTTTGGGGTACATAAGACTTTTTGATCGCCTGCTATTACACTTTTTGTGAGTCAAGGTGAAAAAAATAGCTGTTTTGACATAGTTTTTTTTTTTTTTTTTTTTACAGCATTCACCCGAAGGGGCACATCATGTGATATTTTTATAGAGCAGGTTGTTACGGACGCGGTGATAACAAAAATGAAAATGTTAGATACATTTTTGAACAGAATAAAATCTTTTTTTTGTGTTGCCATTTTCTGAGCGCCATATTTTTTTATTTTTGGGCGATTGTCTCAGGTAGGGTCTACTTTTTTGCAGGACGAGATGATGGTTTGATTGGTACCATTTTGGGGTAAATACGCCTTTTTGATCGCCTGCTATTACACTTTTTGTGAGGCAAGAGGGAAAAAATGGCTGTTTTGACATCGTTTTTTAAAAAAAATTTTTTACAGCATTCACCTGGGGGGCCATCTCATGTAGTATTTTTATAGAGCAGGTTTTTACGGACGCGGTGATACCCAATATGTCTAACATTTTTATTTTTGTTAAGTTTTACACAGATGCATTTTTGAACAGAATAAAATCTTTTTTTCGTGTTGCCATTTTCTGAGAGCCATATTTTTTTTAGTTTTTGGGCGATTGTCTCAAGTAGAGTCTCATTTTTTGCGGGACGAGATGACAGTTTGAATGGTACCATTTTGGGATTAATACGTCTTTTTGATCACTTGGTATTACACTTTTTGTGAGGCAAGGTGATCAGAAAATGGCTTGTTGAGCATTGTTTTTTTTTTTTTTACGGCGTTTACCTAGCGGGGTGGGTCATGTGATATTTTTATAGAGCCGGTTGATACGGACTCGGCGATACCTAATATGCCGGCTTTTCCAGGGGGCTGGATCTCACAGGCTTCCATAGAAGGCAGCCCGATTCCCTGCCATCGAGTCCTTGACAGCAGCAGCTGGGGACCCGATGGGCTCTCGCTCCCAGCGCCGACATCGCACATGCCGCGGTCAGCGTGTTTTCACCGATGCTGGTGCATACAGCAGGGGTCCGGCTATCGGCCACTGCCGGACCCCTGCAGCTGATCGGGCGAGCGCAGCTCCTGCGCCTGCCCGATCAGAGCGCTGTACATGTACGGCATGTCCCGGCTTCCAGCGTCGTACATGTACGGCGCTGGGAGTCTAAGGGTTAACAGCCTCCCAAAAAAATTACAACCGTGTGGAGAAAGAAATAAACAGAAACTGATTATTCAGGCCTGACGCCTAATATCACGTCATCAGTCACAGACAATTTGGTGCACTATCCTGTGCTTTAGTGTAGTAATCAACTAAGCATCCCCCGCAAAAAACATTTTGGAACTGTGTGGAGATAGAAATAAACAGATTTAACTCTAATATTAGCTTTAATCATTGTTGTTTTTTGAACAGTTTTTAAAACAAACAAAAAGCAAAAAATGTAATTAAATAAACTATGTGAGATGCCTTGACATGGAGTTCGAACTAGTATTTCTGGTGTTTTCACTGAGATTTAAAATGTTATATTAATAATAGAACATGCATCATACACTTTTGTTCTTTTTCCACTCTCCATATCCCCCAAAATGAAAAAAATGAAAGCAGTTTCCTTGCAGGTAGCAGCTTTTGAGGTTTGCTGCAGTTGTGCTAGGAGGCAAAATCAGCCTAAACTTCTCACTTCTCACTCCCTGGCTTACAGCTTTCCCTGCCTATACCTATTCTTTACACGCTATTCTTCTTTCTAATTCTAGATTTCCCATCAATGTCCCTGGCTGTAGAATACAAGCTTGATTGTGATTTTTGACTGTCCCTGATTCCCTAAGATCATTTTTCTTGCAGACTGTAAGACCCAACCACCCTCATTCACAGCCCAACACAGAATGTCATTCTGCTTGTTCTGCTAGGGTACTTCCCTGCCTGCTGCAGCACTGATTGACTCATCCAGGCTTTCTGTCGGCCTGTGAGCAAATCAGAGCGAGCTCTCCCCTCAACCCCCCACACTACCCCTCCTCCCCTCACACACACACACACTTTCTCTCTAGTTATCTTCCTCTCTAGTGCTTTATTTCAGCCGATATTTGCAGGATTGGGGGTTGGGAGCCAGACTCCTGCTGATCTGAAATTGATGACCTATCCTGAGGACAGGTCATCAACATCTTTGTACTGCACAATCCCCTTAATGCCAAAATTAGCAGCATCCATGTTGTTTTTTGTATTATCTAAACCTTTCTGGGAGCCAGTAATTTAATGTATTCCTATTATTATGCATTTTTTAAATAATATTCATTATGCAATGTGTGTCAAATGCTGTAATACAAATGTCTGTTCTGAAATGATGGATGACATTTTATGTTCCTTGCTCATTCTTTTTCAAAATGCAAATGATAAGCAACTTTCGTAAGAATATCAAAAGTCATGTTACAGAAATACATGTATTATATAATTTGCTCATAATAGTCCAATTCAAAAGTCAAATGGCATTGTTTATTTGTTAAGATTGCATCACAGCTCAACGTGCTGCTGGTAAGTTTCCATTATTTGGATATCAATGTTTTGTATCCTTTTGGGTAAAATCAAAATCACTTGTGAGGGGTAATTAATATGTCTTTCTGATGATTCAGTGAATTAACAATAGAGCCGTCTTTCATTACTTAAGTATTGAGCACAAACTTGAAGTTATTCAAGTTTAATCTGAACTGTAATCAGATTTCTTCTTACAGATTCCAGCATTTTAGATGGCATTGAGATCGGTATAACATGGTTTGGACAGGAGCTGTCAGTGTCTCAAATAGGAAGATTGAAACCTTTCCAAAACAAAACCTTTGGGAATACTTTCCTGACTGGACCTAATCCATGTCAATACATATACTACTCCTTCATAAAGGTGTATTACTGAATAATTCATGGCCACTTGAATGTACAGATGTAGCAGCTCTTGCGCTCACAGCAGAATCGAGTGAGCACAGAGCGATATCGCTTCATTCATAAAATAAAGGTGTAGTTACTACCATCAGATGGAGCATGTAACTACAGTATTAATGGCAGAGTTCAGCGCAGCTCCGATCTCTTTTAGGAAATTGGGGCTGCGCTGGTGTTTTAATACCCCCCCTCCTCAATATTAAAACATTGGTGGCGAAGTGCGGGCCCCCCCCCTCACCCTCAGTATTAAAACATTGGTAGCGCAATGCGCCCTCCCCCCAACCCCCTCCCCAGTATAATAAACATTGGGGTGGCAGTGCGCCCTCAACCCCAACCCCCCCAGAACAAGAAACATTGGTGGCAGTGGGGATCGGAGCCCAGCAGTGTAATCGCTGGGCTCCGATCAGTTACCATGGCAACCGGACGCCTCCGGCTTGCCATGGTAATCTTTACAGTGCGCCCTAACCCCCCCTAATAAAATATTGGTGGCTCAGTGCGCCCTTAACCCAAACCCCCCCTCCCCGCAGTATAATAAACATTGGTGGCGCAGTGCGCCCAATCCCCCCCAGTATTAAAACATTGGTGGCAGAGTGCGCCCTGCCCCTCAACCCCCCCCCCAGTATAATAAACATTGGTGCACAGTGCGCCCTCCCCCAACCCCCCCCCCCAAGTATAATAAACATTCAAACAAGATATTATTGTGTAAAACTTAAATAAATAAAAAAGTAGACATGTTAGGTATCCCCACATCCGTATCAACCTGCTCTACAAAAATCTCACATGACCTGACCCCTCAGCTGAAAGCAGTAAAAAAATAGAAAATAAGGGTGTCAAAAAAGCCATTTTTTGTCACCTTACATTACAAAAAGTGTAATACAAAGCGATCAAAAAGGTGTATGCCACCCCAAAATAGCACCAATCTAACCGTCACCTCATCCTGCAAAAAAGTAGCCCCTACCTGAGACAATCGCCCAAAAAATAAAAAAAACTCTCAGCTCTCAGACTATGGAGACACTAAAAAATAATTTTTTTTTTTGTTTCAAACAGGATATTATTGTGTAAAACTTAAACAAATTTTAAAAAAGTACACGTTAGGTATCGACACGTCCGTATCAACCTGCTCTACAAAAATCTCACATGACCTGACCCCTCAGCTGAAAGCAGTAAAAAAAAACTAAATAAAAATGGTGTCAAAAAAGCTATCTGGGCCTGTGTCTTGAACAGCATGTAACAGAGGGGAAGAGGAGGAAGTGGTGTGACCTGCAGACACAGATCGTGGACCCAGGTGTTCGGCCCACCTTTTAGGGTGCTTTGCTTTCATGTGGCGGATCATGCTGGTGGTGGTCAGGTTGCTGGTGTTTACGCCCCTGCTCATCTTGGTACCGCACAGGTTTTAAATTTATAACCGTTTATCGCCAGCACTTTCCTCAAAAAAACGCCAGGCTGCGGAACACCTAACCCTTGGCAAGGTAGATTGCCTCAAGGAGTTGCTCCGAGGAACAGTTGCGGGCCTGGTTAGCGTGGTCTGCCTTCTCCCTTTTGCATCCCACAGCCTCTTGCAGCCAGTTGCGGTTTGCTCTCTGGTCTGAAGACTGAACGGAATGCTTTCAGAAGCATTCTGTTGTCTTCAGTTCAGTTTTGTCCCCATTGATAATGAAGTGTTTTATTCCGGTATTGAGCCGCTATGACAGAGCTTAATGCCGGAATATTAAAACGCCAGTGTGAAAGTGGCTTAAAGAGGTTTCTTTACAGTGCTGTAGGCTCCATAAATATTCTTTTACAAACTGTGTAATATGAAACGAGCAGAACAAAGAGCCTTTGTTCTTCTGGTTTTCGGGTTACACAGCACTGCTACACCCTAGCTACAGTAAACAAAGCGTTCATTAGTCCCTTTGTAAAAGAACAATAGATGGAGCATGTGGAGGGTTGAGGCGTTACTGCAGCCTCTATACATACTGTATTCAGTACATTTACACAAGGAGACGTTATACTGTATGGGGCAGATACAAGGAGACATTATACTGTATGGGGGCCACAAGGAGACATTATACTGTATGGGGGAAGCCACAAGGAGACGTTATACTGTATGGGGGCAGCCACAAGGAGACGTTATACTGTATGGGGGCAGCCACAAGGAGACGTGATACTGTATGGGGGCAGACACAAGGAGACGTTATACTTTATGGGGGAAGTCACAAGGAGACGTTATACTGTATGGGGCAGATACAAGAAGACGTTATACTGAATGGGGGGATGCCACAAGAAGACGTTATATGTATAGGGCAGCCACAAGGAGGCGTTAAACTGTATGGGGGCAGCCACAAGGAGACGTAATACTGTATGGGGGGCCACAAGGAGACATTATAACTGTATGGGGGCAGATACAACGAGGCGTGATACTGTATGGGGCTAGCCACAAGGAGACGTTATACTGTATGGGAGCGGCGACAAGGAGACATCATCCTGTATGGGGGAGGCGACAAGGAGACATTATCCTGTATGGGGGAAGATACAAGGAGACATTATACTGAATGGGGGCAGCCACAAAAAGACGTTATACTGTATGGGGCAGCCACAAGGAGACGTTATACTATATGGGGCAGCCACAAGGAGACGTTATACTGTATGGGGCAGCCACAAGGAGACGTTATACTGTATGGGGGCAGCCACAAGGAGACATTAAACTGTATGGGGGCAGATACAAGGAGACGTGATACTGTATGGGGGCAGATACAAGGAGACGTGATACTGTATGGGGCCAGCCACAAGGAGACGTTATAATGTATGGGGGCAGATACAAGGAGACGTTATACTGTATGGGGGCAGTCACAAGGAGACGTTATACTGTATGGGGGCAGCCACAAGGAGACATTATACTGTATGGGGGCAGATACAAGGAGACGTTATACTGAATGGGGGCAGCCACAAGGAAACGTTATACTGTATGGGGTCAGTCACAAGGAGATGTTATACTGTATGGGGGCAGCCACAAAGAGACGTGATACTGTATGGGGACAGACACAAGGAGACGTTAAACTTTATCGGGGCAGTCACAAGGACACGTTATACTGTATGGGGGCAGCCACAAGGACCATTATACTGTATGGGGGCAGATACAAGGAGACATTATACTGAATGGGGGCAGCCACAAGGAGATGTTATACTGTATGGGGGCAAACACAAGGAGACATTATACTGTATGGGGCAGCCACAAGGAGACGTTATACTGTATGGGGCCAGTCACAAGGAGACATTATACTGTAAGGGGGCAGCCACAAGGAGACATTATACTGTATGGGGGCAGATACAAGGAGACGTTATACTGAATGGGGGCAGCCACAAGGAGACGTTATACTGTATGGGGGAAGCCACAAGGAGACATTATACTGTATAGGGCAGCCACAAGGAGACATTATACTGTATGGGGGCAGACCACAAGGAGACGTTATATTGTATGGGGGCAGTCACAAGGAGACGTTATACTGTATGGGGGCAGCCACAAGGAGACATTATACTGTATGGGGGCAGATACAAGGAGGCGTTATACTGTATGGGGGCAGCCACAAGGAGACATTATACTGTATAGGGGAAGATACAAGGAGACGTTATACTGAATGGGGGCAGCCACAAGGAGACGTTATACTGTATGGGGGCAGCCACAAGGAGATATTATATTGTATAGGGCAGCCACAAGGAGACGTTATACTGTATGGGGCAAGTCACAAGGAGACGTTATACTGAATGGGGGCAGCCAAAAGGAGACGTTATACTGTATGGGGGAAGCCACAAGGAGACATTATACTGTATAGGGCAGCCACAAGGAGACGTTATACTGTATGGGGCCAGTCACAAGGAGACGTTATACTGTATGGGGGAAGCCACAAGGAGACGTGATACTGTATGGGGGCAGTCACAAGGAGACGTTATACTGTATGGGGGCAGCCACAAGGAGACATTATACTGTATGGGGGCAGATACAAGGAGACGTTATACTGAATGGGGGCAGCCACAAGGAAACGTTATACTGTATGGGGTCAGTCACAAGGAGACGTTATACTGTATGGGGGCAGCCACAAGGAGACATTATACTGTATGGGGGCAGATACAAGGAGGCGTTATACTGTATGGGGGCAGCCACAAGGAGACATTATACTGTATAGGGAAGATACAAGGAGACGTTTATACTGAATGGGGGCAGCCACAAGGAGACGTTATACTGTATGGGGGCAAGCCACAAGGAGATATTATAATTGTATAGGGCAGCACAAGGAGACGTTATACTGTATGGGGCCAGTCACAGGAGACGTTATACTGAATGGGGGCAAGCCAAAAGGAGACGTTATACTGTATGGGGGCAGCCAAAAGGAGACTTATACTGTATGGGGAAGCCACAAGGAGACGTTATACTGTATGGGGGGAAGTCACAAGGAGACGTTATACTGTATGGGGACGTAACTTTATGGGGCAGTCACAAGGAGACGTTATACTGTATGGGGGCAGTCACAAGGAGAATTATACTGTAATGGGGGGCAGCCAAAGGAGACATTATATATACTGTATGGGGGCAGAACATGGGGGCAAGGAGACTGTACAAAGACGTTATACTGTATGGGGCAGCCACAAGGAGACGTTATACTGTATGGGGGCAGCCACAAGGAAGACATTATACTGTATGGGGGCAGATACAAGGAGACGGAGACGTTATACTGATGGGGGCAAGCCACAAGGAGACGTTATACTGTATGGGGGCAGCCACAAGGAGACATTATACTGTATGGGGGCAGCCACAAGGAGACGTTATACTGTATGGGGGCAGACACAAGGAGACGTATATGTATGGGGCAGGGAGACGTTATACTTATGGGGGCAGCCACAGGAGACTTTATACTGTATGGGGGAAGCCAAAGGAGGCATTATACTGTATGGGGGCAGCCACAAGGAGACGTTATACTGTTGGGGCAGTCACAAGGAGACGTTATACTGTATGTATGGGGAAGCCACAAGGAATGTATACTGTATGGGGCCACAAGGAGACGTTATAACTGTATGGGGGCAATACAAGGAGACGTTATACTGAATGGGGGCAGCCACAAGGAAACGTTATACTGTATGGGGTCAGTCACAAGGAGACGTTATACTGTATGGGGGCAGCCACAAGGAGACATTATACTGTATGGGGGCAGATACAAGGAGGCGTTATACTGTATGGGGCAGCCACAAGGAACATTATACTGTATAGGGGAAGATACAAGGAGACGTTATACTGAATGGGGGCAGCCACAAGGAGACGTTATACTGTATGGGGGCAGCCACAAGGAGATATTATATGTATAGGGCAGCCACAAGGAGACGTTATACTGTATGGGGCCAGTCACAAGGAGACGTTATACTGAATGGGGCAGCCAAAAGGAGACGTTTACTGTATGGGGCAGCCAAAAGGAGACGTTATACTGTATGGGGGAAGCCACAAGGAGACGTTATACTGTATGGGGCCAGTCACAAGGGAGACGTATCTGTATGGGGGAGACAAGGAGACGTGATACTGTATGGGGGCAGTCACAAGGAGACGTTATACTGTATGGGGGCAATCCAAGGAGATGTTATAACAGCACACCAGGAGACTTATACTGTATGGGGGCAGATACAGGAGACGTTATACTGAATGGGGGCAGCCACAAGGAGATAATTATACAGCAGTTATGGGGGCAGCCACAAGGAGACGTTAAACTTTATGGGGCCAGTCACAAGGACACGTTATACTGTATGGGGGCAGCCACAAGGACCATTATACTGTATGGGGGCAGATACAAGGAGACGTTATACTGAATGGGGGCAGCCACAAGGAGAGTTATACTGTTGGGGGAAGCCACAAGGAGACATTATACTGTATGGGCAGCCACAAGGAGACGTTATACTGTATGGTATGGGGGCAGTCACAAGGAGACGTTATACTGTATGGGGCAGCCACAAGGAGACATTATACTGTATGGGGGCAGATGCAAGGAGGCGTTATACTGTATGGGGGCAGCCACAAGGAGACATTATACTGTATAGGGGAAGATACAAGGAGACGTTATACTGAATGGGGGCAGCCACAAGGAGACGTTATACTGTATGGGGGCAGCCACAAGGAGATATTATATTTTATAGGGCAGCCACAAAGAGACGTTATACTGTATGGGGCCAGTCACAAAGAGACGTTATACTGAATGGGGGCAGCCAAAAGGAGACGTTATACTGTATGGGGGAAGCCACAAGGAGACATTATACTGTATAGGGCAGCCACAAGGAGACGTTATACTGTATGGGGCCAGTCACAAGGAGACGTTATACTGTATGGGGGAAGCCACAAGGAGACGTGATACTGTATGGGGTCAGTCACAAGGACACGTTATACTGTAAATGGGGGCAGATACAAGGAGACGTTTATACTGAATGGGGGCAGCCACAAGGAAAACGTTATAACGTATGGGGTCAGTCACAAGGAGACGTTATACTGTATGGGGGCAGCCACAAGGAGACATTATACTGTATGGGGGCAGATACAAGGAGGCGTTATACTGTATGGGGCAGCCACAAGAGACATTATACTAAGGGAGAACGTTATACTGAATGGGGGCAGCCACAAGGAGACGTTATACTGTATGGGGGGCAGCCACAAGGAGATATTATATTGTTATAGGCAGCCACAAGGAGACGTTATACTGTATGGGCCAGTCACAAGGAGACGTTATACTGAATGGGGGCAGCCAAAAGGAGACGTTATACTGTATGGGGCAGCCAAAAGGAGACGTTATACTGTAATGGGGGAAGCCACAAGGAGACGTTATACTGTATGGGGCCAGTCCAAGGAGACGTTATACTGTATGGGGGAAGTCACAAGGAGACGTGATACTGTATGGGGGCAGTCACAAGGAGACGTTATACTGTATGGGGGCAGCCACAAGGAGACATTATACTGTATGGGGGCAGATACAAGGAGACGTTATACTGAATGGGGGCAAGCCACAAGGAAACGTTATACTGTATGGGGTCAGTCACAAGGAGATGTTATACTCTATGGGGGCAGCCACAAGGAAGACGTGATACTGTATGGGGACAGACACAAGGAGACGTTAAACTTTATCGGGGCAGTCACAAGGACACGTTATACTGTATGGGGGCAGCCACAAGGACCATTATACTGTATGGGGGCAGATACAAGGAGACATTATACTGAATGGGGGCAGCCACAAGGAGATGTTATACTGTATGGGGGCAAACACAAGGAGACATTATACTGTATGGGGCAGCCACAAGGAGCACGTTATACTGTATGGGGCCAGTCACAAGGAGACATTATACTGTATGGGGGCAGCCACAAGGAGACATTATACTGGTATGGGGGCAGATACAAGGAGACGTTATACTGTAATGGGGGCAGCCACAAGGAGACGTTATACTGTATGGGGGAAGCCACAAGGAGACATTATACTGGTATAGGGCAGCCACAAGGAGACGTTATACTGTATGGGGGCAGACAGCAAGGAGACGTTATATTGTATGGGGGCAGTCACAAAGGA
This sequence comes from Rhinella marina, assembly GCA_900303285.1. Classification (NCBI taxonomy): domain Eukaryota; kingdom Metazoa; phylum Chordata; class Amphibia; order Anura; family Bufonidae; genus Rhinella; species Rhinella marina. Next base: position 25,576 of record ONZH01022979.1, read on the forward strand.
GACGTTATTCTGTATGGGGGCAGCCACAAGGAGACATTATACTGTATGGGGGCAGATGCAAGGAGGCGTTATACTGTATGGGGGCA
>ONZH01022980.1:10000-53176 GCA_900303285.1 Rhinella marina
ATTATAGTCTTCCTTCTTCACCCTCACTGTGCAGAGTCTCTAGATTAGGCTGAAGAAGGATCTCCTCTGCTCATTCTCACAATCAGTCTTCATTCTATCCCCTCACTGCACATAGACTGTAGATGAGTCTGAAGAACAATGTCTTCCATCATTATCTTTCTATAGTTTGGTAGTTCTCATCATTAGTACCATCAGTACTCTCTGTGCAGAGACTGTAGATGAGACTGCACAAGGATCTCCATTGAGCATTCTCATCATCTTCCTCTTCAGTATTTCTTCTCTTCCTTCTCTGTGTAGAGACCATAGACTCCAGAGGCATGTCTCTGGTCATTCTCATCATTTTCACTCTCAGTCTTACTTTTATCCATTTGCTGTGCAGAATGTATAGTTTAGTCTGAAGAAGGATATCCTTCTGTCATTCTCATGCTATAGTCAGATCATTCTCACCATTTTTAACTTCACTCTTCATTGTATCCCCCCTGAAGGGGATTGTGATCATGCTGTCTATCATCTCTTCATGTCTTTCTCAAGTTCATCTCCTCTCTGTCTTTCTCACCTATAGTTCAGATCATTGCTCACCATGTTTACCTTCACTCTTCATTGTATCCCCTTCATGTGGAGAGTCTGTGTTGCTGAAGTGGGATCATTGCTGAAGTGGGATCATTCTCATCCTATAGTCAGATTGTTCTCACCATGTTTACCTTCACTCTTCATTGTATCCCCTTCATGTGGAGAGTCTGTAGTTGCTGAAGTGGGATCTTCTCTGATTATTCTCATCCTATAGTCAGATCATTCTCACCATGTTTACCTTTACTCTTCATTGTATCCTCTTGATGTGAAGAGTCTGTAGTTGCTGAAGTGGGATCTTCTCTGATCATTCTCATCCTATAGTCAGATCAATCTCACCATGTTTACCTTCACTCTTCATTGTATCCCCTTCATGTGGAGAGTCTGTAGTTGCTGAAGTGGGAGCTTCTCTGATCATTCTCATCCTATAGTCAGATCATTCTCACCATGTTTACCTTCACTCTTCATTGTATCCCCTTGATGTGGAGAGTCTGTAGTTGCTGAAGTGGGATCTTCTCTGATCATTCTCATCCTATAGTCACATTCTCACAATTATCATCATCAGTCATCCATTTATTAACCTGCTGTGCAGACTCTGTACTTGAGACTGAAAAAAGGATCTCTATCATTCTCCTGCGATGGTCGCCTCTCATGAATAGCATGAGAATGACCAGTTTACCATTTGACCATTCTCACTCTGTTCATCCACTTGAGTGAGGGAGAATATTTGAGTGGGCTAAGAATGAGTGGGTCAACCCTGGACCTTCATATACTGCTTCTGTGGTATATGTCATTACTGGGGATTATGTGAGGAGAGGACAGTCATGAAGTCAGGGGTGAAGTGCACCTTTAATTAGGACATGTATGGAACCATCTGGTCACTGACTCCTCCATGTGTTGTTCATCATGTCGGTGTTATTTTCTCTCCCCAGATTTGGTTTCTGCAGAACAATGTTATTTTATGACGGTATCATTTTGTTACTTTGTCCATTCAGTTGAAGTCTGTAAATAATTAGTGCCCCCCTTAAAGTTACTGATGGGGATAGATTACTCTTGTCTGGAGGCAGGTAGACATCAGACATCAGCCGGGGCTTGTCGTTTGGTGTCCAGTACATTACATCGACTGGTTTGTAGGTGGTCAGAACCATAGTTCTCTGTTTTGTGGACCCTGGTCTTTAGTGGTCTGGTGTCCATTAGTTTATTACCCTGTGTCCACTGGTCTTGGTTCTCAGGCCCTTGGACCTCATCAGTTCTAAGTTCTCCCCAGAGTCTGGTACCGTAGTGTCCCAGCGGAGTCCAGCATTCTGGTGCCCCTCTTCATGACATCTACTGCCCACGTGTCATTATCCTGTTCTCCAAGTGTCATTGATTGTCCTGTGGGGTGATGCGGAGCCCTTCCAGTAGATGGCAGTAGTGTCTGTGTGTGTGTGTGTGGGGGGGGGGAGGGGTCTCTTTCGCTCTTTGCATATTTAAGGAAACCACTTCTCAGCGATTTTTTAAGAGCCTGACTTGACCTCTGACCTGGGAGTAAATATTTTTGGACCCCCCCCCCCATTACTTCTCCAGGACCCTTGTGTAAACAGTAGAGGATGATGAAAGAGTAGTGTGGAGGAGCCGCCTCAGTCACACATAAGAATTTAACCCCTTGTCTGCTATGTGATGGTTATACTCCAGTAAATTCTGACAATCCAGCACATTGGCAGAAGCCGGACTATTGGACTCTCCTGTGTATATCAGTTCATTGGTGCCTCACAGAATGTTTTTTTTTTTTACGCTGATGGACTATTCCTTCCCACTAATACGGCGCGGCGTGATTATCTGTACTTGTCGGATTCTCAGGATTCTGTAATATTAATATCTGGAGGTGACATCAGTCTATGTGCCGTCCTCGCCCATACTGCAGGATTGTTCTGCGGCAGCGGGGCTGCGTACAATTTCCTCTAAGGAAGCTGCAGCCTGGTGGCATTTGTCCTCCCTGCCTGTTCCCAGCCAGGACTCCCATTTCCTTCATAGGTGGAGCGCCACGTCTGCTCTGGATCCTAACGATGATGTCACCCGGGTCGTGATGTCACACAAAAGTCATGTATATAATACCGCCACACTGGATGTGTATAGTATATAACTGGGCTGGAGGCATCTCAGGGGTCAGAGATCCAGCGCTGTCTCTGAAAACCATTACACATCTGCTCTGGATCCTGACGATGATGTCACCCGGGTCATGATGTCACACAAAAGTCATGTATATAATACCGCCACACTGTAGGTATATACTATATACTGGGCTGGAGGTGTCTTAGGGGTCAGACATCCAGCGCCAGCTCTGGAAACCATTACATTTCTGCTCTGGATCCTGACGATAATGTCACCTGGGTTGTGATGTCACACATGGTTCCATATCCTGGAGTCTTGGATATAATACCGCCACACTGGATGTATATAGTATACTGTATACTGAGCTGGAGGCGTCTTAGGGGTCAGACATTCAGCGCTGGCTCTGGAAACCATTACACGTCTTCTCTGGATCCTGACGATGATGTCACCCGAGTCGTGATGTCACCCAAGGTTCCATATCCTGGAGTCATGTATATAATTCCGCCACACTGGATGTATATAGTATATAGTGGGCTAGACGTGTCTCAGGAGCCAGTCATGCAGCAGCAGCTCTGGAAACCATTACACATTTGCTCTGGATCCTGATGATGATGTCACCCGAGTCGTGATGTCACACACGGTTCCATATCCTAAAGTCATGTATATAATACCGCCACACTGGATGTATATACTATATACTGGGCTGGAGGTGTCTCAGGAGCCAGACATCCAACCGCAGCTCTGGAAACCATTACACATCTGCTCTGGATCCTGACGATGATGTCACCCAAGTCATGATGTCACACACGGTTTCATATCCTGGAGTCATGTATATAATACCGCCACACTAGATGTATATAGTATATAGTGGGCTGGAGGCGTCTTAGGGGTCAGATATTCAGCGCTGGCTCTGGAAACCATTACACATCTACTCTGGATCCTGACGATAATGTCACCTGGGTTGTGATGTTACACACGGTTCCATATCCTGGAGTCATGTATATAATACCGCCACACTGGATGTATATAGTATATAGTGGGCTGGACGTGTCTCAGGAGTCAGACATCCAGCGGCAGCTCTGGAAACCATTACACATCTGCTCTGGATCCTGACGATGATGTCACCTGGGTCGTGATGTCACACACGGTTCCATATCCTAAAGTCATGTATATAATACCGCCACACTGGATGTATATAGTATATAGTGGGCTGGACGTGTCTCAGGAGTCAGACATCCAGCGGCAGCTCTGGAAACCATTACATGTCTGCTCTGGATCCCGATGATGATGTCACCCAAGTCGTGATGTCACACATGGTTCCTTATTCTGGAGTCATGTATATAATACCGCCACACTGGATGTGTATAGTATATACTGGGCTGGAGGCTTCTCAGGAGCCAGACATCCAGCGCTGGCTCTGGAAACCATTACACATCTGCTCTGGATCCTGACGATGATGTCACCTGGGTCGTGATGTCACACACGGTTCCATATCCTGGAGTCATGTATATCATACCGCCACACTGGATGTATATAGTATATACTGGGCTGGAGGTGTCTCAGGAGCCAGACATCCAACCGCAGCTCTGGAAACCATTACACATCTGCTCTGGATCCTGACGATGATGTCACCCGAGTCGTGATGTCACACACGGTTTCATATCCTAAAGTCATGTATATAATACTGCCACACTGGATGTATATACTATATACTGGGCTGGAGGTGTCTCAGGAGTCAGACATCCAACGGCAGCTCTGGAAACCATTACACATCTGCTCTGGATCCTGACGATGATGTCACCTGGGTCGTGATGTCACACACGGTTCCATATCCTAAAGTCATGTATATAATACCGCCACACTGGATGTATATAGTATATAGTGGGCTGGACGTGTCACACATTGTCACATTGACACATTGTCTCAGGAGCCAGACATGCAGCGGCAGCTCTTGAAACCATTACACATTACACGTGATGTCACACACGGTTCCATATCCTGGAGTCATGTATATAATACCGCCACACTGGATGTATATAGAATACACTGGGCTGGAGGTGTCTCCGGAGTCAGACATGCAGCGCCAGCTCTGGAAACCATTACACATCTGCTCTGGATCCTGAAGATGATGTCACCTGGGTTCTGATGTCACACACGGTTCCTTATTCTGGAGTCATGTATATAATACCGCCACACTGGATGCAGCAGGGATCCAGCGGCAGCTCTGCAAACCATTACATGTCTGCTCTGGATCCCGATGATGATGTCACCCAAGTCGTGATGTCACACATGGTTCCTTATTCTGGAGTCATGTATATAATACCGCCACACTGGATGTGTATAGTATATACTGGGCTGGAGGCATCTCAGGGGTCAGAGATCCAGCGCTGTCTCTGAAAACCATTACACATCTGCTCTGGATCCTGACGATGATGTCACCCGGGTCATGATGTCACACAAAAGTCATGTATATAATACCGCCACACTGGATGTATATAGTATACTGTATACTGGGCTGGAGGCTTCTCAGGAGCCAGACATCCAGCGCTGGCTCTGGAAACCATTACACATCTGCTCTGGATCCTGACGATGATGTCACCTGGGTCGTGATGTCACACACGGTTCCATATCCTAAAGTCATGTATATAATACCGCCACACTGGATGTATATAGTATATAGTGGGCTGGACGTGTCTCAGGAGCCAGACATGCAGCGGCAGCTCTTGAAACCATTACACATCTGCTCTGGATCCCGATGATGATGTCACCCGAGTCGTGATGTCACACACGGTTCCATATCCTAAAGTCATTTATATAATACCGCCACACTGGATGTATATAGTATATACTGGGCTGGAGGTGCCTCCGGAGTCAGACATCCAGCGCCGGCTCTGGAAACCATTACACATCTGCTCTGGATCCTGACGATGATGTCACCTGGGTTGTGATGTCACACACGGTTCCATATCCTGGAGTCATGTATATAATACCGCCACACTGGATGTATATAGTATAAACTGGGCTGGAGGCATCTCAGGAGTCAGACATCCAGCGGCAGCTCTGGAAACCATTACACATCTGCTCTGGATCCCGATGATGATGTCACCCGAGTCGTGATGTCACACACGGTTCCATATCCTGGAGTCATGTATATAATACCGCCACACTGGATGTATATAGTATATACTGGGCTGGAGGTGTCTCAGGAGTCAGACATCCAGCCCCGGCTCTGGAAACCATTACATGTCGCTGGGACAATATAATTACCAGTGTGGAATCGGGCAGAGCTCTCGGCTTCCATCCCAGGAGGCTACATTTACCCAGAGGAGGCCCCGGCGTCCGCCATACTGCCCACATAATACCGCCTGTAGTGCTTATACAGTGCCAGCCAGAGCAGGCTCAGCAGCAGTGTGGAGAACTACAACTCCCATCCTGTACTCATTAGAGTGAAGCTGTCAGAGGGCGCTGTGATGGGAGGATGGGGGTGATTATCATGTAATTACACACGGTGACCCCTGACCTCCGCTGCTGAACAAGTAATCACACCCCCAGCCTCCCTCACACCCGGGAATCCTGAGGAATGGAGGGGCGGATGATGACGTTTGTTTTCTCGCTGGTGTCACCTCTGGAAATTCATCATGATGACAGAGAGGAACCGATTAACCCTTACATTATTTAAAGGGCCGGCACAGTTCATAGTAACCAGATTCCAACTTTCATTTTGCAAAGGAGCTCTTAAAATTGGCTGCTATGGGTGACTATGCCAGTGTCCCTCTGCACCAGGTTTGATAAATCTCCCCTTTGTGTTTCGGTTTCTCATCATTTTCAAGTTGGCTGCTTGCTGTCAGTGAATGGCACCATTCTTGTTCATTTCTAGAGACGTTTTTCTCGCAGCTGAAGGTTTGTCACAATCACATTGAACTGTACAATCTTAAAGGGGTATTCCAATCTCAGGCAATGACAGCACATCCTATAAATGGGGGTCTGACCTCTGGGGATTGGGACTGAGGACTGGACGCTGCATAGAGGCGGAAGAATATACTACAAAGCTACAAATATGTCATTATATGAATGTGTTATTAAAGCGAAACCTTGCAAACCACAGCATGTTGTACTGGTATCAGTCAAGTGGAGCTGCAGTGTAAAGCATCGGGAAGTGACAGAACAGGAGCTGGAAGAGGATGTTATACTTCTCTGATCCAGGTGGTTGGATGAGGGGTATTTATTTAGGAGGTTAATGTCCCTTTAAATGACACTCTCGCCTCTGCTACATCTTCCCCTTCATTGACTCTGGGCTGGAGGAGATGGTCCTGTTGTCAGGAATTCCTAGATTTCTGCAATCCCAGTTTATTTCATGTCTGAGGAGGAGGCCGTTCCTGGCATTCCTGGTGGATGGGCGTGAATATTACCGCCTGGCATCTCCGCTGCAACTCCAGAACTTCTGAGGTCGAGGACTGGACCCAGGATCTCTGCAGAATATTGCAGTCACGGCCTATAGATGGTGCGGTGCCCTGTGTCCACAAGAATGGGGAGATTTATCAAACTTGTGTGAAGGGACACTGGCTTAGTTGTCCATAGAAACCAATCAGATTCCACTTTTCATTTTCCAAAGCAGCTCTGAGAAATGAGAGGTGGATTCTGATTGGTTGCTATGGGTAACTAAGCCAGTGTCCCTTCACAGCAGTTTTGATAAATCGATATATGGAATAACTGCCAGACCAATCCAGGGGGCCCCCACCAGTACCAGTAAGGTGACTGCCCTTACCCGTACCCGAGGCAGTGCTTGCCGCTTTTCAGTCGCTACTGCACGAAATAACAAAACAAACTCTGTCAGCATAAGATGACTTTATAAGTCACACACGTATTGTTGTGGTCACAGCTTTTACTGTGCGCGGACACATCATGTCTCTGTGATTAAAGTTTTTTTCTTCAAAGTGCTGCTGTCCGAAATCCTGCAGTTACGACCCGCTGTCTGGACAAAAAATCTGTTCATTCACACACAAAAACAGGAGTTAAAAATGGACGCACTGTCAGTTTGTTTTTCGTGGCCAGTTTTCAACCATTTTCTGGCCACCTCTCCATTTTTAACGGCCATTTTGCATCCGTTTTTAACAGCCGTGAAAAACGGACATTAAAAATTGATGAATTTCATTGAGGTTTTAAGTTAAAACCCCAAACTCTGCAGCGCCCTCAGTATATATATTATGCCCCCAGTGTAAATAGTGCACCCTTTGTGGCCTCTGTTGGTAAAATGGCCCCCAGTATAGATAACGTCCCCCCTTAGTGGATCCCAATATAGATAACGTCCCCCCTTAGTGGATCCCAATATAGCTAACGTCCCCCCTTAGTGGATCCCAATATAGATAACGCCCCCCTTAGTGGATCCCAGTAGTTGTAATTGTCCCCTAGTTGTTCCCCAGTATAGATATAATGGGCCCAGGTGTGCCCCCATATATAATGACCCCTCATTCCCCATCCCCCGCTAGTGCTGACACTAGTGCCGCTCCACCGGATCACACGGGGGGACACTCGCTCCTCGAACCCCCACTATTCTTTTTTTTTTTAAACTGTTTATTTTATTAGCACCAAGAAGGTGCACCATTTTCCAAACATTTTTAAAGACATAAACAAGGATTACAGTAAAGAACAAAAGGGAGATCTACACAGGACCTCAAGATCAAGATACATACATAATGAACATTTTACAGGAGTAAACTTGTTGGAATATCAGTATGTCAGATGCATCAATAAAGGTAATGGTACCAACTGTTCCCGTGTCTTTGTGCAATATTGAGATATATTCAAAACAAAGACCAAAAAGACACCACAAAGACACACAAGGGGGGGGAGGTGAAGGATAAGACATAAGGGGAAAGGGGGTAAAGGGGAGGGGATTTAAGGGTATGAAGGATGTTCATCCCATGGCAGCCAAACAGCATTAAACCTGTCCAGTGAGTTGTTTATGGAAGCCATAAGGTAATCCAGAGATCTAATGTCTCTAACCCTGGCCAGAAACATTGATATGGATGGGGGTGTGGTCTGTTTCCAAGATTTAGCTATAAGGGATTTAGCTGCTGTACAAAGGAGCAGGAACAATCTGGACTCCTGACTACGCAGGAGGGAGATTCAGCAAGTAGGTCAGTGGGTCTAAATTCACCGAGGTCGAGAAAAGTGACTGGATCACACCTCTGACACCATCCCAAAAAGGGACAATTAAGGGGCACGTCCAAAAGACGTGGTATAAGGTACCGGTATCCCCCATGCAGCGCCAACAGACCAAGGGGATGGCAGGGTTCAGAGAATGGAGGAGAGCTGGAGTATGATACCAATGCATAAGTAGCTTATACTGCGTTTCTTTATAAGTGGTACAAATAGATGATTGTGCTGCTCTGTTCCAAATGATCTGCCAGGCCGCATGGGAGATAGGGGATCCAATGTCCCTGGCCCATTTGTCCATATATTTATGATGAGGAAATTCGTCTGCATTTGGGGTAGCCAGGAGGCGATAAATCACAGAAATCAGACCCTTGGTGTCTGTACCCAATCGACATAGACGTTCAAATCTAGTGGGAGTGGATACTTGGAGGGTTCCAAAGAGAGAGCTAACATAGTGGCGGACCTGTAGATAATGAAAGCTTTCCGACCTCGGTAAATTAGCCTGTCCCTGTAGCTGTGCAAAAGATTTGAATTGCAGACTGTAGGCATCCACAGTATCAGCTATGCGGAAGAGACCCAGGGATGACCAAACGCGGACCATAGGGGCAGTCAGACTAGAGGGTATAGCGGGGTTGTATAGTAGAGAGATCATTGAAGAATGCGGGGAGGCCAGGGCAAAGCGCCTACTACAAGAATCCCAAATTTGTTTAGTAAAGGCCATAGGGCCCAATAATGTAGGGTGAGGAGTCACTGGTGTTTGTTGCCATAAAAAGGTGTTCGGATGTATGGGAGCTATCCACAGTTTTTCTATCTCCACCCACTTAGTGTATGCCTGATGGGAAGCCCAGAAGGGTATGACTCGCAGGTGAGAGGCCCAGTAATAATGTAGGATATTAGGGACCGAGAGACCCCCCCCTGTCCGTAGCCGCAAACATGACACTGCGAGGGATTCGGTGTCGTTTACCCTGCCATATAAAATCAAAAATGGCCTGCTGCATTCGTTTAATATCTACCAAAGGAACGCGGACAGGGAGAGTCTCAAAATAATATATAAGTTTTGGGAGTAGTGACATTTTCACTGCTGCTATGCGACCCAAAAGAGATAAGAACAGCGGTTTCCATTTGTGAAGAAGATTCTTCAATTCCCTAAATAGAGGAGGGAAGTTTTTGGAGTACATGGAGGAGTAGGAGGGGGTTATAAAGACTCCCAAATATTTCAGGGCCTCCGTCGTCCAGCAGTAAGAGTAATTACCTCTAAGCCGTTGGAGGTCCTCTGGGGGTATAAGGATGGGAAGGGCTGCTGTTTTAGAAGTGTTAATTTTGTACCCAGAGTGCGACCCATACGTCCCAAGGGCTGCCTGCAGATTAGGTAATGTAATATGGGGATTAGTGAGAGTGAGTAGAACATCATCCGCGTATAGTGAGATTTTAAATTCCTTGTCTCGGACTCTAAGACCTTTGATATCAGGGTTCATACGAATATGCGCGGCAAGGGGTTCAATACAGAGAGCAAAAATCAGTGGTGACAAGGGACACCCCTGACGTGTACCATTGGAAATAGAGAAAGATGCAGAGGAACAGTGCAAAAGCTTAACTATAGCGGAGGGGGAAGAATAGAGTCCATGAATAGCTTGTAGGTACGGCCCAGATATCCCAAACACCTGGAGGGTTTCAAATAAAAATGACCAATTAATGCGGTCAAAAGCCTTTTCAGCGTCCAGGCTTAATATCACTGTTGGCGTGTTAGTACGATTCGCCACATCAATAAGGTTGAGGACCCTTCGGGTGTTGTCTCCCCCCTGACGACAAGGGACAAACCCCACCTGATCCTTGTGGATCAATGTTGGGAGCCAGGCATTCAAGCGAACAGCTAAGATGCGAGTGAAAATCTTCAAGTCCGCATTTAATAACGAGATCGGCCTATAGCTTTTGCAGTCTTGAGGATCCTTACCCGGTTTGGGAATCACTACAATGTGAGATGCCAGCATAGTAGGAGGTATGGGTGAGCCCTGAAGGAATGAGTTATAGAGGATCAAGAGATGTGGAAAGAGTTCAGCCCCAAAGGTCTTATAATACAGATCAGTAAATCCGTCTGGGCCAGGCGACTTCCCATTCGGAAGACCCTTCACCACCTCACTTAACTCTTCTGCTGTAATAGGCGCATTTAACTGAGTTACCGCCTCCGGAGAGAGCTTAGGGAGGGAACAGGAGTTCAAATAATCCCTCATGTGCAATATTGGGGGGGAGTGCTGAGCGTCACGACTTAGATTGTACAACTTGTCGTAATAGTCATGGAAACAACGAGCTATAGCGGAGGGGTGGTATTGGGGGCATCCAGAAGGGTCTTTTACTACCTGAGGTGTACAATTGACAGCCCTATCCCTTAGCTGTCTGGCCAAGATTGTATGAGCCTTGTTCCCCCTCTCATAGAACCTCTGTCTAGAATACAGCAGCATGCGTTCCACCTTATAAGTGGCTATGTCTTTAAGTTTAGTTCGGGCAGCCACCAAGGCCCTTAAAAGGGAGATGTTGGGTCTACTGTGCAGTTGAGTCTGCAAGGAAACGATCCTAGCCGAAAGCTCACGCTCTTGACGAAGCCTGTCTTTCTTAAAGCGGGCTGCCAGAGCAATACACTGGCCTCTCACCACAGCTTTATGTGCCTCCCACAACGTGGCCTGGGAAGACACCGAATCCACATTGTCTAGAAAATAGTTATGAATAAATTGTTTGATGTCCATGCGTGTGGGTAGGGCCTTCAACAACGAGTCATTGAGACGCCAGTGACATGTGCGAGGTGGACGGGGTTGGGCCGTAAGTGTGAGGGAGACAGGAGCATGATCAGACCACGAGATTTGGCCTATAGTGACTCCCTGCAGTAACTTCAGTGTGAGGGAGTTACCAAAAAAATAGTCTATCCTAGTATGTATTTTGTGAGGGGGAGAATAAAACGTAAACATTCGACCAGAGGGGTTGTCAATCCTCCAGAGATCATAAAGGGAGGATTTGCGGATGGTGCCACGGAACTCCCTTGCGAGACGTGCCGTGGCCTGAGAGGGCGTTGTAGGCGAGAGTGAGAGTTTATCTGCCGATTCTGAGAAGACCATGTTAAAGTCTCCTCCTATGATCCAGGCTGCAGGAGGTAGCTCATGAAGATGATTGAAAACCTTGCGTACGAACGACAGTTGGGAAGTATTGGGGGCGTATAAATTACATAATATTACAGGAGAGTTCTGGTAAGTGCCCTCCAGGATTATGTATCGACCGTCTGGGTCAACATGCGAGTTGTGAATAGAGATAGGGCAAGAAGTGGAAAGCAAGATGGCAACCCCCGCCTTACGTCTAGTCTGGTTAGCCATAAACACTTGAGGGTAATAGCGTTTAGCGAAGTGGAAGGTCCCCGTCTGGTCATAGTGGGTCTCCTGTAAGAAAGCTACGTCCGCGTGTAGATTGCGCAACTCACGAAGGGCCAACCTTCTCTTAGTGTTAGACCCCAGACCCTTAACATTTAGCGACACAATTGTAGCCATGAATAATAGAGGGAGTCTCCAATTAAATAAGGGGAAGTCAACTCACCCTCAAGGCTTCCAACAAAGTCACCAACGGACCGAGCCGAAGTAACCCCTTTTCGTCAACCTTTTCAAGCAGAGTTCTTCGGGAGGAGGGTAGCAGGTGAAAGAGATGTAAAAGGGGAAGGAGGGGAGGAACACTGACACTGGGAGACAAGACAAACAAATAAAATACAAAGAACAGGTGAAGTATCAACCACAATTGGGTTAACAGACCCGTAGGACAGGGTCTGTAGTGGGACTAGATCTGCCGTAAGTCGGCAGGACTGACGTACAGGTCTCCCCTTCCTGTAAACTAAGGAAATGAGGAGAGCTGAGGTAGCCACGTCCCAACAGAGGGGTCAGATAGAACCCAGCAAAATCTAATAGAGCAGAACCTCAAACCAGTAATAACTAAACTCCGGACAAACGTGACCGTGCATGAATTCGAATTGAGTACTGCCCACGCCGTCCCAGCAGAAAAGCCGCGGCGGCAAAGACAGCACCAATGGTAGGCCCTGAGCTGGCAGGCAAACCAAAAAAGGAGCCCTCAAACGAGTAACATGTAATAACTAGACAAGGTCCTTAGGTCTCAGCGGTGAGGATGGAGGTTTCCAGGCTCCAATGCGGACTGTGGTCCTCGGGTAGATGGAGGTAAGTTTCCAGGGATCCTGGGCGAGGGCAATCTGCGACGCTTGGGATTCTCCGAAGACTGCCATGGCAGCGGAGGAAGGAGAGAAGCTGCAGGGGTCTCCCAGTCCGTCAGACCCGTGACTGAGATATCAAAAGTAGTACAGAAGAAGTCCAAGTCCTCATAGGAGCGGAGGTACACTGGGCGGCCGTTTTTTCTCACGATCAAAGCAAAGGGGAATCCCCAGCGATATGGAATGCGACAGGACCTGAGGACGTCTAATAACAGACGTAGATGTCTGCGTTTCTGCAGTGTAATTCGAGAGAGATCTTGGTAAAGTTGAACCCGAGTTCCTTGGAATTCCAAATTGCGTATGTCTCGGGCCCTCCCCATAATGGCTTCCTTCCTTGTGAAATCATGTACACAACAAATGACGTCCCTAGGTTGTTGGGATGTGCCTTTAGGCCGCAAGGCTCTGTGAACCCTATCTAGCTTGGTAGTGAAGGACGGGGGGTCCCCCACAATCTGATTAAATAGAGTGTCCAGTATAGCCTGAAGATCTTCTGTGTCTTGAGCTTCTGGGAGGCCCCGGATCCTAATATTGTTCCTACGCCCCCTGTTATCTATATCTTCGAGGTGCCTCTGGATTTCACGGAATTCTGACCCATGGGCGTTAATGGAATTGTGAAGGTGGGAGACAGTCGCCCTTGTAAGAGTATGGGCTTTTTCAAGAGTATCCACTCGGGAAGTTATAGAAAGTAAATCGCGCCGGACAGCAGATATCTCAGAACGACAGGTAGCCGTAACTTCAGAGACCAGGGTCTGAAAGTCCTGTTTAGTGGGTAGTTGAGAAAAAAGTGAAGACCAGGTTGTTGGCGTTAACGGTCTGGAGGGAGACCCGTGGTCAGAGCTAGAGCCCTGGGTAGGAGAGCCAGCTGGAGTGGGAGCAGCATACCTCAGTAAAGAAGGGGTGGCCCCAATGTCCTCCTCCGATACCAAGGAGCCAGGCCCCAAGGGGTTAATAGCAGTCCAATGTGAGGGTGAGGGGGACCCAGGGAGGCCCCGAGAGGGACCCTTAGGAAGCGGAGACTGGGGATAGTTCAGGCATCTCTCACTGCCACTGACCTGAGGGGGAGTGTCCTCTTGCAGGCAAGGTCCTTGAGGAGCGGGCGCCATTTTGACCGCATGGTCCGTTTCTGCCTGCTGGTCTGCTAGGCCCGGCAGAGGCGCTGGCGTGTCCACCGCCGAAAGGGAGCCCTCTGGAGGAGCTGATGGATCTGGGCCTCCAGCAGGGCGCTCCCGTCCCCCACGCTGAGGGAGCGCGATCTCCGGCATTAAGGCCGGAGGAGAAGATGGCGGCGACGCGGGAACAGTGCGGGACGGCCGCACCACAAAGTCCCGGAGAGTCCCTCTACACTGCGGCTCACCAGTGAGTGGGGTGCCCTGGGGAGGCTTCTTGAGGGTCTTCTTCCCCATAGGAGAGGGCAGATGGAGCTCAGGGCTGTTAGAGAAGCTGCACGGGCACGGAGCTCAAAGCTTACACGTCCTCCTCCATCAGACGCTAGGCCACGCCCCGAACCCCCACTATTCACTGGATGCAGCAGGACCTGACATCACATGTGACATCATGGCGCTAGGAGCGCAGGTCCTGCTGCATCCAGTGAATAGTGGGGGTTCGAGGAGCGAGTGACAGATGAGGTGAGGTATGGCTGACTACTGACACCCTCACCGGTGCTGACCTCCACTGTTCCAGAATTTTTTGTATTTGTGACACGGAATGTCGTTTTGTGAACTAGAAGTTCATTTTAAAGCACGGGATCGTGTATCTACATTATGTATTATAATAGGATGATCTTTTTTATTGTACTTTTGTGTATATTTTGTATGTTCGGTGCGGTCAGTCGTGCACTTTCTAAGCTTTTGTTCCATGTAATATTTCTAATCTTAGCTTCTAAATAATATATTTATGAAGTACGGTAATACCGTTACGTTTCCTCAAGCATTTTGTGTGCACTTTGTGCTGTTTTATGGCTAGAAATGACCATTAAACCTGCAGAAAGTCTTCTCGCAGATGTGAATGGAACTCTGCTGCCACCTAGTGGTGGATGGATGTTATAGACAGTTTTTAAGGATCTATTCAGTGCTGACATCTAGTGGTGGATGGATGTTATAGACCAGTGATTAGCAACCTCCGACATTCCAGCTCCTCTGAAACTACAACTCCCAGCAGGCTCCATTCACTTCTATGGGAGCTAAAAGAACAGCCAAGCAAGTGTTCATGCTGGGAGTTGTAGTTTCACAGCAGCTGGAGTAGTGCTGAACCCAGTTATAGACATTTATGACAAATTATTCAATGCTGACATCTAGTGGTGATCATAAGATACAGCATCACGCTGGAATACCTGGAAGCCTGGACTGTATGGGGTCAGATCTTGGATCATGACATCTGAGTAGTTATGTATAGTATAGTTGTGTCATAGTTTTGCAGATGTATCTCCAATATCCAGCATACTTCTCTGTACAATGCTCATCTGCATGAATCACGTACAGCTATGGGTAAATGCATGATTGAGAGAGAGTTTTCCAAGACTTTAATACCGATGACCTATAGGGCCGGTATTTGATCGTTGCCAGATGTTACTGAAGCTCACCATCCCCATTGACTATAATGAGGTCTGGTGGAGATCTGGCTGCTACTCGGCAAATATGCTGGGATTCGGCCAGACAAATCCACTGCGCGGATCTAAATGTGTAAGCTCCTCAGAACTAGACTAGAGCTCATGCAGTGTCCAGGTTTGGGGTGGCCCCAACACTATGCTGGGTCCCCCGGACACCATTGAGGTGTCACTAAATGTTGCTGCTCTCTGGAAGGGATGGTAAGGCGTGGTGCACCCCAATGGGAAATAAGTCCAGAGAGTCAGGGTCTGCAGTAACCAGGGGGCTTCTTTACTGGAGGAATTCATGTGCAGAACTATACAGGTAAGGCCTAGGGCCGGCTTCTCCATCAACTCCCTGAGACGAGGCATATGGACGGCTTTAGTCTCCTCCCTGGCAGAAGAAGGACGACTGATCCGTGTACATGGAAGAATGAATGGGGCCATGTATCGTTAGATTTTGGGTGCAAACCTCCTTCCATCAGCAAGGACATTGAAGATGAAACGTGGCTGGGTCTTTCAGCATGACAATGATCCCAAGCACACCGCCAGGACAACGAAGGAGTGGCTTCGTAAGAAGCATTTCAAGGTCCTGGAGTGGCCTAGCCAGTCTCCAGATCTCAACCCCATAGAAAACCTTTGGAGGGAGTTGAACGTCCATGTTGCCCAGCGACAGCCACAAAACATCAGTGCTCTAGAGGAGATCTGCATGGAGGAATGGGCCGACATACCACAACAGTGTGTGCCAACCTTGTGAAGACAGAAAACGTCTGACCTCTGTCATTGCCAACAAAGGAGATAGAACAAAGTATTGAGAGGAACTTTTCTTATTGACCAAATACTTATTTTCCTCCATAATTTGCAAATGAATTCTTTAAAAATCAGACAATGTGATTTTCTGGATTTCTCATGTTGTCTCTCATAGTTGAGGTCTACCTATGATGTCAGTTATAGGCCGACCTCATCTTTATAAGTGGGAGAACTTGTACAATTGGTGGCTGACTAAATACTTTTCCCCCCACTGTACTTTCTGTCTGTCATAGACTTCCATTAGAGCTTCAGTAATAATGGCAATGACACAGCAGTATTTCCAGACACAAACAGGTTTTCACACATAATAGCATAGCAACACCCGGCATTCAAAAGGTCAGTCTGTCTGGTTTTGGTGGTAAAGTCTGGCCTTTTCTGTCCAAAACATACTCTTCTGTAAACCCTATGGTAACTGTGGAAAATTACCAGCTTCTCATTATTAGCTCCAAAAGTCTCTCAGTATTCATTAACCCTTTCCACCTGGCTGTGGAAATGAACAGGATATATATTATAGCAAACATCCTATATACAGCTGCACGGTATTAAATAGTATAAGTCACTTCAAGTGAAATAAAGTCAGGAGTTGATGACGTTGCTTAGGGTAAACAGGGGCAAATGTCCAGTTTTCCAAGTACCCCTGCTCCAGGCCTCCTCTCCTGCAGTCACCCCCCTCTTTCCACCACAAGCAGCATAGTGACACCCAAATCTACCAAGCTGTCCTCCTTCGGTGTACAAAACATCACTTTTTTCAAAATGATGCAAGCCTGGATTCGGGAGGATGTTCCTACTGCTCTGCTGAGGCAGATGAATAGATCTGGCCTTGCTGACGGTGCCCCATCTTGTCATTGCTGCTGTCTGCCTGCCTAACATCATGGTTGCCATCATGCCACTAATGCAGTCGGCCTGCCTGACAACACATACAACATGGCTGCTGCTATGGCCACTGCCACCTCAGCTGCCACTGCTCGCTGCTAATCCCCTACTGTCACCGTTACTACTACCACAATCTACTGCCTTGTATGTTCCATACTGCGCTGCTTCTGCTGCCGCTACTATTCTGGCCACGTGGATCCTTTTTTACATCCACATTGCACTGCTCCCAATTAAAAAGGAGAATTTTTCTAGGCATTCTGACCCCATTGGGGCTTAATTTTTGGAGGCTTGGATAATGTTTCCTTCCTCTGCTGCTGTGTAAACCAGCTTGTAAGCCGTAAGACTAGAAAGTGAGGGGGCAGGGCCATTCAGCCCTGACGGGCCCCCCAACCTCACGGGCCCCGTAGCGATGGCGTGGTCTTCCGCCATTGGCAGTACGGTCATAAAAACTAGGGTTCTGAGCTATGAATGAAAGGAGTGGCAGTTGAGCATACACTCAGCTGGTCCATGGAACTACCTCCAGCACTCCCATAGATACCTTTACATCATTAATTTGGGGAATTATGGTCCCCTGTTCTCATGATTGCTGTGGGTCCCAGAAATGTAACCCCTATAATGAGATGCTTACCTCTATCCAGTGGATTGAAGCTAAGTTTGTATCTCCGGATAACCCTTGGAAACCCAAGCAAGGCTATCATTGTGTCAGGGAGAAGCTGACGTGAACGACAGCCTGGGAAAAACTATTGACTGCCACATGGTGGGTGATTGTACTGTGGCCTGTAACGTGGCCTGCATAGTGGGATCTAGAAATATCAGTGCACCAAAGGGAATTGTTAGTAAGATCAGTACTTGGGGATTTTGGTCTACGGGCAGGGTGCATGCAGAATGGCCCTCCTCCTTATATAGTTAAGTGTTAAAATGCACTAGCCACTGCAATAGCCAGCTAATTTTGGCCTAACATCTAAGCAATTCATATTGAATGCTGTTTTTAGAGCCTGTTCTATTTGTATTGAGAATGGGCGAGTGTCCTGTACCCAGAGTAACCAGCAGCCATAAGTCTTACTCATACCATCTAGAGAGTATTGTGCCACTGTTGTAGACATTTCATGAGATTCCTTTGACTGACATACAGTATTTGGCATTGGTTTTCCAAGAGTTTACAACTGATGATCTATCCTCAGGATAGGTTATATGATCGTGGGAGTCCAACACCCTGGAGCCCTGCCAATCAGCTGTCCTGTGAGCGCCGTGGCCTTCTCCATGCTCACCAAGCAAAGCGCTGTACAATGTATAGCATCTGTGCTGGGTATCACTCTCAGCCCCATTCACTTCTTTGGGGCTGAACTGCGGCTAAGTCATGTGACAGATGAATGTGATGTCACATGGCCTCGGGAAAGCAGCGAGAAGGTTGAGGAGCTACTGTGAGTGCTGCTGACTTCTCAAACAGCTGATCGGCAGGGGTCTCAAGTGTCAGACCTCCATGATCAGATACTCAAAAAGCTCCTTTAGAGAGGAGACTCATCAATAGCCTGTACAAGATCAGCTGGTGAATAAAGGTCATTGGCAGGCCCGCATACTGATTTTATGGTTGGCGGTACTGACATTGGCAACATAAAGGAGGAGCATAAAGTGTTGGACTGGACATGAGATGGAGGTAATCGAAAATGGAAGTGATTCCTGGCTCATGTAGGAAGCATCAGAATTCACATCAGAATCCCATGGGATGTGATATCACGGGATCTAAGGACAGCATCCCTTCGCTATCCCACAGCCCAGCCTGATTCCCCATGACCAGACACCTATTGTGGTGACCGAATCGCATTACACCAGGAACAGACGTGCTATCACGGGCTGCAGTTATCAGTGTGCACTCTGTGACTTTGATTGTCACAAAGCACCATTATATTATATACAAAGGCGGATATCTACCTATTTGTGAACTGTACCTGTGATCCAAATTTATCCATCCAAATTTATTTGTGACGGTTACTGGCTGCAGACAGCCTGTATATTGGTGCACAACACTGTGAATTGCAGTCAAAAATAGGGACCATGTGATACCGTGTGATATAGGCCTTATGGCTGCTCCAAAGCCAGGATCCATTGTGATTTTCATTTTTCCACCCTTCGGACAGATCAGACGAAGGGTAAAATAAATGGTGATGTCAACAAGGCCAAACAGGGACAATAGTGGGCCCGTCATAGAGTGGGGAGGGTGGCAACCGCATGAGGAGTCAACATAGTGGCCCACTCACAGAGTGGTGATGGTGGCAACCCCATGAGGAGTCAATACAGTGGCCCAGTTACATTATGGGGAGGGTGGCAACCACATGAGGAGTCAACATAGTGGTCAGTCACAAGAGGAGGAGTATCAGGACCATTTGATGATGGGAAGGAAACAAAGCTCCCTTCTGCTGAGATGGTGGACCCTTGAATGCTGGAGAAGAGGTGCGGGACACTGTGGAATGCAGCGGTTGCTGCCTCAGGCTGTACCGTTACATGGTGCCACAGTTTTCCCAGGCCACTTTATGGTGATTCTGCATGTGTTGATACAGAGCTGTGGTGCCAACATTGGCCATGCTTCACCTTCTGCACACAGATTCTACAAATGGCCACAATGACATCCTCCAGTGACTTGATGAAAAATTCCCACACCACCGAGTATGGCATTAACTCTGTTAACCCCTGCACCAATTCTTTCCGAACAGGTAGACTCTTGCGTAGCACACAGTCTACCCCATGCATGTTTGGTTCCAGACCTCACACTGCTGCCACCCTGCTGACTCATGGCCAAGCTACCACCCTGCTGGCACAGCCGCTGCCTCGCGTGCAAGCTGCCACCCGCTTCCACTGATGATGATGAAGCCCCCTCTTCACCTGGCTCCCAGGTACGATTGGCTACATAATCATCCACTACTGTCTGCACGTCACTGATGTCGCCCTCACCAGTCTAGGAGGCCCCGTGCCTGACTGCTCACAACACCAGCTCCCAAGTGACTCTCATTGTTGGTACTTGTCCGCCTACCAGAGGAAGCAGCAGATCTCTCCTCCACATCTTTTCTGAGCAGTATCTGCTGACTGTCCTCTAGAAGCTCGTCCTAGTCGAGCTGACGGCATACAATGCTTTCCGAGCAGAAGGAACAAAAAATGAAAGAGACAAGTGGGGGCACAGAGCTTGTTCCCAGGCTATGCCAACTAAGTGTGGTGTCACTGACTCCTGGCTGAGGGTGTTTGATAATCCACAACGTGGCACAGCACCCGCTCTTTTGATATGCGCCGGCACGGGAAGGAAACTTCTCTGATGCGATAGAAACAAAATCCCAGCTAGCGCTTCTTGTTGCAATTATTCTTTTATTGTCATAAGTGTGAGGGTGTTTGATGTCACTTGAGATGAAGTTGAAGACCCAGTCAACCATTCAAGGACAGTTGGGTTGCTAGTCAAAACACAACCACTGGATGACACTGGCAGCTCAGGCAGTGCAGTCTCTGCCATACCACTTAGTGGATTCTGCTGCCTTGAGGGTGATGGCATTCACTCAGCCTCACTAGAAGATACCTAGCCAGCATTATTTCTCCATCCTTGTCTTGTACTCTAACATGGTGGAAAACATGGGAAGCCCCTTGCGGTGTGGCAATGTACAAGTTACCATGGACACATGGAGCGACTGTTACAGGCAGGGACAATACATGTTTTTCATGGGCCACTTGGTCAAAGTGTTTTGCGGTCGTGGCAAGACAGCACCCCAGCAACAAATCCAGGCCCTATGCCCACCTCCAACTTTGTGTTGGTCTGTTTAGCACACCAGGCACTTATCCATCTCTCTACATCCACCTCCATGGACATCCTCTATCCCCAACAGAAGCAGGGCAGAGCATCTCTTCCAATCCTCCCTGCAGTCATATGAGCAAAGTGAAGCATTGTTATGCCATGTTAGAGCTGATCGGCCTGGGAAAGAGTAGCTACACAGCCAATCACTTGGTAAAGTGTATCAAGAAACAAATATTCCGCTGGCTGCCTCCTTGCCTTCTTCAACTGGACAAGTTGGTCTGCGAGAATGGCAGGAACATCGTGGCTGTGCTGCTTTTGGGGTAAATAACGCATACTCCCTGTAAGGCACACATCGTACAACTCTTTTTGAAAAAGTACACTGGCTTGCAGAGGGTGCTGGCCATGTCCAGGAGATTGCCCTTATAATTAAGCCATTCTTATGTGTCAAGGAACTTCTTCCACGTCTTGCAGCGACAGAATGGTCTGCCATTGCAGTGCTTGTTCCGTGACATTCCAACTCATTGGAATTCCACCTCGCATATGCTAGAGTGTCGTATGAACCGTGTAAAGTGGTGAATGATTTTATCATGTACCAGACCACCTCACCATGTGCTGAGGAGTATGTAATGTTTCGAGAACAGGTATTGGCACTTCATCAGAGAAGTCTTTGACGTACTGTGGCCGTTCTGTGGCCAACCATGTCATCCCACGTCAGAGATGTACCGCCTTAACACACTGGGTCAGATCTTCCTGGACTCTGGCCTTTCTCCAGTGTATACCGTGTTCCCTGACCCCCTGGACTTCTGGGCAGGCAGACTACATAGTAACATAGTAACATAGTTTATAAGGCCGAAAAAAGACATCTGTCCATCCAGTTCAGCCTGTTTTCCTACAAGTTGATCCAGGGGAAGGCAAAAAAACCCTGTGAGGTAGAAGCCAATTTTCCTCACTTTAGGGGGAAAAATTCCTTCCCGACTCCAGTCAGGCAATCAGAATAACTCCCTGGATCAACAACGACCCATCTCTAGTAACTATAACCTGTAATATTATTACCCTCCAGAAATACATCCAGGCCCTTCTTGAACTCTCTTAGTGAACTTACCATCACCACCTCCTCAGGGAGAGAGTTCCATAGTCTCACTGCTCTTACCGTAAAGAATCCTCTTCTATGTTTATGTACAAACCATCTTTCCTCCAGACGCAGAGGATGTCCCCTCGTCACAGTCACAGTCCTGGGGATAAATAGATGATGGGAGAGATCTCTGTACTGACCTCTGATATATTTATACATAGTTATTAGATCTCCCCTCAGTCGTCTTTTTTCTAAAGTGAATAACCCTAATTTTGATAATCTTTCTGGGTACTGTAGTCCACCCATTCCAGTTATTACTTTAGTTGCCCTCCTCTGAACCTTCTCCAGCTCTGCTATGTCTGCCTTGTTCACAGGAGCCCAGAACTGTACACAGTACTCCATGTGTGGTCTGTGATTTGTAAAGTGGCAGGACTATGTTCTCATCACGGGCATCTATGCCTCTTTTGATGCAACCCATTATCTTATTGGCCTTGGCAGCAGCTGTCTGACACTGGTTTCTGCAGCTTAGTTTGCTGTTTACTAAAATTCCTAGGTCCTTTTCCATGTCAGAGTTACCCAATGCTTTACCATTTAGTATGTACTGGTGACTTGCATTATTCCTTCCCATATGCATAACCTTACATTTGTCAGTGTTAAACCTCATCTGCCACTTTTCTGCCCAAGCCTCCAGTCTATCCAGATCCTGCTGTAGCAGTATACTGTCCTCTGTAGTGTATATATACAGTATAATGTCCTCTGTAGTATATATATACAGTATACTGTCCTCTGTAGTATATATATACAGTATACTGTCCTCTGTAGTATATATACAGTATACTGTCCTCCTCTGTGTTAATTACTTTACACAGTTTAGTGTCATCTGCAAAAATTGATATTTTACTGTGCAAGCTTTCTACAAGATCATTAATAAATATATTGAAGAGAATAGGACCCAATACAGACCCCTGTGGTACCCCACTAGTGACAGTGACCCAATCTGAGTATCTACCGTTAATAACCACCCTCTGTTTTCTATCACTGAGCCAGTTACTTACCCACATACAGACATTTTCTCCCAGGCCAAGCATTCTCATTTTATATACTAACCTTTTATGTGGTACCGTGTCAAACGGTTTGGAGAAGTCCAAATATACGACATCCATTGAGTCGCCGCGGTCAAGTCTAGAACTTACCTCCTCATAGAAACTGATTAAATTGGTTTGACATGACCGATCCCTCATGAAGCCATGCTGATATGGAGTTATTTGCTTATTTTCATTGAGGTACTCCAAGATAGCATCTCTCAGAAAACCTTCAAACAGTTTACCCACAACAGAAGTTAAACTTACCGGCCTATAGTTTCCAGGCTCTGTTTTTGGACCCTTTTTGAATATTGGCACCATATTTGCTATGCGCCAATCCTGTGGAACACTCCCCGTCAGTATATAGTCCTTAAATATCAGAAATAAGGGTCTGTCGATTACATTACTTAATTCTCTTAGGATACGGGGGTGTATGCCATCCGGTCCTGGTGATTTGTCTATTTTAATATTTTTAAGACGTTGCTGCACCTCTTCCTGGGTCAGAGAGGACACTTTTAAAGGGGAATTTACTTTTATATTCTGCATTTCATCTGACAGTTTATTTTCCTCAGTGAATACAGTGGAGAAAAAGTTATTTAGTAGCTTCGCTTTCTCCTCATCGCTCTCTGCAACTCCCCCCTCATTACTCTGTAAGGGGCCGACACCTTCAGGTTTATACTTTTTAGTATTTATATAATTGAAGAACATTTTAGGGTTAGTTTTACTCTCTTTGGCGATTAATCTCTCAGTCTCTAGTTTGGCTGTTTTTATTTGTCTTTTACATATTCTATTTTTTCCTTATAGTTTTTCAATGCTTCCTCGCTCCCCTCCTGTTTTAGTGATTTAAATGCTTTCCTTTTGTCATTTATTGCTTTCTTTACAGTTCTATTTATCCACATTGGTTTTTTCTTGTTCCTTAAGCTTTTATTCCCATAAGGTCTGTACCTCTCACAATTAGATATTAGGATGCTTTTAAAAATATCCCATTTTGTGGCTGTATTTTTATTTTTGAGGACTTTGTCCCAGTTAGTTAGCTCTATGGCCGCTTAGTTGGATAAATGTAGCTGTTTTGAAGTTTGGTATTTTTGTTCCTCCTCTTTTGAATGACAGTTGGAAGGTTATTACTTCATGGTCATTATTTCCCAGGTGTCCCCCGACCTGCACATCTGTTGTTCTGTCAGGTCTATTGGTTAATACTAAGTCCAGTATGGCCGTCCCTCTAGTCGGGTCCTGAACCAGTTGGGAAAGGTAATTGTCTTTAGTTATTCCCAAGAACCTGTTTCCTTTATGAGATGTACAGGTTTCAGTTTCCCAGTCTATATCTGGGTAGTTGAAATCCCCCATAATAACGACCTCATTGTGATTTCCCGCCTCGTCTATTTCATTTAGAAGTAGATTTTCTGTGGCCTCTGATATATTGGGTGGTTTATAATAAACTCCTATTAGTATTTTATTATTGTTTTTGGCTCCATTTATTTCTACCCACAGTGACTCCACATCTTCATGTCCCTCACTTATATCTTCCCGCAGTGTGGGCTTTAGGCATGACTTTACATAAAGGCAGACCCCTCCCCCTCTCCGGTTTTGACGATCCTTTCTAAAAAGATTGTAACCCTGTACATTAACTGCCCAGTCATAGCTATCATCCAGTAACCGGAATTGGCCCAGCATGTTCTCTCTGTCATTAGGTATGAGCGAATTGACTTTGGATGAAACATCCGAAGTCGATTCGCATAAAACTTTGTTAGAATACTGTACGGAGCGAGCACGCTGTACACTATTAGAATGTAGTGGCTCCGAAGAGACGAAGTTATTACTTCGCGAAGTCTCGCGAGACTTCTGGTAAAAACTTCAGAAATTAATTTCTACTGTTAAAAACTTTTTACCGAACTGGGTTTCGGTTCCAAGTGGTATCTTGGAATGTGTCCCTGCACCTTCTTACATCGGAATCACTGATTGGGTAACGTCAGACTGTAGGGACACATCCCCAACTGATAACACCCAGATGGACCTTTGTTGGTCGACGGGCAATTTATTCTTAAACTCCTAGCAGGAATAATAAAGTAATGGTGCGACATTGAGTTATAGGAACAGATGCTCCAGAATTGGTAAATCATAGGTAATATAAGTAGTCACTAATGATTTCTGGAGATGTCTTAACATCATTTAATGCAAGTGCTTTAGTAAGCAATTCAACCATTTAAGAAAAAATCTATACAAATCTAAAGCAAATCTTAAATAACAAAAAATGAAAATAATTTAAACACATTCTAATATCCATCATGTGATACATTATACCCTGTTTGTCTCCAAAATTGCTTTTCTGGAGTTCAAATTAGGTTCAAAAAGAAGAATATATATTTTTGGAAGAAATATACAACCAAGAATGCCGGCAGATGAGGTCAATATGGCGAATATCTCCACAGCCACCATGTATCTCCCTCTGGTGCTCACATAAGTCGGGATCATGGCAATCCAGACACTGCAGAACAGCAGCATGCTGAAGGTGATGTACTTGGCCTCATTAAAACTGTCCGGTAATGTCCTCACCATGAAAGCCAGAACAAAGCTCACAGCTGCCAGGAGCCCCAGATAACCCAACATGGAGTAGAAGGCGATGATCGAGCCTTCATTACACTGAATGATGATCTTCCCAGGATACGAGTGATGGTCAAACTCTACATAAGGAGGAGACACCAACAACCAAATAACACAAATGAGAACTTGTACAGAAGAACACCCCACAACAACATAATCTGACACACTGAATGAGATCCACTTCACCCAGATACTTCCAGGTTTGGTGGCTTTGAAGGCAATGCAGACTTTGATAGTTTTGGCCAGAACACAAGAGATACCAATAGAGAAGAAGACACCAAATGATGTTTGTCTCAGTAAGCAGGTTATGTCCACTGGATGGCCAAGGAAGAAGAAGACACTGAGGAAGTTCAGCAAGATGGAGACCAGGAGGATGAAGCTCACAGTCCGGTTATTGGCTTTAACAATCGGAGTGTCCCAGTAATAAATGAAGATTCTTAATATGATCAATGTCACAGCAGAAAGAAATACAACTATTCCTAAAAATATGAAAGTCAGAATGTTCTTCTCATAGGATAGAAACTCGTACATTCTGGGAATGCATTTCCTTTTCTTCTGATCAGGCCATTCTTCTTTAGGACATTCATGGCAGATTACACTGTCTGCAATATCATAAAGTAAAATAGAAATGTGATGAAATATTAATAATATTACCTACATAGTATGTGATATGCTAATATGTTTACTAAAGTAACAACAGAAGGTAAATATATAGAATGCAAAAAAAGACATTGAAGGAAAAGGCCTTCTTTCTGAGCTTCCTAAGCTTGTATTTTGACCACTCTCTTTCTCTTGTTTGGTACTGTGTTGTCTGTCTGGTTTTGATCTCAGCTTGTCTTCTGACCACTCTCTGTTTCTTATTTGATACTGCATAGCTTATCTGATTCTGACCCATTTACTTACAAGTTCAACTCGTTAGTCCATCTCTTCACTTAAATAGCATAGGGACTGTCAACCAGTTGCAGTCTAGCTATCTAGGGCTTGTACTCCAAGTTGATAGGGAAAGTGGGCTGCGTTCTAGCTTAGGCCTCACTGTCCTGTTCTGTCCCTAACTTCAGTCGTAACACCAGCAACAAGGAGTAAAATAGGCCACTTCATTAGTCTCATTATCACTTTCGAGGATGCCCCAGGCACACTCTAGGAGTAGACATCCTAACATAAACTTCATGGGGTACTAAACAACATCAGTATAGTCTAGTTTGCAGTTTTATATAGAGAAAAAATATTTGGTCTCTCCATAATCATGTTGACACCTATAAAAAAAAGGTTAACGTCATTTATACCACAAGGAGAACATTGTAATTGGAATTATTTAGAGGCCTACACGATGAAAAAAGACAAGTTCTAAAAAAATTCATATATTCATATATGTTGGTCAAGCTTTTCTTATGAAGGAGAAGAAATTGCAGAGAAAGGAATGGCAAAGTTTTGCATTCCTTTAGATTAGATGATTAAATGTCCAAAGTTGAAGATGTTCATTTAATATTGTAGCACTTCATGATGTTAGTGAAGTTTATACACACAAAAACCTTCCTGAAATTTTGTGTCAAGGCATAATTTTGCATAAAATTTATATTAATGGCTACACACTAGAAATGAGCACATTTTTAGAAATTGTGTGTCCGATTTTGCACATTTTTCAAAAAGTTTTATTTGGGTCCACATTGATTCTACCCAAATCAGATATTCTCCAAGTGCTCTGACACTCTGTGGTCTCCTAGAAAAAGAATCAGAAAATAAATATGAGTAATTGAAGAGGAGAAAGACAGTGAGAGAAATACTTGTATGACTAGTATGCTACTCTGGGTTTTTAAGAAAAATATATGCAAATTAGCATTTCTTACTTCTGCTGGCATCAGACAGGCTTAGCTTTCTTTCCTTTTTTGGGAGGAAAGTTATTTTGAATATCTTTCTCAGAAACCCAACTATATGCAAATTAGCTTTCCTTTGAAAAGGGAAGAAAATCCAAGCCTCTCTGATGCCAGGAAAAGCAAGATTTGGTAAGTTGCATATAGTTTTCATAGGAGCACAGAGAAGCATTGCTTGGCCTACAATGCTCCTCACGTATACTAGGTGCACTCCATAATCAGAAAGACTACCCCAAGGCCCCAACAAAGGCCTCTCAGCTAGTTAAGCATTCTCTGCTCTAATATAAAGTAATCACCTAGAAAGAGCTCTGTGTAAATGAGATACTGATTTAGTTTATGTTTTATGGCCTGCTTAGGTTGAGCATTGGCTTTGTATAGCAATATTGTAGCTGGTTATGTGAGATGATTAGTTTTCATTTCCTTTTCAAAGGAAAACTGGTATATACTGTGCCTTAAAAACATATTCATACCCCTTGAACATTTTCACACATTACATCCACAAACTTAAATGTATTTTATTGGGATTTTATGTGATAGACAAGGGGTAGGCAACCTCCGGCACTCCGGCTGTTGTGAAACTACAACTCCCAGCATGCATGCTTGCTTTGCTCTTCTCAGAACTCCCATAGAAATGAATGGAGCATGCTGGGAATTGTAGTTTCATAGCGACTGGAGTGCAGAAGCTTGCTGACCTCTGATAGACCAACACAAAATAGCAAGTATGTGTGAAGTGAAAAGTAAATGATACATGGTTTTCCACATTTTTAATGAATAAAAATCCAAAAAGTGTGGTGTGCATTTTGTATACAGCCCCCTGTACTCTGATACCCAAATGAAATCCAATGTGATCAATTGATTGCCTTCTGAAGTCACCTAATTAGAGCTCTGTTTTCAGTATAACTCCAGCTGTTCTGTGAAGCCTCAGAGTTTTCTTAGAGAACATTAGTGATCAAACAGCATCATGAAAACCAAGGGACACACCAGACAGGTCAGGGATAAAGTTGAGGAGAAGTGTAAAGCAGAGTTAGGTTATAAATACATATCACAAGCTCTGAATGTCTCACAGAGCACTGTTCTATGCATCATCCAAAATGGAAGGAGTATGGCAGAAATGCGAAACCTGCCAAGACACATCCATCTACCTAAACTGAGAGCCCAGGCAAAAAAAACTCTAATTAGAAACCAACCAAGAGGCTTGTGGTCCCTCTGGAGGAGCTGCAGAGATCCGTAGCTCAGGTGGGAGAATCTATCCACAGGACAATTAGTTGTGTACTCCATACATTTGGCCTTTATGGAAGAGTGGCAAGAAGAAGCCATATTTGAAAGCCACGCAAAGTCATGTTTGCAGTTTGCCACAAGCCATGTAGAGGACACAGCAAACATGTGGAAGAAGGTGCTCTTGTTAGATGAGACCAAAGTTGAACTTTTTGACCTAAATGCAAAATACTATGTGTGGTGAAAACAGTGCAAATCACCCCGAACACACCATCCGCACCATGAAACATGATGGTGGCAGCATCATGATCAGAGTTGATGGGGAAGATGAATGGAGCTAAATTCAGGGAAATCCTGGAGAAAAAGACTTGAGGCTGCAAAAGACTTGAGAGGTTCACCTTCCAGGAAGACAAGGACCCTAAACATACAACCAGAGCTACAATGGAATGGTTTAGAATGGGGATGCTCAACCTGTGGCCCTCCAGCTGTTGTAAAACTACAATTCCCATCATGCCCTGCTGTAGGCTGATAGCTGTAGGCTGTCTGGGCTTGCCTGGAATTGCAATTTTGCAACAGCTGGAGGGCCGCAGGTTGGGCATCCCTGGTTTAGAATGGCCCAGTCACAGTCCAGACCTAAATCCCATTGAGAATCTGTGGCAAGCCTTGAAGATTGCTCTTGAGAGACGCTCTCCATCCAACCTGACTAAACGCAAACTATTTTGCAAAGAAGAATGGGCAAAAATTTCAGCCTCTAGATGTGTAAAGCTGGTAGAGACATACACCAAAAGACTTGCAACTGTAATTATAGTGAAAGACGGTCCTACTGGCTGAAAACGAATGCACACCACACTTTCCAGATTTCTATTCATAAAACATTTTACTTGCTACTTTGTGTTGGTCTACCAATAAAATCCAAATAAAACACATTTAAATTTGTGGGTGTAACATTAAAAAATGTGGAAAAGTTCAAGGGGTTTGAAAACTTTTTCAAGGCACGCTACATGTCACTTTTCTAGGGAAATGTTATGTATTGTCTGACCTGCAATATCAAGATTATGATTAGAGATGAGCGAATCATCCAAAATTTGCTTCGCCGAATATTCGTCAAAGTTTTCACGAGATTCGAACGAATAATACGAAGCGAATCCGACAAAATTTGGATTCACTTCGGAGAAGAAAATTTCCAAGATTCGATACGAATCTACGAAGCGGCGAATAGATTAGCTCATTTCTAATTATGATTTTAAGATACTGTTGAGTTTTTGAAAAATTTAAATAGAATTCAAAATTCATAGAATTGATTCTCTACACTGTGATTGAATTTGTGATTTTGCAATGATCTTACGGTGGAAATTCATTCATGTCATTACATGGACACCAATGACATCACTTTCACTGTGCAATTACATTACTTTGATAAGGATAAGCAAATTTGTTCATATTTCTTTAGTTGCGCTGCACAATTTTAGACCATTGCTGGCAAACAATGATTTAGGTGCCCACATGAAAGATCCAATTACCCAATCTACTCAGTGGTGTTCAGCAACAAGATATCCATGATACAACATCAGTGATATAAAATGCTTTATTAGTGCATTAATAATCCATAAACTACAGTGCAGACAGGATGTGGCATGCAAAAAAGGCAATGGCCATTTTGCGCTAACTGCGCTTCCACAGAATCACAGATTATCTCACAGAAGTTGTGTAGCTGAGAAGACTTTGTTGGAGCGTGGGGCTACACTTTTCATTTTGGAGAGCACCTAGTATGCATGAGAAGTATTATAGGCCAGTCAACAGTGCTCTGAGCTTCTGGGAAAAATATATGTAAATTAGCATTTTGGTGTGAAGATCCTCACAAATCATGCCTTGTTCATTATGACAAAATTAATGTTTGGACATTGGGTTTCACAATGTTACCTGCCGCGTCTGAAAACCCTCTCTGGGATGACACTGGAGGCTGGACACAACAGTACAGAGAGAGCATACTGGCCCAGTTCTTGTCACTGTTCTAATCTGCCTGCCTAGAAGTCCATGAGGTCAGGGAACACAGTTTGGCCAGAGTACAGGTAGGAATCCACTTGTGATGATACTGAACTGGCTGCTGCTGCATACTCTGCTGCTTGTTGTAGGAGAGACGATGGGAGATGAAAAGGGAACTTCTGGTCATACACGCGGGTGGAAGGCTGCATACATAGTGTATTCTGGTAATAAAGCAGTTATTATCAGACTGCTTCATGTGAATGATAAATGCCTGCCACTACATGCAGCTTGCTATTCTCGCCAGCGTGCCCGAGGACCATTTTATTTCAGGCTCTGCCTCCAACTGAGATGAATGGTTATCATGGCCAACCTCATCAGCAGCATCATCAGGCTCTTCGTCCCGCCCATGCTTCTCATCCTCCACCACCCCTTCCTCTTCTATGGGGCTTTCTCTGTGTGGGTCCCTAACAGCTATTGGGTGGTAAGCAAAATGTGTGAATTGTTCTTCACCAACCCTTGTTACATCAGCGTGAGGGTCTACTCTAAGATAAATATCAGGTGGATGACATTGTTGATCCCTAATGACATATCTGGAATTTGAAGGGACTAAGTACACAACTGGTGTCTCTAATCAACTGTAACTGCCTGATCTCAAAACAACACGTTCTCTTTTGTGGCTGTCTGGTGCATGACAAAATTATTCACTGTTTTACACCACTCTCATCTGTAAGGTTAAATTTCAGGGAGTTTGAACCTCAAGTATCAAGTGGTGCAATGGCTGAACATTCTGCCACTGTAAGTTAAGGAGGGTGTTCTTTACCACATACTGTAAGATGGCTGAAATGCAAGGACAGGTTCCGGGACATGGCCAGCACACTCTGCAAGCCACTGTATTTTTTCCATAGCAGTTGCACGTGCACCATGATCACAAATTGATCACGTGCACCATGCAGAGACCATGTGTTATCTCCCCAAATGTAACACAGTCACCATGTTCCTGCCATTGCCATTGACCACCTTGCCCAGTGGAGTTGGCGGGGAGAAGGCCAGTGGGATGCTTACCTCTTGATGCACTTTTTGCAACTGAATGACTGTGTGGCTTCTCTCAGTCCAAGACGATCAGCTCTAACACAGTATGCAACACTTCACTTTACACATATGATTAGGGAGTGGGAGCATCTCTCTATTCTGCTTCTGTTGGGAACGGCAAGATGTACATGGAAAACGACATGGAGGAAGTGGATAAGTGTCGGGTGTAGGAACCAGACCAACACAAATGTGGAGGTGTAAACAGGGCATGGATGGCTTTTTTTAGAAATAATGTTGGCTAGGTATCTTCTGGCGATGCTAAACACACACCATCAGCTTCCTAAAGGCAACAGAGTCTATTAAGTGGTATGACAGAAACTGTACCACCAGCAACATGGCCAGGTGGGAGTTAAGCATGGGTGCCAGTGGATTGTTGGGCATGTAGAATTGTTTCCTGACCACACATTCCATTATCGATGGCTGATGACAGAGCAGATGAGAAATATCAGTCTGAGCGGGAGAAGCAGTAAGTGATTATGACGATGACAAGGACATAATACTGCAGATGGATGTGGCATTGCTGCTGCAAAGGAATCTGGGAGAAGGAGAAGTCTGCAGTGAAATGTCTCTGAGCTACGCTTTTGGATGCTGTAATATGTTCACTAACATGGATATAACAGTGCAATGTTTGCAGTAAAATGTCTTTGAACTATGCATTCACTAACATGGGTATAACAAATTTTGGTGGTAAAATGCCTTTGAACTACAGCATCTGCTTCAGTAATGCATTCACTAACACGGCTATAACAAGGGAATTTTTGAAAAGACATGTTGACAAGCTAAATGTCCAGCACAAGTAAATAAAATCTTGATGCTTTATTGGAAAAATGATTAAAGGGGTTCCCTGGGAATTAAGAAAATCAAATTACTGAAAATACTTAAATAATTTATTATAAATGTATTCCAATACCTTTCATTAGTTACAATGACTCGTTTTGTCTGGGGAGCAATTATCAGGAGAAATAAAATGGCTAACGTCCTATTAGTACTCATAAAACCTGTGCTAATCACACAGGAGGACAAGTTACTTCAGAGTACTGAGGTAACGAGCTGCCTCATCCTCTTTGCTCTGCTTGTCAGGGATAATGATCCTGAGTTTGGCTGATAAGATCTTTATAATGAAGTAATATTTAAAGGGAACCTGTCATCTCCGAAACACCCTGTGAACTAGAGTAAGCGGTGTATAGTGTAAGTGATGCTGAATCCGATTATGTAAGATTTATCTTCATACTCACTTCTATTCCGACGCTGTGCTCCCACAAACCTGCAGTAAAATGCACTCACTGGACTCCAGTGCTCACTTATATAATGGAGAGGACTCAAAGAAGAGTCCAGTGAGTGCATTTTACTGCAGGTTTGTGGGAGCACAGCGTCAGAATGGAAGTGAGTATGAAGATAAAACCTACATATTCGGATTCAGCATCATTTACACTATACCAAGCTTACTCTAGTTCAGGGGGTGTTTCGGAGATGACAGGTTCCCTTTAAGTATTTTCATTTTCTTAATTCCACAAATCCAGTATACATTTAAGGCCGTCATGTTTCGATTAAAAAGATCTTAATCATGGCATGAATGTTGCATAAGGATGCAAGGTATATATATATATATATATATATATATATATATATATATATACACTCACCGGCCACTTTATTAGGTACACCATTCTAGTAATGGGTTGGACCCCCTTTTGCCTTCAGAACTGCCTCAATTCTTCGTGGCATAGATTCAACAAGGTGCTGGAAGCATTCCTCAGAGATTTTGGTCCATATTGACATGATGGCATCACACAGTTGCCGCAGATTTGTCGGCTGCACATCCATGATGCGAATCTCCCATTCCACCACATCCCAAAGATGCTCTATTGGATTGAGATCTGGTGACTGTGGAGGCCATTTGAGTACAGTGAACTCATTGTCATGTTCAAGAAACCAGTCTGAGATGATTCCAGCTTTATGACATGGCGCATTATCCTGCTGAAAGTAGGCATCAGATGTTGGGTACATTGTGGTCATAAAGGGATGGACATGGTCAGCAACAATACTCAGGTAGGCTGTGGCGTTGCAACGATGCTCAATTGGTACCAAGGGGCCCAAAGAGTGCCAAGAAAATATTCCCCACACCATGACACCACCACCACCAGCTTGAACCGTTGATACAAGGCAGGATGGATCCATGCTTTCATGTTGTTGACGCCAAATTCTGACCCTACCATCCGAATGTTGCAGCAGAAATCGAGACTCATCAGACCAGGCAACGTTTTTCCAATCTTCTACTGTCCAATTTCAATGAGCTTGTGCAAATTGTAGCCTCAGTTTCCTGTTCTTAGCTGAAAGGAGTGGCACCCGGTGTGGTCTTCTGCTGCTGTAGCCCATCTGCCTCAAAGTTCGACGTACTGTGCGTTCAGAGATGCTCTTCTGCCTACCTTGGTTGTAACGGGTGGCAATTTGAGTCACTGTTGCCTTTCTATCAGCTCGAACCAGTCTGCCCATTCTCCTCTGACCTCTGGCATCAACAAGGCATTTCCGCCCACAGAACTGCCGCTCACTGGATGTTTTTTCTTTTTCGGACCATTCTCTGTAAACCCTAGAGATGGTTGTGCATGAAAATCCCAGTAGATGAGCAGTTTCTGAAATACTCAGACCAGCCCTTCTGGCACCAACAACCATGCCACGTTCAAAGGCACTCAAATCACCTTTCTTCCCCATACTGATGCTCGGTTTGAACTGCAGGAGATTGTCTTGACCATGTCTACATGCCTAAATGCACTGAGTTGCCGCCATGTGATTGGCTGATTAGAAATTAAGTGTTAACGAGCAGTTGGACAGGTGTACCTAATAAAGTGGCCGGTGAGTGTATATATATATATATATATATATATGAGAAAAGATGTACCGTGGACAAATCACCAAGGGATCTTAATTATGTGTCAGGTGTATTTATCTCAAGGGTTGAACTTCTCTAGCTGTGTTCAATTAACCCTTTCCTATACAGAAAAAAAGGGAGGGGGAGCACATAGAGAACTATTTTGACATTATGAAAAATCTAGACCAAGCATTGTCATGAAACCACAAAATACAAATAATAAAATCAGAAATAAAAATTAAAAAGTATTCACCTTGATGAAAAAGCAGGAATATATATATCATAGGTGCATTCACTGGGTAAAACAATCCATTTGCAGAACCCTATTTGTCAAACAACATGTGGTAAGCAAATAGAACCCTGCTATATAACATGTTTGTGGAGATCCCTTTTGTTAACAAAAGCTATATCAGCATTGATTGTCATTGACGCCAACAGGATATGCTCCTGTTCACACTTTATCTCTTGTTCCCGCACAGCTTGGGATAAGATCCATTCAGGACTAAATGAAAGAACATCTAAAAGAGATGAAGTCTCTGAATGGGATGGAGTCTGTGCACGGGGAGCAATACAGATGGTCCTGGCGTAAGTGTTGTTTTTTCTTCCTTGCACTATGTCTTTAAACTACACTAACACAGATATAACAGTAAAATGTCTTTGAACTATGCCTTTATTAGCTTGGGTATAGCAATGCAATTTTTGAAATTAAAATGTGACGTAAAACAACATGATGCATTAACACAACATTTTTGCAATAAAAATAAAATATGTTCAATTGCACTGGTATAAAACTTACATAATTACAGTATTGCTTTTTTCTGTAACTGGCAGTTATTTTGCGGCAACATACAATGTGTTTAATAGCATGTGGTAAAACTGCATTTTCCCAGTATTGCTTTTGCTGTAACTACTTATCATTATGTAGCAATATGCAACACAGTTAATCACACTGGTTTAAAACATTTTTTTGCAGTATTACTTTTGCTGTAACTGTTTTCTTGCAGTAATATGCAACTGTTCAGTAACACACATATAATGCACTGATATGCATAATTACACACACACTTAGGCCCCTTTCACACGAGCGGGAGACTCGCATGTCTCCCGCAACGGATCTACAGGGCTGGACTCCGCACTGACAGGGATCGCATAGCATTATATGCGATCCCTGTCCGTGCCGAGTCCAGCCCTGTAGATGCGTTGCGGGAGACATGCGAGTCTCCCGCTCGTGTGAAAGGGGCCTTAGTGTTTGGAGTAAAATGCATGTTATTGGCATGCTGGCAATAAGCATATGAACTTTTTTCTTTTTCTTGCGAGGAGTTTTGTAATGCAGAACTAGCTGCCAGCCAGCAGATGTATTAAACAATGAACTTGGTTACTGCTCCTTCACTCCCTCAAAGCTTTCCCTGATCTAATTCCCAAAATGTAACCAATTATATCTTCTTATACTGTCCCTATACTCTCCCTATAGTGTCTTTATCACACTACTAGTGCATCTCAATAAAGTAATATCATGAAAAAAGTTATTTTATTTCAGTAATTCTCTACTGACGAAATGGTCATTTACTTCAGAGACAAGATTGGTAACATTTGGCAGGAAATAATCTCCTAGTCCCCAATCAATTTCAATCCTCCTCCCTCCCACACTTCCACATGTTCTTTTTCCTCTTTTGACCATATAACAGAAGAATTCTCCAGGCTTCTCTCTATTTCTTGACCCACCACCTACAGCGGTGATCCTATTCCCTCATACCTCTTTCAGTCCCTCTCCCCGACTGTCATCACTCACTTTACTATAACATTTAACATTTTTCTCTCTTCTAGTATCTTTCTTTCCTCTTCCAAACTTTTTTTTTATAACCCCACTACTAAAAAAAAACATATCTTGATCGAACCTGTGGTACTAACTACCGACCTTCTTGTAACCTCCCCGTCATCTCTAAACTCCTGGAATGTATCATCTACTCACTTAATAAGCTATCGTTCTGCAAACTCTCTTCTTGACCCCCTACAATCTGCCTTTCTCCCTCTCCACTCTGCAGAAACTGCCTTTACTAAAGTGTATAATGATCTCCTGACAGCAAAAAAGGAATGGTGACTATTCTCTATTGATTCTTCTGGATCTCTCAGCAGCATTTGATATGGTAATCCACAAACTCCTTACCATGCTCCACTCCATTGGCCTTAAGAAAACTGCTCTTTCTTGGTTCTCTTCCTATCTCTCTGGCCACTCCTTTAGTGTATCATTCACTGGCTATACTTCATCTCCTCTTCCTCTTCGTGTTAGGGTTCCTCAGGGTTCAGTCCTAGGTCCTCTACTCTTCTCCCTCTACACACACCCCTTCGGACAGACTATCAGTAGATTTAGCTTTCAGTACCATCTCTATGCTGACGACACCCAACTATACACTTCATCCGCTGATGTCACCCCGGCTGTACTACAAAACACTAGTAATTGTCTGGCAGCTGTCTCTAACATCATGTCCTCTCTGCATCAAAAACTGAATCTCTCAAAAACTGAACTCCTTGTCTTTCCCCCATCTACTAACCCACCCAAACTTGATATTTCAATTTCTGTCTGCGGCATTATCATAACTCTTAGGCAGCATGCCCATTGTCACGCTTGACTTGGATCTTTCCTTTGTTCCCCATATACAATCAATTGCATGCTCTTGTCATCTGCACCTCAAGAACATCTCCAGAATTGACCCTTTTCTTATGGTGGAAAAGGCCCAAACTCTTGTTGTTGCTTTGATTCATTCTCGTCCTGACTAGTGTTATACTGGTCTTACTCTCCCCCTTCAGTCTGTCTTAAATTCTGTAGCCAGGCTCAGCTGTCTATCCACCCGCTATACTGCTGCTACTAGCCTATGACAGTCACTTCACGAGTTGCCCATCCACCACAGAATACAGTTCAAACTTCTCACCCACAAAGCTCTCCACAGTACTACACCTCCGTACATCTTCTCCCTCATTTCTGTCGACCACCCTACTCGTTCTCTTAGTGATCTAAGGTTAACTTCCTCCATAAATCGTACCTCTCACTCCCATCTTCAAGACTTTTCTCATGCTGCAACCACTCTCTGGAATGCTCTGCCCGGGAATATCAGACCTGAAATTGACCCCTACAGCCAAAGCATTAACATCCGCAGATCGGCGTACACCACTCCGTTCAGTACAAAGATGGCTGGAACACTTCATATAACAATCAACTGCCCTTTGTGTCACCTCGACTTCCTCATAGATTGTAAGCTCTTGTGAGAAGGGACCTCATTCCTAGTGTTTCCGTTGTATATTGGCCGGTAACTTTGTGACGTCTTTTTTGCACATAAACCCTCTAAATTGTAAAGCGCTGTGGAATATGGTGGCGCTATATAAATAAAGATTACAATTATCATAGTGATTCAGTTCAAAAGGTTAAAGTCATATATTCTATAGATTCCTTACACACAGAGTGATCTTTCATATATTCTATAGATACATTATACACAGTGATCGTTAATATATTCTATAGATACATTATATACAGTGATCTCTTATATATTCTATAGATACATTATACACAGTGATCTCTCATATATTCTATAGATACATTATATACAGTGATCTCTTATATATTCTATAGATACATTATACACAGTGATCTCTCATATATTCTATAGATACATTATATACAGTGATCTCTCATATATTCTATAGATACATTATACACAGCGATCTCTTATATATTCTATAGATACATTATATACAGTGATCTCTCATATATTCTATAGATACATTATATACAGTGATCTCTCATATATTCTATAGATACATTATATACAGTGATCTCATATATTCTATAGATACATTATATACAGTGATCTCTCATATATTCTATAGATACATTATATACAGTGATCTCATATATTCTATAGATACATTATATACAGTGATCTCTCATATATTCTATAGATACATTATACACAGTGATCTCTCATATATTCTATAGATACATTATATACAGTGATCTCATATATTCTATAGATACATTATATACAGTGATCTCTCATATATTCTATAGATACATTATATACAGTGATCTCATATATTCTATAGATACATTATACACAGTGATCTCTCATATATTCTATAGATACATTATATACAGTGATCTCATATATTCTATAGATACATTATATACAGTGATCTCTTATATATTCTATAGATACATTATATACAGTGATCTCTTATATATTCTATAGATACATTATACACAGTGATCTCTCATATATTCTATAGATAACATTATATACAGTGATCTCTCATATATTCTATAGATACATTATACACAGTGATCTCTCATATATTCTATAGATACATTATACACAGTGATCTCTCATATATTCTATAGATACACTATACACAGTGATCTCTCATATATTCTATAGATACATTATATACAGTGATCTCTCATATATTCTATAGATACATTATACACAGTGATCTCTCATATATTCTATAGATACACTATACACAGTGATCTCTCATATATTCTAAAGATACATTATATACAGTGATCTCTCATATATTCTATAGATACATTATACACAGTGATCTCTTATATATTCTATAGATACATTATACACAGTGATCTCTTATATATTCTATAGATACATTATATACAGTGATCTCTTATATATTCTATAGATACATTATACACAGTGATCTCTTATATATTCTATAGATACATTATATACAGTGATCTCTCATATATTCTATAGATACATTATACAGTGATCTCTCATATATTCTAAAGATACATTATATAACAGTGATCTCTTCATATGATTCTATAGATACATTATACACAGTGATCTCTTATATATTCTATAGATACATTATACACAGAGATCTCTTATATATTCTATAGATACATTATATACAGTGATCTCTCATATATTCTATAGATACATTATACAGTGATCTCTCATATATTCTAAAGATACATTATACACAGAGATCTCTCATATATTCTATAGATACATTATACAGTGATCTCTCATATATTCTAAAGATACATTATACACAGTGATCTCTTATATATTCTATAGATACATTATACACAGTGATCTCTCATATATTCTATAGATACATTATACACAGTGATCTCTCATATATTCTATAGATACATTATACACAGTGATCTCTTATATATTCTATAGATACATTATACACAGTGATCTCTATATATTCTATAGATACATTATACACAGTGATCTCTTATATATTCTATAGATACATTATATACAGTGATCTTTCATATATTCTATAGATACATTATACACAGTGATCGTTAATATATTCTATAGATTCAATATACACAGAGTGATATCTCATATATTCTATATATATATATTATACACAGTGATCTCTTATATATTCTATAGATACATTATACACAGTGATCTCTCATATATTCTATAGATACATTATACACAGTGATCTCTCATATATTCTATAGATACATTATACACAGTGATCTCTTATATATTCTATAGATACATTATATACAGTGATCTCTATATTCTATATATTCTATAGATACATTATACACAGTGATCTCTCATATATTCTATAGATACATTATATACAGTGATCTCTCTATATTCTATAGATACATTATACAGTGATCTCATATAGTGATCTCTTATATATTCTATAGATACATTATACACAGTGATCTCTCTCATATATTCTATAGATACATTATACATCAGTGATCTCTTATATATATTATATAGATATATATTCTATAGATACATATACAGTGATCTCTTATATATTCTATAGATACATTATATATTCAGTGATCTCTCTATATATTCAGTGATATGATACATTATATACAGTGATCTCTTATATATTCTATAGATACATTATATACACAGTGATCTCTCATATATTCTATAGATACATTATATACACAGTGATCTCTCATATATTCTATAGATACATTATATACACAGTGATCTCTCATATATTCTATAGATACATTATATACACAGTGATCTCTTATATATTCTATAGATACATTATATACAGTGATCTCTTATATATATTCTATATATATTCTATAGATACATTATATACATACAGTGATCTCTTATATATTCTATAGATACATTATATACAGTGATCTCTTATATATTCTATAGATACATTATATACAGTGATCTCTCATATATTCTATAGATACATTATATACAGTGATCTCTCATATATTCTATAGATACATTATATACAGTGATCTCTTATATATTCTATAGATACATTTATACACAGTGATCTCTCATATATTCTATTAGATACATTATACACAGTGAATCTCTCATATATTCTGATAGATTACATTATATACAGTGATCTCTTATTATTCTATAGATACATTATATACAGTGATCTCTATATATTCTATAGATACATTATATACACAGTGATCTCTCATATATTTCTATAGATACATTATATACACAGTGATCTCTCATATATTCTATAGATACATTATACCAGTGATCCTTATATATTCTATAGATACATTATATACAGTGATCTCATATATTCTATAGATACATTATATCACAGTGATCTCTCATATATTCTATAGATACATTATATAAACAGTGATCTCTCATATATTCTATAGATACATTATATACAGTACATTATAGATCTCTATATATTCTATAGATACATTATATACAGTGATCTCTTATATATTCTATAGATACATTATATACAGTGATCTCTTTATATATTCAGTATAGATACATTATATACAGTGATCTCTCATATATTTATAGATACATTATATATACACAGTGATCTCTCATATATTCTATAGATACATTATATACAGTGATCTCTTATATATTCTATAGATACATTATATACAGTGATCTCTATATATTCTATAGATACATTATATACAGTGATCTCTCATATATTCTATAGATACATTATATACAGTGATCTCTCATATATTCTATAGATACATTATACATATCAGTGATCTCTCTATATATTCTATAGATACATTATATACACATGATGTGATCTCTCATATATTCTATAGATACATTATACACAGTGATCTCTTATATATTCTATAGATACATTATATACAGTGATCTCTTATATATTCTATAGATACATTATATACAGTGATCTCTCATATATATAGATACATATAGATACATTATATACACAGTGATCTCTCATATATTCTATAGATATTCTCTCATATATATTCATATATACAGATACATTATACCAGTGTGATCTCTTATATATTCTATAGATACATTATATCACAGTGATCTCTCATATATTCTATAGATACATTTATATATTCATAGATACATTATATACAGTGATCTCTCATATATTCTATAGATACATTATATACAGTGATCTCTCATATATTCTATAGATACATTATACACAGTGATCTTCTATATATATACATCTATAGATACATTATATATCAGCGATCTCTTATATATTTCTATAGATACATTATATACAGTGATCTCTTATATATTCTATAGATACATTATTACAGTGATCTCTTATATATTCTTATATAGATACATTATATACATTATATCACAGTGATCTCTTATATATTCTATAGATACATTATACAGTGATCTCTCATATATTCTATAGATACAGTGATCTCTATATATATACATTATATACAGTGATCTCTATATATTCTATAGATACATTATATAC
The DNA here is from genome assembly GCA_900303285.1 of Rhinella marina. Classification (NCBI taxonomy): domain Eukaryota; kingdom Metazoa; phylum Chordata; class Amphibia; order Anura; family Bufonidae; genus Rhinella; species Rhinella marina. The sequence continues at coordinate 52,649 of ONZH01022980.1, forward strand.
AGTGATCTCTTATATATTTTATATTATACATTATAGATATTATATACATGACTATATATATTCTATAGTACATTATAAGTGATCTCTTATATATTCTATAGATACATTATATACAGTGATCTCAGTGATCTCTATATTCTATAGATACATTATACAGTGATCTCTTATATATTCTATAGATACATTATACACAGTGATCTCTCATATATTCATGAATACATTATACCAGTGATCTCTCTATAGATACATTATATACAGTGATATATATTCTAGATATATATTCATTATATATCAGTGATCTCTTATATTCTATAGATACATAGATCTCTCACATTATATACACAGTGATCTCTTATATATTTATACTATAGATACATTATATACAGTGATCTCTTATATATTCTCTATATAAGTGATATATATTCATTATACAGTGATCTCTCAGATGATCTCTCATATATTCTTAGATACATTAATATCACAGTGATCTCTTATATATTCTATATATAACATTATATACAGTGATCT
>ONZH01022981.1:0-80008 GCA_900303285.1 Rhinella marina
GACCACCCCAGGAAAGGAAGACAAGAGTCACCTCTGCTGCGGAGGATAAGTTCATCCGAGTCACCAGCCTCAGAAATCGCAGGTTAACAGCAGCTCAGATAGAGACCAGGTCAGCCACACAGAGTTCTAGCAGCAGACACATCTCTACAACAACTGTTAAGAGGAGACTGTGTGCAGCAGGCCTTCATGGTAAAATAGCTGCTAGGAAACCACTGCTAAGGACAGGCAACAAGCAGAAGAGACTTGTTTGGCTAAAGAACACAAGGAATGGACATTAGACCAGTGGAAATCTGTGCTTTGGTCTGATGAGTCCAAATTTGAGATCTTTGGTTCCAACCACCGTGTCTTTGTGCGACGCAGAAAAGGTGAATGGATGGACTCTACATGCCTGGTTCCCACCGTGAAGCATGGAGGAGGAGGTGTGATGGTGTGGGGGTGCTTTGCTGGTTACACTGTTGGGGATTTATTCAAAATTGAAGGCATACTGAACCAGCATGGCTACCACAGCATCTTGCAGCGGCATGCTATTCCATCCGGTTTGCGTTTAGTTGGACCATCATTTATTTATCAACAGGACAGTGACCCCAAACACACCTCCAGGCTGTGTAAGGGCTATTTGACCAAGAAGGAAAATGATGGGGTGCTACGCCAGATGACCTGGCCTCCACAGTCACCAGACCTGAACCCAATCAAGATGGTTTGGGGTGAGCTGGACCGCAGAGTGAAGGCAAAAGGGCCAATAAGTGTTAAGCATCTCTGGGAACTCCTTCAAGACTGTTGGAATACCATTTCAGGTGACTACCTCTTGAAGCTCATCAAGAGAATGCCAAGAGTGTGCAAAGCAGTAATCAAAGCAAAAGGTGGCTACTTTGAAGAACCTAGAATATAAGACATATTTTCAGTTCTTTCACACTTTTTTGTTAAAGGGGTTGTCCGGGTTCAGAGCTGAACCCGGACATACCCTTATATTCACCTAGGCAGCCCACCTGAACAGGGCATCGGAGCATCTCATGCTCCGATGCCCTACCTTGCCCTGCGCGATCCAGGGCTCTTTTGTTTACATAACACACTGCCGGGTGGAGGCTTCCTCCCGGCAGTGGGCTCGGTGACGTCACCGGCTGTTATGGGCCGGCTTTAGCGCTGCCCTAGCCGTTTTACTGGCTAGGGCAGCGCTAAGCCAGCCATCTGCGCCGGTGACGTCACCGGGCTCACTGCTGGGCGGAAGCCTCCGCCTGACAGAGCCCGGCACGTCACCGGAACCGGACTAAATGCCTTTGCCCTGCGCAGGGCAAAGGAGGGCATCTGAGCATAGGATGCTCCGATGCCCTGTTCAGGTGCGCTGCCTGGGTGAATTTAAAAGTATGCCCGGGTTCAGCTCTGAACCCAGACAACCCCTTTAAGTATATAATTCCACATGTGTTAATTCATAGTTTTGATGCCTTCAGTGTGAATCTACAATTTTCATAGTCATGAAAATACAGAAAACTCTTTGAATGAGAAGGTGTGTCCAAACTTTTGGTCTGTACTGTATATGAAGCTGTGTGCAGGCTCACTTTTTGCAGGACCATCTGTGGTTTTTATTGATATCATTATGGAGTGTATAAGACTTTTTGATCCCTTTTGATTAATTAGCTTTTTTTTGGGGGGGGGTGAAGCTACAAAAAAATGGCAAATCACCATTATGATTTTTTTTCCATTACACTGTTCTCCATAAGGGATACATATTTTAATAGTATACATTTTTAGTACAGGTGTTTTTTGACGCGGTGATGCCTATTATGTTTCATTTTTAGTCTGTGGAAATATTTTTATTTTTTAAGGCCCCCAAGCAGGGCCGGATTATAACTGGAGCATTTGGAGCTACTGCTCCAGGCCCCGGCTCCAATGATTTCAGGGGGGCCCCGCGCCCCTGGTGCCGCCCCCCGCTGCTGGTGGTACAGTGGAACATGGGAGCTTTGCGCAGTGGCGTAGCGTGGGGGGGCTGTGGGGGCCGTTGCCCCAGATCGCAGGGGGCACCAGGCAGCAGTCATTTCAATGAGGGCCTATGGCTCCCGTCCCCTCCGTTATGCCTCATAGGCTTCAGGCCACTAGGCCTAAAGCCTATGAGGCAGTAGAGCAACGCAGGAGATCACGCTTACCTCACTGCGCCAGGTCTCGCGAGATGACGTGATGACGCGGCGCAGGAGGTCACAGTGGTGTGTGCATGACCGCCCGCGCCGGGAAACCTCAAGTGGTGACGGAGAGTAGAAGAGAGGTAAGTATTTATTTATTTTTTTCATGTATGTACCCTAATGCAGGAGGTACTAGGGGCAGTATGGGGGTGGGGAGGAGCAATTGCTATATAGATATATATAGAGAGAGTTATTATACTAATAACTAAGAGTGGGCCAGTGCCACTATATTAAAGAGGACCTTTCACCACTCCTGACATGCCTGTTTTAATAGCTTCATGCATTCCCCATGAAATAACAAGTCTGGAGCATCTATTCTTATGGCTCCATGTTGTGCCATTCCTTTATTATTTGCACTAGAAGTTATGAATCAATTGCTATTTGTCTTCAGTAAGGGTACAGAGGGGAGGTAACAAGTTGGGGGTGTGTACCTGCACAGTCTGAAAATGGCAGCACTAATTGGATAGAGTCAGTCTGTGCAGATACACACCCCCAACTGGTCACCTCCCCTCTGTTCCTTTACTAAAGGCAAATAGCAATTCATTCATAACTTCTATTGCAAATAATAAAGGAATGGCACAACATACAGACATAAGAATAGATGTTCCAGAATTGTTATTACATGGGGAATGCATGAAGCTATTAAAACAGGCATGTCAGGAGAGGTGAAAGGTCCTCTTTAATAACTAAGAGGGGGCATTATACTAAGAGGGGGCAACTATACTGATAACTAAGAGGGGGCCACTATACTGATAACTAAGAGGGGGCACTATACTGATAACTAAGAGGGGGCCACTATACTGATAACTAAGAGGGGGCAACTATACTATAACTAGAGGGGGCCACTATACTGATAACTAAGAGGGGGCCACTATACTGATAACTAAGAGGGGGCCATTAATAATAACTAAGAGGGGGCACTATACTGAAACTAAGAGGGGGGCATTATACTAAGAGGGGGCACTATACTGATAGAGGGGCCACTAAGAGGGGGCCATACTAAGAGGGGGCCACTATACTGATAACTAAGAGGGGGCCATTATACTGATAACTAAGAGGGGGCCAACTATACTAAATAACTAAGAGGGGGCCATTATACTGAAGAGGGGGGGAGGGGGCCCACTAACTGATAACTAAGGGGGCCATATACTGATAGAAGGGGGGAGGGGGCCACTATACTGGTAAAGAGGGGGCCATACTGAGGGGCCACTATACTAAGAGGGGGCCACTAGAATAAGAGGGGGCCACTATACTTATAAACTAAGCAGGCACTATAACTAACTAAGAGGGGCCACTACTATACTTATAACTAAGAGGGGCCACTATACTTAAACTAACTAATAACTAAGGGGCCACTATACTTATAACTAAGGGGGGGCCACTAAACTACTAACTATAGAGGGGGCCACTATACTAAACTAAGAGGGGGCCACTAATACTTATAACTAAGAGGGGGCCACTATACTTATAACTAAGAGGGGCCACTATAACTTAATATACTAAACTAAGAGGGGGCACTATACTTATAACTAAGAGGGGGCCACTAGATATACTAAGGGGGGCCACTATACTTATAACTAAAGGGGGCCACTATACTGATAACTAAGAGGGGGCTAACTGATAACTAAGAGGGGGCCCACTATACTGATAACTAAGAGGGGGCCACTATACTAAAACTAAGAGGGGGCCACTATACTTATAACTAAGAGGGGGCCACTATACTTATACTAAGACTATACTTATAACTAAGAGGGGGCCACTATACTTATAACTAAGAGGGGGCCACTATACTATAACTAAGAGGGGGCCATATACCTACTAAGAGGGGGCACTATACTTATAACTAAGAGGGGCCATATAACTTATTAAGAGGGGGCTAGATAAGAGGGGGGGGGGCCACTATACTATAACTAAGAGGGGGCCACTATACTTATAAAGAGGGGGCCACTATACTTATAACTAAGAGGGGGCCACTATACTATAACTAAGAGGGGGCCACTATACTATAACTATAGAGGGGGCCACTATACTTATAACTAAGAGGGGGCCACTATACTTATAATAAGAGGGGGCACTATACTTATAACTAAGAGGGGGCCACTATACTTATAACTAAGAGGGGGCACTATACTTATAACTAAGAGGGGGCCACTATACTTATAACTAAGAGGGGGCCACTATACTTATAACTAAGAGGGGCCACTATACTTATAACTAAGAGGGGGCACTATACTATAACTAAGAGGGGGCCACTATACTTATACTAAGAGGGGGCCACTATCTTATAACTAAGAGGGGGCCACTATACTTATAACTAAGAGGGGCCACTATACTAATAACTATAGAGGGGGCCACATACTATAACTAAGAGGGGCCACTATACTATAACTAAGAGGGGCCACTATACTAATAACGGGGGCCACTATACTATAACTAAGAGGGGGCCACTATACTATAACTAAGAGGGGCCACTATACTAAGAGTAATACTAAGAGGGGGCCACTATACTGATAATAAGAGGGGCCACTATACTGAATAACTAGAGGGGGCCAACTATACTATAACTAAGAGGGGGCCACTATACTGATAACTAAGAGGGGGCCACTATACTGATAACTAAGAGGGGGCCACTATACTGATAACTATAAGAGGGGGCCACTATACTAATAACTAAGAGGGGGCCACTATTACTGATAACTAAGAGGGGGCCCTACTATACTAAGAGGGGGCCACTATACTAATAAGAGGGGCTACTAGATAACTAAGGGGGGGCCACTATACTGATAACTAAGAGGGGGCACTACTAATAACTGAAGGGGGCCACTAACTATAATAAGAGGGGGCCACTTAACTGATACTAATAACTAAGAGGGGCCACTATACTAAATAACTAAGAGGGGGCCACTATACTATAACTAAGAGGGGGCACTATACTATAACTAAGAAGGGGGCCACTATTACTGATAACTAAGAGGGGGCCACTATACTAATAACTAAGAGGGGGCCAACTATACTATAACTAAGAGGGGCCACTATAACTGATAACTAAGAGGGGGCACTATACTAATAACTAAGAGGGGCCACTATACTAATAACTAAGAGGGGCACTATACTGATAACTAAGAGGGGCCACTATACTAATAACTAAGAGGGGGCATATACTAAACTAAGAGGGGGCCACTATACTGATAACTAAGAGGGGGCCACTATAATAAATGGGGGCACTATATGATAACTAAGAGGGGGCCACTATACTGATAACTAGGGGGCCACTATATAATAACTAAGAGGGGGCCACTTACTGATAACTAAGAGGGGGCACTATACTAATAATAAGAGGGGCTAATAATAACAAGAGGGGCCACTATACTATCAAGAGGGGGCACTATACTATAACAGAGGGGGCCACTAACTAATAACTAAGAGGGGGCCACTATACTAATAACTAAGAGGGGGCCACTATACTAATAACTAAGAGGGGCCACTATAACTATAACTAAGAGGGGGCCACTATACTGATAAACTAAGAGGGGGCCACTATACTATAACTAAGAGGGGGCCTATACTGAATAACTAAGAAGGGGGCACTATACTGATAACTAAGAGGGGGCCTCTATACTATAATACAGAGGGGCCCATAAATAATAATAAGAGGGGCACTATACTAATAATACAGAGGGGCCACTATACTAATAATACAGAGGGGTCCATTATACTAATTGAACTAAACAGAGGGGGCCACTATACTAATAATACAGAGGGGGCCACTATACTAATAATACAGAGGGGGCCACTATACTAATAATACAGAGGGGGGCACTATACTAATAATACAGAGGGGGCCATATACAGAGGGGCGCCACTATACTAATAAACAGAGGGGGCCACTATACTAATAATACAGAGGGGGCCATTATATAATAATAAGAGGGGGCCACTATACTAATAATACAGAGGGGGCCACTATACTAATAATACAGAGGGGGTCCATTATACTAATAATACAGAGGGGGCCACTATACTAATAATACAGAGGGGGCCACTATACTAATAATACAGAGGGGGCCACTATACTAATAATACAGAGGGGGCCACTATACTAATAATACAGAGGGGGCCACTATACTAATAATACAGAGGGGGCCACTATACTAATAATACAGAGGGGGCCACTATACCTGTGATGGCTAACCTCCGGCACTCCAGCTGTGGTAAAACTACAACTCCCAAGATGCACACTTGCTTGGCTTTTCTTAGAACTCCATAGAAATGAATGGAGCATGCTGGGAGTTGTAGTCTCACAACAGCTGGAGTGCCGGAGGTTAGCCATCACTGCACTATACTAATAATACAGAGGGACTATAATATGGGGCACTATCTGTCTGGCTCTACCACAGTATTGGGGGTAGCAGCAGGATGACAGTGTTTAGGCACCAGGAGGTGGAGGATGATAGTAAAGTGAGAAATCTAAATAATGTTTCTGTGAAACTCTGCAGAGACGAGAGGCGGCTGAAAGAAGGTATCATGGTGGTCTCATCTCCGAATGAAGACGTTGAGGAAAGAGTCTACATCCTGGGAGACATCACTGGATATAAGAGGTATGGTGCTGTATTCTGTTTCACAGTAGGGTTGGGCAGAAGAATTAGAGGAGAATGAGAATTTGGCCCACATTGCCGGAGGCCGGCCCCAGACTTGAGGTCACACTGTGTGTGTTCTTAATTCTGGGACCTCCCACACATCTACCGTACTACATTATCTGTACTCAGAGAGTTATCACTGTGTTATCTGGGGTGTTACATAGGACTGCAGGTGACATCTACTACATTATCTGTACTCAGAGAGTTATCACTGTGTTATCTGGGGTGTTACATAGGACTGCAGGTGACATCTACTACATTATCTGTACTCAGAGAGCTATTACCGTGTTATCTGTGGTGTTACATAGGACTGCAGGTGACCTCTACTACATCATCTGTACTCAGAGAGTTATCATTGTGTTATCTGTGGTGTTACATAGGACTGAAGGTGACATCTACTCATTATAGGTACTATAGGGGCGTGGCCACAGGCCGGGGGGGGGGGGGCGCAATACTTGGCTTGCCCCGGGCGATGGCAACCCACGCTTCGCCACTGGCTTTGCGCTCCCGTGCTCCGCTGTCTCCTATCTCACTGGCTACTTCCGCCAGTGAGATAGTCGCATCCGTCTGACCCGGGTCACCGCAGCAAAAGTACAGTAATTTTGTGAATACATCACTTATTTTGTAGTGTATATACAGAAATAGCTGTCAAGGACCACTGTAATGCTAAGCTCAGTTTTCCGTTTAAGGGTTACATTTAAATTCTTGAAACTGGATTCAAACAGAACCCTCAACGGAACTTTGTTACATTGTTCTGGAGGGCCTTGTGTAAGTTGCGGCGAGGGGGGGCCCCATCATAAATTTTGTGCTCCATACTGCTGGTAGCCTTAATCTGGCCCTGCCCCCAAGGGCCTAACAACATGCAATCATTAGATTGCTATTTCTATTTATCAATGGAATTAAATCCACTGCTAAACAGAAAATTCAGTATATTCCCATGTAGTGCTGCCACCTGCAGGCCTACATTGGAATATACCTGTGAAAGGCCTGGTAGTCTTCAGCAGGCTCAGGCATCTCACAACAAATGAACAGCTCCCCTGATCACCACAGTACAGCACCTCCAGATTTTCAGCTCTCAGATGCCATGGTCACGTATGACCACAGCATCTGAAGGTTAAAATGTTTACGATCAGTGTTATTGCCGATCGCAGACATTAGCCACAGGTGTCTGCTATATGAAAGAGCAGATACCTAGCAGCTATGGTGCCCGCAGTGCACACGAGTAGGCGCCGTAAAGAGTTAAAGGAGTTGTCCAGCTTTTTTTTCTGGAATGGAGAGGCGAAGAGCAGGAGAATATGGATTATTCCACAGGTACACCCGCCTGGGGGTGAAAAAAAGCTGGAAATCCCTTTAAAGTAAGTATCCTAAGAAAAAGTATTTTTCAACTATCCACAGTATAGGCTATGCAGTGATCCTGAGTGGTCCTCTAGTCCCCACTCTGAATGGACTGGCAGTGTGTATGTCAGTCTATTACTTCATTCACTTCTGTGGGACTGACATAGACATTCCCATAAATCCTATGGACAGTTTTTTGTGAGATAACCCCTTTAAAACAATGAGGGTCACTCATGGAAAGGACACGTGAACGCTCATAATTCATAATAAATACAACCTCTGACAACTAAATCCTACGTAACATAGACAAAGCCGCGTGTGCAGAAATCTACAGGAGAGCTTAGGAGATCGTGCTGTTCTGTATGACGAATCTGCACAAGAGGCTTTGTCAAGAGGTTTCACCTACTGTAGTAGGTCTACCCAAAATATTCTGCTTCACATTACCCCATGGTAACCTAATTCAAGAGGCCAAAGTAGTGTGTAACCACAAACCCCACTTAAAAGCCATCATCTATGGTTCGTCACTGTAAGAATGACTAAAATACTGCATCACACATCACTTCATACAAAATATTCATAATCTAGTAAAACATAGCAAAGGCACAAAGAACTTACCTTCTAAAGACTCCATTCCTGTTGCTTGTGCCAAAAGGTCTTCATGTCTTGCAACCACCTAAAGATATAAGCATAAGTTTCTGAAGAAACCACCAGTTGTGGAACTCTTACAAGATCCTTCAATTCCCATAAGATCTCAGCCGTAGTTTTTGTCCGGATCCGATCTGCATTCTTTGCGGATCAGATGCAGACACATTCATTTCAATGGGATGTGGACAGCACACCGAGTGTGTCCGTATGTCTGTGCCTCAGTCCTGCCAAAAAAAAATAAGAACATGTCCTATTCTTGTCTGCTTTGCGGACAAGGATAGAACATTTCTACAGAAGGGAGAAATAAAATGGCGGAATGCACACTGCCAGAATCTGTGATTTGCAGATCTGCAGTTTGTGGATCCCAAAACACATACGTTCGAGTGCATGATGCTTAAATATCATGTATGCAAAATAGCTCTCCTCCAGAAGGAAGAACACTACATCCCAAGCACCACCAATAGGTGGCGACATTGAAAATCCTTTATCACCTATGTGTAGGATGTGATCGCTGACGACCTACCTGGACATGCAGCTCTTTATCCAGCTGACTGATGCCTTGTGCCAGCTTTGCCAGCTGTTCTGCGATCACAGCCTGGTGAATGGACTGGGAGGTGTAGGTCTTCACATCAAAGTCATCACGTAGAAAATCAGTGTAGCATTCTGAAAAACAGAAGGATTTGTCCTGATGATGAACTGTGTCTACTATTACTGATCCATGCATGTAGCTGGTGACGTAGCGGGCCGGAGCACAGCAGAGCTGGCGACGCAACAGCCTCGCAGGAGGAGGTCTGTAGGAGGCTACAATGGTGCTAGGAATATATTAGGAATTAGAGCAGTCTGACACACAGCAGTGCTGACAGTCCTGACCAGCACACAGCAGAGCTGAGCAGCTCATAATACATAGAAGAGCTGAGTAGCTCATAATACATAGAAGAGCTGAGTAGCCCATAATACATAGAAGAGCTGAGTAGCCCATAATACATAGAAGAGCTGAGTAGCCCATAATACATAGAAGAGCTGAGTAGCCCATAATACATAGAAGAGCTGAGTAGCCCATAATACATAGAAGAGTTGAGTAGCCCATAGTACATAGCAGTGCTGAGTAGCCCATAGTACATAGGTAGCCATAGCAAGAACTGAGTAGCCCATAGTACATAGCAGAGTTGAGTAGCCCATAGTACATAGCAGAGCTGAGTAGCCCATAGTACATAGCAGAGCTGAGTAGCCCATAGTACATAGCAGAGCTGAGTAGCCCATAGTACATAGCAGAGCTGAGTAGCCCATAGTACATAGCAGAGCTGAGTAGCCCATAGTACATAGCAGAGCTGAGTAGCCCATAGTACATAGAAGAGCTAAGTAGCCCATAGTACATAGCAGAGCTGAGTAGCCCATAGTACATAGCAGAGCTGAGTAGCCCATAGTACATAGCAGAGCTGAGTAGCCCATAGTACATAGCAGAGCTGAGTAGCCCATAGTACATAGAAGAGCTGAGTAGCCCATAGTACATAGAAGAGCTGAGCAGCCCATAGTACATAGCAAGGCTCATGAACAGTAACTAGAAGGGGAAAGCACAGGGTGAACAGGAGTCCTGTAGAAAGCTCCCATTGTGCTAGTTATATATTAGGGATTAGAGCAGTCTGATACACAGCAGAGCTGAGGACACTCCTGTCCAGCACATAGCAGAGCCCATGAACAGTAACTAGAAGGTGACAGCACAGGGTGACAGGAGTCCCGTAGAAGACAGATGCAGATGGCTGCAGACCAGAGGTCCACTACACACCACGGATACATGTAACAGGGGACTCCTGTGCTGACAGTACACACTATGCCACTAGATGCCTGCGGCCGGGCTGTCTCTCCCTGCCTCCTCACTTACCGTCCCGAAACATCTCCCTGACTGACGCCGCTCCTGCTATCAAGTCTGAAGAAGTCTTCTTCCCCTCCATGTTGGATACCGGACTGTCACTGCCAACCAGGAGCAACGTCATCAGCCTGCGCCCGATGACGTCACTGGTAAACAACGTGTCCGGGAAGCAGTAGGACGTGCCGGCTGAGGGTTGTGGTGGACCGCTGCTGGGCAAGTAGTTTACTTACATCTGCAGATGGCGGTATATGCACATGTAGCTGAGCTGGAGGTGTTCTTTCTCAGGACTCCCTATGTAGCAGATTTACCTGTAGTCCTGTGTAAAACTACTGATAACAGATCAGCTAGTTAAATGAGTTGTCCCATGAAAAATATTCTATATTTTTCAAACCAGCACCTGCATCTGAATACTTTTGTAATTGCAAGTCATTAAAAATTTAGCATAGCCACTGAGTTATTCACTGAAATATATCTGTATAGCGCTACCTGCCTCTTTTTTTAAATTCTCTGTTCAGCTCACTGAGGTTGACAGGCTGAGTTCCATCCTTCATCTGTCACCAGCTGCAGCAGAAAGGACATGCCTTTGAAAAAGGACACAGCACCTGAGCTGCCAGCTTGAAATAAACCTAGCAGAGCCATTGCAGTTATGAATAAGGAGATCTCTGGATCCATGTGAGCTGCAGGGCTGTTTCTAGCTTTGTGAGAAAGAGCTCCTCATGTATCTCATGTACTTTATGCATTTTTTATGTTATTAATGAGATAACCCCTTTAAATCCAATTGCATTTATAGAAAGCTATAAAGAGAGATTAAGGATATGTTCACAGAGCTAAAAACCTCCACTGATCCAGCAGCGGAAAATGCGTATAGTGCTACAGAATGACAATTGGGTTTTCTGAGATTTTTATACTGATCTGTGGGGGTCCAACACCTGGGACCTCACCAGTCAGCAGTTTGAGGAGGCAGTGGGGCTTGCAGTAACGCAACACTTTTCTTCAGCTTTTCGTAGGTCAGTGACGTCACATGGCCTAGGCGCACCTCTGCCCTATTAGTCCTGGGTAAATCTTGGAAGACCCTTTTAATGTTAAAAACTCTAACTTGTGCAGACTGTGTGTGGAATGCTGGAGAAGTGCTGTGTTACTTCTTTGACGCAGATTTGATTGAGGACACAAAGAAACCTCAACTACTGTTGAGCGAACTTGTGTTTTAAGTTCGGCGTCCAAAGTTCGGGTTATCGAAGAATCCCGTTATGGATTCCGCTACCACGGACCATAACGGGATTCTTCGATAACCCGAATTCGAACTTTGGACGCCAAACTTAAAACACAAGTTAGATCAGCACTAACATAAACCAAATATTCTTGTAAAAACTCCTCTAAAACCTCCACCAAATGAGAAATCTGCTGCCAAAAACAACCTGTTTTCAGCTACTAATCTGCTACTGATTTTTCTGCCGTGTATGTTAGCTGTGTGAACATAGCCTAATACTCCTCTTATAATCTGGTCCTGGTATTAGCTGAAAAACTGAATCAGATCAGCACTTTGTGAACAAGGCTGAGGCTCACATCTTAGCTTTCTCTCTTTTTTTAAATTGCCATGTTAAAATACATAAATATTACTTTATTATAAATATATTCCTAAATACCTTTCATTAGTTATATTGACTTGTTTTGTCTGGGGAGCAATGATTAGAAGAAACAAAATGGCCACCATCCTATTAGTACACACAAAACCTGTCCTAATCACACAGCAGGACAAGTTACTTCACAAAACGGAGGTAAAGAGCTGCCTCATCCTCCTCTCTGCTCTGCTTGTCAGGGATTATGATCCTGAATACAGTTTAATATGATATTTAGCTGAATCTTTGTGGGAATGGAGTTCATAAGGCAACATGGAGTACAGAGAGGACAGGACAGACTGTGGTAATGGAGACTGCATACAAGTACTACTGATCATTATCCACATTTACGCATGAACTCCATTCCTACAGAGATTCAGCTGAAGATCTTATCAGCTGTATTCAGGATCATAATCCCTGACAAGTAGAGCAGAGAGGAGGATGAGGCAGCTCTTTACCTCAGTGTTGTGAAGTAACTTGCCCTCCTGTGTGATTAGGACAGGTTTTGTGTGTACTAATAAGGCGATGGCCATTTTGTTTCTCCTAATAATTGCTCTCCAGACAAAATGAGCTATTATAACTAATGAACGATATTTGGGAATATATTTATAATAAAGTAATATTTAAGCATTTTAATTTTCTTAATTCCTGGAGAACCCCTTTAAAAGAAATACACTGCATATACTTTTTGTGGGCTGCCTTTGCATAGAAAAGCATAGTCAGTGTATGTCTACACAACAAGCCTGACAGATGCCAAAAGGACACTCTTCTGGACTGGAGCCCTTTGGATACATTTGATGTATATATATGCCAGACATAGACCCTTAAATGGGGTGTGAACAGAGCTTTAGTGTTATGTTGGTTTCACACACAATGTTTTTGGGAAACACAGTGGGGGGGTTTATCATCTGGTCACCCTCACCACTTTCTGAAAAGGAGTGCATAGGGATGAGCACATTTATCTTCATGTACGCCAGCTCTGAGCAGCTGTAGATTTCTGTTTAGGTCCATTGACTGCCGGAGGATATCATAGACCAGAATAAAATGCTGCTCTATGGTAAATTCCCCCCTGGGTTCTTATGAAATTTATAGTTATACTGGATCTTTGTCCACAAACCTAGATATGAATGTTCTCAGCTCTTCCTGCCCTACACTATGCAGCCAGCAGATCAGACCCCGTGTTCAATGTCACAGGTTCCCTTTAGACTCCTTTAGTGAATGACAACCTCCTCAGGCAGAGCTTCCCATAGTCTCACTGCTCTTACAGTAAAGAAACCCTTCTATGTACTAGCTTACCTTAAAATATTAATCAGTGTTTTCTTCTTATTATTCTCTAGGTGTTTTACTGCTGCCATGCATCTTCAGCAAGGAGATAATCAAGCATGGCCTTCACAGAACCCAGCAGATTTATTCACCTCTAATAATATAGTAAAGATATGTGCCCCTATGGTACGGTATTCTAAGTAAGTGTTACTCAGTACCGTAAAAAGTCTTGATTCAGGCCTCCTTGTGCTTTTTTCATCTAGTTTGTATCATCAAAAATACTGGAACTCCACCAGATCCCATTAAAATCAGTGGAGTCCGCTGGATGACCTGCCACTGTTCTGACTAGAAGCCATTACACTAATGTGAACAGAGCCTTACACTTCTGTCTGTGTTTGTCATCTTTCCTCTGCCAGGTTGGGCTTCAGGAACCTGGTGAGAAAGTATGGCTGTGACCTGTGCTATACACCGATGATTGTTGCTGCTGACTTCATCAAATCTGCTAAAGCCAGGGACAGTGAATTCACTACAAACCAAGGTATATGTGAGCAGGAAACTACATGATTACAAGGATGATGTGTGTGTGGAAACCTTTATAGGAGTCTCTATGGACCAGATTGAATCTGATGCAGTCCCAGCAGGACTATAGTGTGGAAATAGAAAGCTATTCTGAACTTGGTGGGGAAATGCCTTCTACTTCTATTGATTATAATTGGTTAATGTTCCCTCCTGCCTGGCAACAAGTTCTACATCTTTCCTGGCTGAGAACGCTGGAGTGGGAATATTCCTTAAATGATTTCTGCGGATTTGTAAGGCTAGGTTCACACAGCTTAAATCCATAGTTACATAGTTGTTAAGGTTGGAAAAAGACAAAAGTCCATCAAGTCCAACCTGTAACCCTGCTATATTGATCCACAGAACAATACCTGGATCAATGTCTATCTTCCTTTTTATAAGGAGGGGTTTGGTCAAAGGGAAAGGGTGTGTAGAACATGATTTCTATACATTGTCATAAGCCTCAATGTTATTTTGAATGAAAAAGTCATCTAAACCTTTTTTGAAGCCATCTATTGTATTTGCTGTGACCAGCTCCTGTAGCAAGCTATTCCAGAGATTCATAGCCCTTACTGTAAAGAATGCTTGTCGCCTCTTATGACTGAATCTTTTTTTTCTCCAGGCCTAGGGAGTGACCCCTTTTTTTTGAGGGGGTTTAACACATAATAGCTTCCTTTGATATTTTTGTATGGCTCGTTTATATATTTGTACAGGTTAATCATGCCCCCCCAGAAGTCTTTTTTTAAGGCTCATAGCTAAGATCTTCCAGGCCCTTTATGAGTTTAGTCACTCTCTTTTGCACTTTCTCTAACTCCAGGGCATCCTTTTTAAGGACTGGTGCAGAGAACTGAACTGCGTATTCCGAGGCCGCACCAAGGCTTTGCATAGTACCAGTATTACGTCCCTGTCCCGCAATTCCGGTGAACAAAACCAGTGAAAGATCAGTAGGCTAATCTGCTTCTAAGAGCAGTTCGTTTTTGGCTGCAGAAAAACCACCCAAAACATGCAAAGTACCACTAGCTGTTATAGCCCTTCCCAAGTGACTTCATTGGGAAGCACAGCTAAAAAAAAATGCTTGAAAGAATTAACATGCTACTTCTTAAGCATATTTGACCACAGCTATGTAAAAAACATGACCATGTGCATGACAGTGGCTGCATGTTTTCCCATTGAAATCCGTGAGAAGCTATTGGTGGAGTTTTGAATGTGGATAACAGTGTGGAAAATGGCCATCTTCTACAGCATCCATGGCAGATTTAAATCATTTCTGAGTTTTCATAATTACTGTTACATTTGGGCTTCCTTAATGTTTTTAGCCTTATTATTCTCTGTTTCAGCTGCACAGCTAGATGCATTTCACTCAGAAGCAGGGGCATCTCCCTTCTGGCAGCAGTGTACTGCTGTGACATCCTTTCACTTACTTCCCACTATGTTTTCAGCTCATAGAACAGATAAGGGGAAAATCACACAGACACACAGGAGGCTTTTGTGATCTTCTGAAGCAGTGTAGAAGCAATTATTTTATGAGGCTCAGAATCTCAGCTAGCTCTGACACACACCCACTTTCTCTCAGCCTTAGGCTCCATTCACACGTCCTGTTTTTCTTTCCTGATTCGATCCTGATCCTGATCTGGATCCATGTATTTCAATGGGTCCTGAAAAAATCAGGATCGAATCAGGAAAGAAAAATAGGACGTGTGAATGGAGCCATACTCTGAGTCTCTGTTGCCAGGGACGGATCTTGCCTGACAACAGGCAGTGTGCTGCAACTTAGGTGCAAGTGAGACCCTTAGTGGCCATGACTATACAGCTTTTTTTTCATGTGGATGCAGGCATATTTTTTATATAAATTAATTTAGATATTTGCTAATTATACCATTCTCTGTTAAGTGAAATTGTGTGAAAGTACAGTGGCTCTTTAAGCAGTTGAACTTCACCTCGGTGATTAAGGGCCCTTTTACATGATTGGGTCAATTATCGAGAGCAAACATTTGTACAAACATTTGTTCACAATAATTGACCTGTGTAAGCCTATGTTTAATGGCTGTGGCTTCAAGAACTGTGATCAGTGAGCAAACACTTATTTGTCAGCTGATAGGACCATGTACACGAACGTGAAATTGCTTGCTGATCAGCTGCACATCTCCTCATGTAAACAGGGGATGTGCTTCCACCATGATATATAAAGTATGGGGAATGAACAATTATAGTAATGATCATTCATCCTCCATGACCTGTGTAAAGGCCTTATAAACAAGCACCAATCGATTGGTTTTATTGTCTATTGCTGCTTGTTATGCCTCAGATATTTTTTGGTTAACAAATATAAATTAAATAGAAATACTGTAATAGGCAATGCATGTGCTCTCCTGACCCCCCCCCCTCTCCATAATTTGTATTGTATAGCATTTGTTTTCCTTTTATTTCTATTTAGACATTTTAATCTTTATGTTCCTATTTAATATATTATTTTATTATTATTATTTATCTTTAGGAGATCAGCCGCTTGTTGTACAGTTTGCTGCTAAAGATGCCCAGGTTTTAGCTGATGCCGCTCTTCTTGTCTGCCCATTTGCTGGAGGCATTGATCTCAATTGTGGGTGTCCTCAGAGGTAAGGCTAAACGCTCCTCATCTTGTTGTAACAATTTCTATGCTGTCATTGTGCAGCATTTTTCTGAATTCCAATAAGCCTGGGGGGGGGTGCTAAAAAACACCATTAAAATTGCATGCTTTGTGGGATATTTTATTTGCTTTTTTCAGTGTCCTTGGTTTTCTTCATATGTGTGTAAGTGTGTTTTTCATGCTATTTCTATAAAATGCTGTGGTTTAAAAAAGCCATGGACTTAAAATAATGCACCGCAATTGAAAGAAACGCGCCTATCCAAAAAATGCATGTGGGTACTGTGTTTCATAATTCCAATTTACTTTCAGCTAGTATCTGGATTTGGATTTTTTCCTGAAAAATGCATATAAAGGAAAAACTGCCAGAAACCACCAAAGTTGACAAAAACGCCATTAAAAAAAACATCCAGTAATCTAGAATGTGAGATAGTCTTGTTTCCTGCACAGAATTTACTAGACCAGGTGCAGAAGAATGAGTAGATGTAGCAAATTAGGAAACTGCTCTTTTACAAAACACATTGTTAATTTAGCGGCACTTCACCACTGAAGACAGTCATTAGCTGCTGAGAAGCATGTGACCATGCCTATGCTGCGCCAGATGTAAACACTGTGGGGATCAGAAGATAGACACACCAGAGGCAGTGCGGAGTGGCAGGTAGCAGGTAATTATGAATCCTCAGCTTAGTGAAGCAGGCTACTGGCAGTTGCTGCAATATCATTATTCCCGGAGAACTCCTTTAAACGCACAAACAAAAGGAAAAAGCCCATTCTGACTTTTTTTTAGCTTTTTTTTTAATGGCATTCACTTTGTAATTGATGTTGTATTTTTTAGAATATGAAAACATTTTTTAATTGGAAAGTTGGTTTTTTTTATGCCTTTACTTTTTGTAGCTTGAAACATTGATTTTTTTATTTTTTGGGCCAGTGTATGTGTGGCTGTCAGTGTTGCAGTGTCCGACATCTTATTAGGCTCTACTTCCAACAAGACCTAAAAGGTGAACAGAGATAGCAGTCCTGGGGATTTTCATGTACGGTAGAGTCCACAAATTACCCACCTGCTGCACCATACCCCTTTAACGGTTGTGAACATTTACTACTGAACTTTATACATTTTTGTTTCACTGCAGTATAATTAAAGAAGAACTCCCGCAAAAATTTTTATTCTCTGACCTGTTAGAAAGGTGCATGATATAATCTGTAGTGATTGTCATTTTCTTATCAGTGACTGTTTCTGTGAGTAAATACCTTCATGTGACCAACTCCCTGACCTCTAACTGACCCAGAACAGAAAGCCAGTAACTGCTCTATTCATTCCTATGGGAGCCTCACTTTCAGTCTCATAGGAATACATAGAGAATTAGACTTCCTGTCCACACATAAGGTGCTGTGTGAGTTGGTGGGTCTAATTGCTGGTCACATGACACAGATAAGAAACTTCAGGATGATATAAGTCAAAAATTCAGCTACTGGTAAAAAAAATGACATTCACTACAGATTATATCATGTACATTTGTAGCAGGACATGGAATAAAATTTTTGTCAGGAGTTCTTCTTTAAGCAAAGTAGACAGACAGAGTTACTGGAAGTGCTGGATTATCAGGCTTCATGGATGTTTCTTCATGCATAAAACCTAACTCAATGTTCAAAAACACTTCCCTGAAATGTAATGCTTTGTGTATCAGAGGGTGAAAAGGATTTAGCACTTCTGGTGAAAACCCAGGTGACATGTGAAGTTTACCAGATATAGCGTCTCAATAACTAATGCTAGTGTCATCTCCTATGAAATTTGGAAAAATGACAGTATAGATTTTCTTACAATGCACATTATGGGATATCATCTGGATAGCTACAGTAGGTGCAGGCTTCTAGATTAAAGTCTTACAGGTTGGTAATGGAGTACCAACTAGAAACACTGTAATACAGCCCCAAAAAATACATGTATTTATACGCAGTTTTGCCACAGTAGCAATGTTGCTCCATACTGCAGCATCTTACCATTCTTAGTTGCACACACCATTTGCTTGATAGAATGCGAAGATTACATGCATTCAGTAGATGATGACCTACCTCAACCAGTAATTGGCTGAGCAGTCGTTTCCTGTGTGACAAGACAGGACCAGGAAGCACAAACCAACAGAAATGCAATGTCTCAGAACCAGAACGGTACCTGTGTGCACTTTGTGTCTGTATTCCATGTCCAGGAAAAGCACTTTTAATCTGCAGGAAAACAGCTCCTACGTGCCCAGCTCTGCTGCTGCAAGTGCCCAAAGCAAACCAGACTGAAGAGGGGAGGCCTGATTTAGCTGCTCATATGTTGAGATTGGTAGCAGATAGAAAAATGGTTCTGACCGTCTTTGAAAGCTGGCATTCCAAGCTTTCAAATGATACCAAAATCAAAGCAAAACAATCCCAGCGTTATATCCAGTATATCAGAAGATATAGCTGTTAGAAATCAAGTCGGGAGAGAAAGCTGTTTTTAGTTTCACTTTCAGCAGAATAAAAGTGTTATTTCTGGATATGTAATACAGACACACAGTGCACACAGGTATGTCTGGGATGTGTCTGCAATCTTCTGTGGGGCAGTGCTGTTAGTAATATAGGTGAAAATGAGGTGACAGACTCCCTTTAAATGGATGTTCTGTCAGAAAGACATCAGGACCTTACTCACTTGGTTCTGGCTCCCTTAAGTAGCATGTCACTTCTGGGTAACTTGCTACTTGGGGACACGTCACCACTGAAGTCAATCATTGATTGCAGTGGCGCACGTGACTCAGTCCTTGCAGGAAGTTGACAGAAGGAGGCTGGAAGTCCAGTGAAGAAAAAAAAGGGACTGAGCGGCAGGGACCAGGTGAGTATGGGTTTCTACACAGGTCCCGATGTAAATGTACAAGATGTAAAAGAAAAAAATGGGACAACTACTTTAAGGGCTGAGTTCCACATACGTTTTATCCACACTGTTACATACATGATATGCCTTGGAAGATGGTGAATATCAGTCAATTATTTAGTCTTCTAGTTATTGCAGGTGGATGTTTCTGATCTGTGCCACTGATGTTTATAAAATTAGAAAATGTTTTGTACAGACCAGGTTACATATTTTATGTGTGGACACTTCTATTTCATTAACAGTTCTTTTTTTCTTGAACAGATGGGCAATGTCTGAAGGTTATGGGGCATGCTTAATAAACCAACCTCAGCTTGTCAGTGATATGGTGAAACAAGTGCGCAGCCAAGTTCAAAATGAAAGATTTTCTGTCTCAATTAAAATAAGGTATGTCTGTAATTGCTGTGTTCTATATGAGGATAGATTATCAATATCGGAAACAGGACAACCCCTTTAAAGGGTTTTTTCGCTTTATTCATATTGATGACCTATCCTAATTTTTGCACGGATGAATCATCTGATTAGAAGAATGGCAAATAGTGATCTGTTCTGCAAATTGTACATCACATCCCAAGCTTAGTGCGACAAACGGTGTCTACACAAACCATCAGATGGCGTTTGCACGACATTGGGCCATGAGCCAGACGTACAGCTACAGGTGTTCCACCATCGACCTCATGCCACTGCTCTCATACGCTGCACAGGAAGATGGCAATGGAGGCTGAAATGAAAGTCTATGTTCTTCAGCGATGAGTTCCTGCCTTTGTCTCAGATGCACTGATAGCTGGAAATTGGTCTGGAGACCATGTGGGCAAGGGCATGAAGAGGCCTTCACAAGTGAATGTCACACTGGACCTACATCCAGGATTATGGTGTTGATCTTCATTTGAGCTACACTAACAGCTTGGCATTACTTTCATTTTGGTCGTGGGACCAGTGGCATGGCCATTTCTCCAAAGTGTCCCAGGAGCCATTTTTCAACAGGACAATACCAGGCCACTGTTGTTCATGTACTGTGAGCAGCCTGCATGGCCTAAACATGCTAGCAGGGCCTGCACAGTGCACACCAGGGATGTCAATGGTTGGCAATTGCAAAGGGAGCTGCCAGCAGTGGATCTTGATGATTTGTGTGCTCAAGAGCATTCAGCATAGAAGAATATTCCTCAGACAACATTAATAAATTCATTAAAATCATTTTAAGGTTTATAAGTGCATGCATTTCTGCACGTGGTGCTCATACTTGATACTCAATAAAGCAAGATCACTAACATAGGATCTATTGATCATGTGAGTTCCATAATTCCATAATTTTTCCTTCTTGGTGTTGCAGCTCACACCACACAGTGACCTCCACATAGGTCACAGAGCTTGCCTAGAAAGTTCCCTTCCTTTTTATTGTGCCTGTGTCTCTGGCCCGTTTGACTGCTGTAAAGCATATATCTCTAAAAGAGGATGTATTGTCATAGAATTAGGCTTAGTGGTCAGTGCAAAAACGGCACAATTTTAGAATTAAAAAAAAAATATGGATAGTGACATGGAAAATTAAAAATTGCCAAAAGTTGTTAAATAAATATACAAAACAGAAAATCTCTGATCTTTGTCATCTTAGGATCCATTCAGACATTGCAAGAACAGTTGACCTTTGTCGGAAAGCAGAGGCTGCCGGTGTTTCCTGGATCACTGTGCATGGGAGACTGTCTGAAGAAAGGCATCAGCCTGTTCACCACGATGCAATAAAAGTCATTAAGGACAGCTTATCAATTCCTGTTGTGGCTAATGGAGACATCAAAAGTTTAAAGGAAGCAGAAGATATTCATCAGTTAACAGGAGCAGATGGTAAATTGCTGCTGAACTTAACATTTTTTGTACAAGTAGCATTTTCTATATTTTATCAGTTATACTCTCTTGTTTACAAAGTGTTTTGTGCTGTCCACACAGAGGTCCTGTCCATAAGATGGCAGCTGATGGAGGGTCATGTGACCAGGGAAATCACCTCCATGTGATGTTTTCTGCATAAGATGGCAGACGCAGTGTATTTGAATGGAGGAAGCATCACATGGAGGTGAGCTGTCTGGTTCATTTTTATACAATAATCATGGCATAACTCCTCATTAATGAAAAGTAAGTCTGTAGAAGAGAAATTTAGGTTATTTTTTTAACCACTTCACGTCCGCCCATTGACTATAAACGTCCGTGAAGTGGTTGTTTATTTCTGAATGGACGTTTCTGAACGTCCATTCAGAAATAGCAGCTGCACGCTAATTGTGCAGCTGCACAGTGGGGTACCTGCTGTCAGTGACAGCAGGGTACCCCAAAGAGAAGGCAGGGACCGTTCCCAGGGGTCCCTGCCTTGTAGATCGATGTATACACAGCGCTCACCGAGCGCTGTGTATACAGAGCAGGAAGCGCTATTGCGCTTCCTGTTCCGGCCCGGCGGTCACGTGATCGCCGGGGCCGGGAGAATGCAGGAGCTGCCGGGTCTCTCATAGACCCGATCAGCCCTGCACTGAGGCTGTACAGCATAGTATTATGCTGTACAGCCTCTCTGGTGGTGAATTTCCCCTGTAACTGGGGCTACTATGTCAGCCCCAGTTACAGGAGAAATCAAGTGTAAAAAAAAATAAAAATAAGTGAAGTTAAATGTCCTCCTGAGGTCTTGTATGACCTTATGGGGGACACAAAGTGTAAAATAAAAAAATAAAAATAGATTATATAAAAAAATAAAATAAAAATCACATATAAAAAAAATTATTTTCCCCCAAATATGTCATTAAAAAAATGTTACAAATAAAAATAAATAAATAAAATACATATTTATTTTGCTCTATAAAAATATCACATGATCTACCCCATCAAGTGAACTGCGTAAAAAAAATCTAACAAAAATTATGCCAAAACAGCTTTTTTTGTCACCTCACCTACCAAAAAACATAATATCAAACAATCAAAAAGTCGTATGCATCGCAAAATGATAGCAATAAAAACGTCACCTCATCCCGCAAAAAATGAGCCCCCACACAAGATCATAGCCCGAAAAATGAAAAAAATTGGCTCTAAAAAAATTGCAACACAAAAACATGATTTTTTTTTTTCTAAAACTGCTCTTAGTGTAAAAAAAATATATAGAAAAATGCCCCTAAACTGCTTTTTTTTTTTTTTTAGTTAACCTCCCAAAAATTACATTAAAAAGTGATCAGAAAGGCGGATGTACCCCAAAATGGTACCAATAAAAAGCACAGCTTGTCCCGCAAAAAATAAGACCTCACGCAGCTCAGTCCACAAAAAATTAAAAAGTTATTACTCTTACAAACCATGACAAAAAATTCCATGTTAGAAAATGCAGATGCTGCTCCTCCCCTTCTGAGCCCTGGCGGATCCCCAAATAACAGTTTACGACCACATGTGGGGTGTTTCTGCAAACTGCAGAATCAGGGTAATAAATATTGAGTTTTGTTTTGTTGTTAACCCTTGATGTGTTACAGGGAAAAAATGATTAAAATGGAAAATCTTCAAAAAATGTGAAATTTTGAAATTTCACATCTATTTTGCTTTAATTCCTGTGGAATACTTAAAGGGTTAACAACATTTCTAAAACCAGTTTTGAATAGTTTGAGGGGTGTAGTTTCTAAAATGGGGTAATTTATGCGTGGTCTCTATTATGTAAGCCTCACACTGACTTCAGAACTGAACTGGTCCTTAAAAAAGTTGATTTTGTTGAAAATTCTAAACCTTCTACTGTCCTAAAAAAATAAAATGACACTACCAAAATGATGCCAACATAAAGTAGACATATGGGGAATGTAAATTAAAAAGGATTTTATGGGGTATCACTATCTGTCTTAAAAGCAGAGAGATTCAAATTTAGAAAACAGGGAATTTTTTCAAATTTTCGTTAACTTTTGGATTTTTTTTATAAATAAAATTAAAACTTATCGACTCAAATTTTCCATTAACTTGAAGTACAATGTGTCACGAGAAAAATCAGAATCGCTTGGACAAGTAAAAGCGTTCCAAAGTTATTACCACATGAAGTCACACATGTTAGATTTGCAAAATTAGGCCTGGTCAGGAAGGGGGGAAATGGCCCGGATGGGAAGTGGTTAATCTCCATAGGGAAGTGTTCCTGCAAGGGTTTGTGTGTTTTATTGCAGCATCAATGAATAGAAATTGTCAGGAAATGTCATAGATCGTCTCCAGGAAATATTGGAGTACAGCTCTGTCCCTTAAGGCGGAATTACACCACATGATGTCACAGCCGACTGTCGGGAAGGAAGCGTTCCTTTCCCACAGTCGGCTGCTCGTTCAGTGAGGGTGAAGCACTGTATTTCGATGCAGCGATCACCTCCACAGTATGAGGATGAGCCGTCGCTATTGCGATCTCTCGTCCTCGTGCAGAATCATGGTTTTTGGGCAGCAGATTGTGCTGTCTGAACAGCAATCTGCTGCCCAGAAGCCATGATTGATGTGCAGGAATACATAATGAACGAGTATTTCACCCGTACATCAGGTAATCGGTGGCATATTTAGATGGGCAGATTGTTGGGAACAGACGCTCCCAATAATCTGCCTGAAAATCAGGCAGTCTAAATCCACCTTTAAAGACCAGGGGTAAATTAGGGTCTTTCCACAGCCAATAGCATTGAGAAGCAGTCAAAAGCAAAGCTAATTCTGTAGGCAAGTACAGTATAGCAATAATGATGGCTAATGATATGGGGCAAATGATGTACTCTGAGTAGTCAAGTCTTATAATTGTGCCTTATGTTGGATTATTTAGCATCTATCTCAAGATATTTTTTATTTTTCAGGTGTGATGGCAGCAAGAGGCCTCTTGGCAAACCCAGCCATGTTTGCAGGATACGAGGAAACACCTATGGCCTGCATTCAAGACTGGGTTGACATTGCTCTGGATCATGGCACACCATTCACATGTTTTCATCATCATCTGATGTACATGATGGACAGAATAACCTCAAAGCAAGAGAAGAGAGTTTTCAATGTCCTGTCTAGCACATCTGCAGTTTTAGATTATTTAAGAGCCTCCTATGGAATGTGATGTGTTTTTAGTCTCTGTTGTGTTCAGTTTGAAGCCTTTTTAATGTATGCTGCATTCTTGCCTCCAAAACAGTGAACACCACAACGGACCCCACTGTACACCAGATGCCATTCCTATCAGTCATACTATAGGATTGATCTGGCATAGTCCAGTGGATTCAGTTATGAATGGAAGCATGTGACATGGATGTAAAGTGAGCTTTATTGTAAATCGCTGCTATTGTATGTTCTGCAAATTCCATTATTGGTAGAGTTGTCTTAAAGGGAGTCTGTCACCTGTTTTTCACCAATATATATCTAAGAGCACTGCCCCACAGAAGATTGCAGACATATTTCAGCCATACTGGTGTGCACTTTGTGCCTTTATTACATGTCCAGGAAAAGCTCTTTTATTCTACTGGAAAACAGCTCCCAAGTGCCCAGCTCTGGTTCTGTCCTTGTTTGAAAGCTGACATTCCAAGCTTTCAAATGATACCAAAATCACAGCATTATATCCAGTATATCTGACGATATAGCTGTTAGAAATCGAGTCAGGAGTGAAAGCTGTTTTTACTTTCACTTTCAGCTGGGCCCTTGGGAGCTGTTTTCCAACAGAATAAAAGTGCTTTTCCCAGACATAGAATACAGACACACAGTGCACACAGGTATGTCTGGGATGTGTCTGCAATCTTCTATGGGGCAGTGCTATTAGTTATATAGGTGAAATTTAGGTGACGGACTCCTTTTAATATAACTGCAATGGAGCTACAGCTATAATTCTTTACAGTCTCTGTTTCCTTGAGATTAGGAATATTGTCTTTGCAGTATATGTTATCGTCCTATATTGTTTTTATACATTTTAAAATACAGATTGCTGATTTACTCATGTTTTTATTTGTATAAAGTGGTATTACTTGTCATTTTAACCTTTTTCCCAAATCAAACTTTAATAAGAAATATGTATTATATCTGTTATTTACTCTTCATATTTCTTCATTGTACAAGCAATTGCTGTAGGTTTGTTATATAGTTTACCGTTCATTTCGTCTATTTTTTCTGAAAATAAATTGTGTTATTTTATTGCTGCCTAAGGTTATTTGAAAGTAACATGTTGAACTTTTGTAAAGTTTTATATTGTAAGTATTTTCAATGTACATTTTAATCTCAAAACAGATGGACACTAATTTTTGCAATAAAAGCTGTTATATCTTTTTTATTTTATTTGGATTTCATTTAATTGCAAATAGAATATTTGCTTTAACCTGCACTTTCCTTGTTTCACCACTAGAGGACTAAAGTGACAAACTTATGCAATGTTTTGTACTGTATGTATTTATTTACTCACGTGTTGTACACAAACTTTATGCAAAAATTTCAGACAAAAAGATCCCATTAAGTTCTGAGTGATTTAGACTGAAGATAATATATATCAGTTTGCATCTGTTCTGTCAGAACCTGCTTTGCAGGACAGAAAAAAAACCTCAGCATGATTAATGTCCTCTAAAACTGATCTATCACAATCTGTCACATGTAGGCTGCATTCACATTGTTGTTGCTGAATCCATCATATGATGGAAACCAATTACCTCCAATGCAAACAAGAACTTATGTGAAGGCCTGTGCAGAAGGAACTCTACAACTGGCATACTAAATTATCAGTTTACATCAATTTTGCAGCACAATTTTGAATCTTTTACCAGTGACTATAAAACTGATTGATTTTCATGCTGAAGGAAACCATGTTTTTGTAGTTGGGATATAGGAACAATGGGTAAAAAAAAATAGTTGTCCCAATCAGTTGGTTAGATCATTCTGAATCTAGCCTAATCTATGTTAGTTGTACAATGTGTTTAGAAATACAGTTAGGGCCAGAAATATTTGGACAGTGACACAATTTTCGCGAGTTGGGCTCTGCATGCCACCACATTGGATTTGAAATGAAACCTCTACAACAGAATTCAAGTGCAGATTGTAACGTTTAATTTGAAGGGTTGAACAAAAATATCTGATAGAAAATGTAGGAATTGTACACATTTCTTTACAAACACTCCACATTTTAGGAGCTCAAAAGTAATTGGACAAATAAACATAACCCAAACAAAATATTTTTATTTTCAATATTTTGTTGCGAATCCTTTGGAGGCAATCACTGCCTTAAGTCTGGAACCCATGGACATCACCAAACACTGGGTTTCCTCCTTCTTAATGCTTTGCCAGGCCTTTACAGCCGCAGCCTTCAGGTCTTGCTTGTTTGTGGGTCTTTTCCCATCACCCATGACAGCACCCCAGAGAGAGATGGATCCGCCCTCAAGGCTGGACAGGAAACCATAGAGCAAAATAAAAAGGGAACACCCACTTCCTCCTTCAGTGTGGTTTCCTGTCCTCCGGACAGTGGAGCCTGGAGCATGTGGCCTCTCGGGGCTGTGAAACTAGGAACACCTTATGAGGATTGAATTTTGGCCTCACGGCTGCCTCACGGCTTCAGGGCCTGGTTGTCTGCCTCACGGCTTCAGGGCCTGGTTGTCTGCCTCACGGCTTCAGGGCCTGGTTGTCTGCCTCACGGCTTCAGGGCCTGGTTGTCTGCCTCACGGCTTCAGGGCCTGGTTGTCTGCCTCACGGCTTCAGGGCCTGGTTGTCTGCCTCACGGCTTCAGGGCCTGGTTGTCTGCCTCACGGCTTCAGGGCCTGGTTGTCTGCCTCACGCTATGCCTGCCTGGCTGTGAGCCTATGCCTGCCTGGCTTTGGGCCTATGCCTGCCTGGCTTTGGGCCTATGCCGGCCTGGCTGTGAATCTATGCCTGTCTGGCTGTGAAACTATTCCTGTCTGGCTGTACGCCTATGCCTGTCTGGCTGTGCGCCTATGCCTGTCTGGCTGTGCGCCTATGCCTGTCTGGCTGTGCGCCAATGCCTGCTTGGCTTTGGGCCTATGCCTGCCTGGCTTTGGGCCTATGCCTGCCTGGCTGTGAATCTATGCCTGTCTGGCTGTGAATCTATGCCTGTCTGGCTGTGCGCCTATGCCTGTCTGGCTGTGCGCCAATGCCTGTCTGGCTGTGCGCCAATGCCTGTCTGGCTGTGCGCCAATGCCTGTCTGGCTGTGCGCCAATGCCTGTCTGGCTGTGCGCCAATGCCTGTCTGGCTGTGCGCCTATGCCTGTCTGGCTGTGCGCCTATGCCTGTCTGGCTGTGCGCCTATGCCTGCCTGGCTTTGGGCCTATGCCTGCCTGGCTTTGGGCCTATGCCTGCCTGGCTTTGGGCCTATGCCTGCCTGGCTTTGGGCCTATGCCTGCCTGGCTGTGAAACTATTCCTGTCTGGCTGTGCGCCTATTGCCTGTCTCTGGCTGTGCGCCTATGCCTGTCTGGCTGTGCGCCTATGCCTGTCTGGCTGTGCGCCTATGCCTGTCTGGCTGTGCGCCTATGCCTGTCTGGCTGTGCGCCTATGCCTGTCTGGCTGTGCGCCTATGCCTGTCTGGCTGTGCGCCAATGCCTGTCTGGCTGTGCGCCTATGCCGGTCTGGCTGTGCGCCTATGCCTGTCTGGCTGTGCGCCAATGCCTGCCTGGCTTTGGGCCTATGCCTGCCTGGCTGTGAATCTATGCCTGTCTGGCTGTGCGCCTGTGCCTGTCTGGCTGTGCGCCTGTGCCGGTCTGGCTGTGCGCCTGTGCCGGTCTGGCTGTGCGCCTGTGCCGGTCTGGCTGTGCGCCTGTGCCGGTCTGGCTGTGCGCCTGTGCCGGTCTGGCTGTGCGCCTGTGCTGGCTGTGCGCCTGTGCCGGTCTGGCTGTGCGCCTGTGCCGGTCTGGCTGTGCGCCTGTGCCGGTCTGGCTGTGCGCCTGTGCCGGTCTGGCTGTGCGCCTGTGCGGTCTGGCTGTGCGCCTGTGCCTGTGTGGCTTTGCGCCTGTGCATGTATGGCTTTGCGCCTGTGTGGCTTTGCGCCTATGCCTGTGTGGCTTTGCGCCTATGCCTGTGTGGCTTTGCGCCTATGCCTGTGTGGCTTTGCGCCTATGCCTGTTTGGCTGTGAAACGATGCCTGTTTGGCTGTGAAACGATGCCTGTCTGGCTGGGAAACGATGCCTGTCTGGCTGGGAAACGATGCCTGTCTGGCTGGGAAACGATGCCTGTCTGGCTGGGAAACGATGCCTGTCTGGCTGGGAAACGATGCCTGTCTGGCTGGGAAACGATGCCTGTCTGGCTGGGAAACGATGCCTGTCTGGCTGGGAAACGATGCCTGTCTGGCTGGGAAACGATGCCTGTCTGGCTTTGGGCCTGTGCCGGTCTGGCTGTGCGCCTGTGCCGGTCTGGCTGTGCGCCTGTGCCGGTCTGGCTGTGCGCCCTGTGCCGGTCTGGCTGTGCGCCTGTGCCGGTCTGGCTGTGCGCCTGTGCCGGTCTGGCTGTGCGCCTGTGCCGGTCTGGCTGTGCGCCTGTGCCGGTCTGGCTGTGCGCCTGTGCCGGTCTGGCTGTGCGCCTGTGCCGGTCTGGCTGTGCGCCTGTGCCGGTCTGGCTGTGCGCCTGTGCCGGTCTGGCTGTGCGCCTGTGCCGGTCTGGCTGTGCGCCTGTGCCGGTCTGGCTGTGCGCCTGTGCCGGTCTGGCTGTGCGCCTGTGCCGGTCTGGCTGTGCGCCTGTGCCGGTCTGGCTGTGCGCCTGTGCCGGTCTGGCTGTGCGCCTGTGCCGGTCTGGCTGTGCGCCTGTGCCGGTCTGGCTTTGCGCCTGTGTGGCTTTGCGCTGTGTGGCTTTGCGCCTGTGTGGCTTTGCGCCTGTGTGGCTTTGCGCCTGTGTGGCTTTGCGCCTGTGTGGCTTTGCGCCTGTGTGGCTTTGCGCCTGTGTGGCTTTGCGCCTGTGTGGCTTTGCGCCTGTGTGGCTTTGCGCCTGTGCCTGTGTGGCTTTGCGCCTGTGTGGCTTTGCGCCTGTGCCTGTGTGGCTTTGCGCCTGTGTGGCTTTGCGCCTGTGCCTGTGTGGCTTTGCGCCTGTGTGGCTTTGCGCCTGTGCCTGTGTGGCTTTGCGCCTGTGCCTGTGTGGCTTTGCGCCTGTGCCTGTCGGGCTGTGCGCCTGTGCCTGTCGGGCTGTGCGCCTATGCCTGTCTGGCTGTGCGCGCCTATGCCTGTCTGGCTGTGCGCGCCTATGCCTGTCTGGCTGTGCGCCTATGCCTGTCTGGCTGTGCGCCTATGCCTGTCTGGCTGTGCGCCTATGCCTGTCTGGCTGTGCGCCTATGCCGGTCGGGCTGTGCGCCTATGCCGGTCGGGCTGTGCGCCTATGCCGGTCGGGCTGTGCGCCTATGCCGGTCGGGATGTGCGCCTATGCCGGTCGGGCTTTGGGCCTGTCAGCGTCTGGCTGGCTGACCGTGGGTGTGCGCCTGTCTGGCGGACTGACCGTGGGTCTGCGGCGGACCATGGGTGTGCGCCTGTCTGGCTGACTGACCGTGGGTCTGCGGCGGACCTTGGGTCTGCGCCTGTCTGGCGGACTGACCGTGGGTCTGCGGCGGACCTTGGGTCTGCGCCTGTCTGGCGGACTGACCGTGGGGCTGCGGCGGACCTTGGGTCTGCGCCTGTCTGGCGGACTGACCGTGGGGCTGCGGCTGACCTTGGGTCTGCGCCTGTCTGGCGGACTGACCGTGGGGCTGCGGCTGACCTTGGGTCTGCGCCTGTCTGGCGGACTGACCGTGGGGCTGCGGCTGACCGGGGGTCTGCGGCTGTCCTTGTGTCTGCGCCTGTCTGGATGACTGACCGTGGGGCTGCGGCTGACCGTGTGTCTGCGCCTGTCTGGCTGGTTGACCGTGGTTTGCGCCGATCTGGCTGGTTGACCGTGGTTTGCGCCTGTCTGCCTGACTGACCGGGGGTCTGCCTGTCTGGTTGACTGACCTTGTGTCTACACTTGACTTGGTGTCTGCGCTTGTCTGGTTTTAGTCTGGGCCTGAATGACTGTCCTTGAGTCTTTGCCTGGCTAACGGAGTGACTGCTTTGAACTTATACCTGACTGTTGGCTAGCTGACTTTGGATTTAGGCGTCGGGCTGACCGCCTTTTGAGCTGGCCAAGTTACATAGACTGCTTTTGAGCTGCTTTGAATCTATTCTGCTTGTCTGGTGTCCTTGCATGGTTGGCTAGTGGACTTCCTTCTTTTTACTCTATGTCTTGCTGATTGCCTGAGAGTCAGGGTCTCCTGGCTGGCTTCCTTTGTGTTGGGGCAGTTTCAGACTTGGTGATGTGACTGCATGCAGGCTTGCTGCAATGACTAGGGTGCTGGGATGTATGTTTTTGGCAATGAGTGAATGACTACATGACTTGCAGGGGCTGAGAAAACGGAGTGACCCACAAAAACTTTTACACTCCTTGGGAGTGAGAAGATGGACTGATTTTTATCGTCTGGAAGACCTCTGGGAGCTATGGCATACTGGCAGAGCCCTATAAACCTATTGTCAAGAGTGAAGGTTTGGGCTGGACTATGTTGGTGGATTGGCCTACAGGAAATATGGCGGCATCAACAAAGCCCTATAAGGACTCCTGGGAGAATAAGAGCATGGGCTGGACTATATTGTCTGGGTTGCCTATATGAGTTGTAGTGCACCAGCAAAACCCTATTAATATTTGCCGCCGATCTGGAAGTCCCAGAGGGTAAACCCTGGAGGGTCGGTGGTTGTCTGCTGGGGTCCTTTGGGCGATAGCCCCGGAGTTATGGTCCCTAGAAGGTCTGAAGGGTCCGGTTGGCTCTTTAGACCTCTTGCAGCAGATCCGTGGGCACCTCCGGAGGGATGGATGCCACGGTAGGGGTCCCATGGCGTCTGCCAGAGGGCGAGAAAGATTGCCAACAAGCATCTTCAGTTTTGTGATCATCCAGTATCAAGATAAGTACCTTTCTGAAATATGTGGTTAAATCTGTTTTATTATTTTTAGAAAACACTTAAGGAGAAACCATATGTGGCTTCTTTCCACAATTATGACTGATCTAGAAGTTCAATGTTTAGTTAAAAGTTCTTGGATGGGTTCGGTCCTCCTTATCTTTGTTTCCATTTACTCCTAGGAGTCTTCTTGGTATAGAATACTTGTAAGCGCTGTCCCTCCCTGGGGGTGCTTTTGTCTCTAGTATTTCTCTCTGGGGTGCTGTCATGGGTGATGGGAAAAAATGATAATTACACTCACCGGTAATTTGATTTTCCTGAACCCATGACAGCAACCCCTTCTAATTCCCTCCCGGGCGCTTGTGATTAATGAAAATGGTTTCTGTCTTTAAAAAAAAAAAAAAAAAAAAAATAGGTAAGGGAATGGAAAAGAGAAGAAAAATTTAAGAATGAAATTGAACGGCTCCTACTGATTTACTCTGGAAACGACACTGAAGGAGGAAGTGGGTGTTCCCTTTTTATTTTGCTCTATGGTTTCCTGTCCAGCCTTGAGGGCGGATCCATCTCTCTCTGGGGTGCTGTCATGGGTTCAGGAAAATCAAATTACCGGTGAGTGTAATTATCATTTTCCGTCTTAGGTCTGGATTTGAGCAAGTCAAATGCATGCTCAATTGGGTTAAGATCTGGTGATTGACTTGGCCATTGCAGAATGTTCCACTTTTTTGCACTCATGAACTCCTGGGTAGCTTTGGCTGTATGCTTGGGGTCATTGTCCATCTGTACTATGAAGCGCCGTCCGATCAACTTGGCAGCATTTGGCTGAATCTGGGCTGAAAGTATATCCCGGTACACTTCAGAATTCATCCGGCTACTCTTGTCTGCTGTTATGTCATCAATAAACACAAGTGACCCAGTGCCATTGAAAGCCATGCATGCCCATGCCATCACGTTGCCTCCACCATGTTTTACAGAGGATGTGGTGTGCCTTGGATCATGTGCCGTTCCCTTTCTTCTCCAAACTTTTTTCTTCCCATCATTCTGGTACAGGTTGATCTTTGTCTCATCTGTCCATAGAATACTTTTCCAGAACTGGCTGGCTTGAGGTGTTTTTCAGCAAATTTAACTCTGGCCTGTCTATTTTTGGAATTGATGAATGGTTTGCATCTAGATGTGAACCCTTTGTATTTACTTTCATGGAATCTTCTCTTTACTGTTGACTTAGAGACAGATACACCTACTTCACTGAGAGTGTTCTGGACTTCAGTTGATGTTGTGAACGGGTTCTTCTTCACCAAAGAAAGTATGCGGCGATCATCCACCACTGTTGTCATCCGTGGACGCCCAGGCCTTTTTGAGTTCCCAAGCTCACCAGTCAATTCCTTTTTTCTCAGAATGTACCCGACTGTTGATTTTGCTACTCCAAGCATGTCTGCTATCTCTCTGATGGATTTTTTCTTTTGTTTCAGCCTCAGGATGTTCTGCTTCACCTCAATTGAGAGTTCCTTTGACTGCATGTTGTCTGGTCACAGCAACAGCTTCCAAATGCAAAACCACACACCTGGAATCAACCCCAGACCTTTTAACTACTTCATTGATTACAGGTTTACGAGGGAGACGCCTTCAGAGTTAATTGCAGCCCTTAGAGTCCATTGTCCAATTACTTTTGGTCCCTTGAAAAAGAGGAGGCTATGCATTACAGAGCTATGATTCCTAAACCCTTTCTCCGATTTGGATGTGGAAACTCTCATATTGCAGCTGGGAGTGTGCACTTTCAGCCCATATTATATATATAATTGTATTTCTGAACATGTTTTAGTAAACAGCTAAAATAACAAAACTTGTGTCACTGTCCAAATATTTCTGGCCCTAACTGTATGTCACTCTTTGAAACATAAAAAAACATGCACACTTCCAGTTTCGAGTTGTCTTTTCAGACACTGTCGCTACAGGGAATAAAGCTGTGTTTTTGTCTTGTCCATAGACATTGGCTATCTCCATAAGGATTCATGTATGTATCCTGTACATATGGACAGCATATGTAATCAAACCTTTATGGCACTCCCTGATTCTGATCCATACATGCACCCACATAATGCACAAGGTCTCTAAGTTTAAAACTTCGGTCCTCACTTATCGTATAAAGCAACCACATCATGAGAAGGGAAGATTGTGGAGCATGCTGGACACATAAGTACCATCTTACGTTCTCTTATTTTGTCTAATTTTACCTAATAGTCTTTGTCTACTGGCTTACCTGTCCTGCTGCTTCATAGTTATATTTGTCTAAATCAGTTAGTGGATATGTTAGTTCAGTGAATTTAGGTATCATCAGATCTGTTGTTGGTATTTATCTTGTCTCACATCACTTATTTCTCTTATTCGGTGTGGTGGTGGTTCCCTTGTAAGGGACCGTTCAGGATTTACTGAGCACA
Organism: Rhinella marina; assembly: GCA_900303285.1. Taxonomy (NCBI): domain Eukaryota; kingdom Metazoa; phylum Chordata; class Amphibia; order Anura; family Bufonidae; genus Rhinella; species Rhinella marina. Next base: position 33,879 of record ONZH01022981.1, read on the forward strand.
AAAATCACCTTTATCTGGGTAGCTTTTCCATGAGAGGCAGGGTCAAAATAGGGCAAGACTTTCTTTTGTTCTTCTTATATGTCCTCTTGACATTCTTGGGATTGGAAACAGAGAGCTTAAAATGCTCCTCCGACCTCCAGAGTTCTTCCTGTCCCTACTGAGGACAGATGCAGAAAGGTTCCCTGCTCTGCCTCTTCTTCTGGTTCATGAGTAGTCTCGCTAGCACCTCTTGAGGAAAAAGTCCCCTAATGGCCCCAGAATCCACCAGGCTGTATGCCACCTCTGAACCTATAGGTGGGTTCTCTGTCGGCCTGGGTTAGATCTTTGGGGGAGGGTCATCCTCTTTCTTTGTACCCTACGTGACTGTGGCAGCACCTCCACTGGTGGTCCCCTGGCATGCTCCTGACCTTTATGAAGTGAATAATGGAGCTGGTGGTTATCTCACTATTCATGTGTTGGGGGCAACACTACAAGTAAGTGAACTATGCATGAAAATTTTCAGTTAAGTGGAATTATGCATGTGTTTAGCCAGTTTGTTGCCTCTAGAGTTTTAACATTTTTTCATGCCACTTGTGGATATATTATAATATTTTTTTTTTTTTTATAATTGTATATTTATTGAATCCACGATAATACAGATGGTATTTCACAACAAAACACAATCAAATAGAAGAAGGCATATATCAAAATCGGTACAATGTAAAGCAAAATAATACCATTATATGAGATACAAGTAAAGCATACTGAAGCGTCAGAAAGAAACAGAGTTTCAGTGTGGAATTATTTTTTCATATAAAATAAGGTAGACACAACAATAACAGGCATTCAAGTAGTAGGTCAAAACTGAGTAAACAGTTACACAGGAAAAGTACACAAGACATAAAGACACAGACAATGGAGGGTGAAGGTGAGAGGAAGGGAACATGATGCAAACGAAGAGTCGGGTAGCTCAAAGCTGGTGTGTAAGCCAATAATCATCCCATACGTCCCATATGGCGTGAAACTGATCAACCTTATCTTGATAGAGGGCTGTGGAGTACTCCATGGTACGAATCTCAACCACCCTAGCGTATAAATCAGAGAGCACAGGTGTGCCTGATTGTTTCCAAAACCTCGGGATAAGACACCGTGCCGCTGTGAGAATCTGGGTTATGAGCTTCCGAGTGTGAGTCCTAAGAGTATTGGGGAAGATGTTCAGGAGAAACAAAATGGGGTCCATAGGGAAATCATAATCAAAAATGCTGTTAAGTAAAGCCTTAACTGTGATCCAGAATGGTCGTATACTAGGACAATCCCAAAAAATGTGAAACAGGGTCCCTATCTGGGAATGACATCTCCAACATTTGTCTGACACTGATGGATATATCCTATGCAGGAGAGCTGGGGTGTGGTACCAGTGCATTAAAATTTTATATTGGTTCTCCTGAGCCATTACTGACATGGAGGATTTAGCAGCTCTCCTCCATATGAGACTCCAGATCGAATCCGGGAGTACTCTTCCCAAATACTCCTCCCATTTAATCATATATGAATGTCTTGTCAACCTATCTGGGTGTGGGGTGACCAATATGGAGTATATCCCAGATATTAGGCCTTTAGTATGCACCCCTGCTCTACATATACGCTCAAAGGCTGTGGGGAGAGAGACAGAGAGCCCAAAAAAAATGGTTTGCGCAAAGTGTCGGAGCTGTGAATAAAAGAAAGCAGCCTCCGACGGCAGATCGTACTTCGATTGTATGGCGGAGAAGGACAACAGTTCCCTAGTGTATGGGTCCACTATGTCCGCAAACCGAAAGACCTTAGCTCGAAACCACACTCTTGTTGCTATACCAGTGAGACTAGAGGGGAGCAAGGGGTGATACAGGAAGGAGGTCAGTGCCGAGTTACGGGATGCCAGGGGAAATTTAGCACTACAAATGCGCCATATCATTTTGGTACATCTCATAGGGCCCAACAGGTCTCTGTCCTGGATAGAAGTACAAGGGCCTGTCCATAGCAAAGAGTTAGGATGAACCGGAGCCAGCCATAGCCGCTCAATCTGCATCCAAACAGAAAAAGGAAGTAGAGAGGTCCAGGCCGGTACATAGCGTAATTGAGCAGCCCAGTAATACTTAACAAAATCTGGCACACCCAGTCCACCCTGACCCCTACTGGCTAAGAGGACCGACCTAGGAATTCTATGTCTTTTGTGTGCCCAGATAAATTTGAGGACATGAGACTGAAAGGACCGAAGTTCTCTCAGAGGGACCAGGATGGGCAGTGTTTCAAAAAGATACAGTATCTTCGGCAATATGGTCATTTTTATGGCCGCCATGCGCCCCAAAAGGGAGAGTGGTAATGACTGCCATTTAGATAGAAGCAGTTTAAGCTCACTAAAGATAGAAGGGAAGTTGTGTTTATATAGGTCTGCATATCTCGGAGTAATGTTGATCCCTAGGTACCGAAGGGCGTCGGATTTCCAGTGGAAGTGATAGTTGTATTTTAAAAGTGCAATGTGGGCATCTGTAACATTAATCGGTAAAGCTTCAGTTTTAGAAGTATTCACCTTATAACCCGATAAATGGCCATATTCCCGCAGGGTCGTCTGAAGATTAGGGAGAGATACATGTAAACCCGTGAGGGTGAGGAGGACGTCATCTGCATAAAGAGATAACTTGAACTCCTTATCCTTCAGTCTGACCCCCCTAATATCAGGATGGTTGCGAATTTTTGCCGCCAATGGTTCAATACAAAGTGCGAATAGAAGTGGAGATAAAGGGCAACCCTGCCGCGTCCCATTAGAGATGCGGATCAAACCCGAGTTTGAGTGGGGTAGTTTGACTGTCGCTGAGGGAGAGGAGTAAAGCCCCCTTATTGCTTGCAAAAATGTGCCGTCAAAGCCAAAGGCTCGTAAAGTGGCAAAGAGGAAAGGCCAGCCAAGACGATCGAACGCCTTTTCTGCATCCAGGCTGAGAAGCAGTGACTCCTCTCCCGAGCGAGCAATCACCTCCAAGAGATCAATTGTACGCCTTGTATTGTCACTCCCTTGACGGCAGGGGACGAAACCAACCTGATCTTTGTGTATTAAAGAGGGGAGGAAAGTATTCAAGCGATTAGCTAGGACTTTGGAATAAATTTTAAGGTCAGAATTCAGCAACGCAATTGGCCTATAATTCTGCCGTTCAAGGTGATCCTTGCCTGGCTTAGGTATCAAGGTTAGGAAGGATTGAGTCATGAGAGGAGGGACAGCCCTTCCAGTCAAGAAGCCATTAAAGAGAGACTGCATATGAGGAAGTAACAAATCCTGAAATGTTTTATAATATTTATATGTAAACCCATCAGGTCCAGGGGACTTTGCATCAGGGAGATGCATAATCACCTCCATTATTTCTTCCGCAGCAATCGGCTCATTAAGGGCTGCTCTATCTGAAGGTGAAAGGGTGGGAAGATGACAGGACTGTAGATACGAATCAATCAGACGATCTCTGTCCTGAGGATTCGTAGGCAGTTCATTGGGTAGGTTATACAGATCAGAGTAATAAGAGGAGAACCGATCTGCTATCTCCCTCGGGTCATATGTCACCGAACCATCAGCTCTCTTGATAGCCCCAGGGCCCGATTGTAAGGAGGACTGTCTAAGTTGTTTAGCCAATAATGAGTGAGGCTTATTCCCCCACGCATAGTAACGTTGACGGGTAAACAACAACAGTTTGTCCACTTTCGCATGCGCATTCCTGCTCAATTGGGCCCTGACGTCCACAATTTGTTTGAGAGTAGGGATTGAGGGGTGAGAACACATACGCTCCTCCAACTTACTTAAACGAGATCTAAGGGCTCTAACTGTCTCCTGGGAGTCCTTCTTCAACCTAGAGCCCAGAGCAATACAATGACCCCTCATGACTGCCTTATGCGCCTCCCATAGAGAACCAGGATCCTCAACAGACCCAGTGTTGTGGGCAAAATATTGTCTAAGGCAATCCCGGAGCTCAGTACGGGATAGGGTGTTCTTGAGCAGGGAATCATTAAGTCGCCAGTGACAACTACGTGTACGACCAATCCCCTCGCCCAGAGTAATCCTCACTGGTGCGTGGTCAGTCCAGGTAATGGTCCCCATATCTGCCCCTTGTAGAAGCCGCAACGTGGAGATAGTCCCCAAAAAATAATCTATTCGGGTGTGTGTCCCATGTGGCGCCGAGTAAAAGGAGAAGGATCTGTCAGTCGGGTTAGCTATTCTCCAGAGATCGTATAATGAATATCTACGAATCAAGCGGCGAAATTCCCTCGCTAACCTCTGCTGCGATGGGTGTAATGGTTTCCCAGGTAATGCTAGTCTATCCATATTGTCAGAAAAAAGGACATTAAAATCCCCCCCTATCAGCGTAATAGGATCTGCACGTTTGAAGACTTTGGCTAAGGTTCTGGTCAAGAAATTTATCTGGGATGTATTGGGAGCATATAAATTACAAAGAGTAATAGGGAGGCCTCGAAGCGTGCCTCTCAATATAATATATCTACCTTGGGGATCCAGAACAGACGAGGTCACTGTGAGCGGGCATTGTGCAGAGATGAGAACCGCAACTCCCGCCTTACGACGAGAATGGCATGCAGTGTAAATCCCCGGGTACAAATGTGAGAGAAACTTAAAAGAAGATGTATCCTCAAGGTGGGTTTCTTGCAGAAAGACCACATCTGCTTTAAGAGATTTTAATTCCAGCAAGAGGAGTTTCCTTTTTGCATTGGAATTAAGTCCCTTGACATTTAAAGTTACATAGCTCGCCATGATAAAAAGAGAGATGGGACCACAGACAAAATATTCAACTCACCAGCCCCCTGCAAGAGAAGTATCCAAGACATATCATGGAGAACCCCCAGCTTAAAAACCTGGATCTTGAGCTCGTGTGTATAAATCCGTCGATCAGGAGGGTCAGGGCCCCGATCAGCCATATAATCATACAGAAGGATGGAAACAAAAGGTAGGGAGAGACAAAACCACATTAATACATAAACAGTCATTACGAGTGAACAACAAAAGAGACTATTCCAGGGAATCAAAACCCTGCCGGAGACTAAGGGGAGAGCCTCCCGAGTAGAGACGGTGTCAGAGGTAGGCAGAAAGGCAAACAACCCAATACCTAATAAAGTCAAAAGGAACTTCATAAAACGCAACATAACCAGAGTAAGTAAAATGGCTATAAACAAGTCATGTAGGGTAGACCCCTTTGATGGCACATAAGCATATATCTGAGACAAAAAAAAAAAAAACCTGAGAGGAGACAGTGTCCTCCATATATAGTTAGAACTCGATAGCGATCCAAATGGTCAAAAAGGGGACCTCAAACAAGTAAGTGGACTATGAACTATAACAGGTCCATCTATTTAAGGGAGCGGCATATGAAGCAGATCAGTTCACTGGACGCTGAGTGGCAGAAAGAGGAGTCTGTCGGGGCGACGGCAGCCTCCTTGAGGGCCCAACGGATTGACCCGCTCTTCTTTTACGGGTAACAGGAGTCCAGACCTGCGAAGGCGGTGGCACAGGCATAACCAGTTCCCAGTCATCCATGTTGGGGATAGGAATTTCCATGGCCTCACAGAAAAGCTGAAGGTCAGCAAATGAACGAAGTGTCCCCAGTCTGCCTTGATGCCTAGCAGAAAGAGAGAACGGGAAGCCCCAACGATATGGAATCTGCCGGTCTCGTAGTGCTGTGAGGAGCGGTTGCAAATGCCTCCTTTTCTGTAGAGTTATCCAGGACAAGTCCGGGAAGAGTTGGACTGGGGCTCCATCAAATTCAAAATTGCGGAGATTACGGGCTTTAGCCATTATCGCCTCCTTAGTAGAGTAGTCATGGACACAGCATATCACATCCCGTGGGCGAGATGGAGGGCCCTTAGGCCTAAGAGCTCGATGGGCGCGGTCCAGTTTGATCTTATGAGACTGTGGCTCTCCAAGTACAAGATTAAAGATGGCTTCCAGGGTGGCAAAAAGATCCTTCATCTCCTGTAGCTTCAGGCAAGCCCCTGACCCGAATATTATTCCTGCGACCTCGGTTATCCAAGTCCTCCAGGTGCCGACCCATCTCTCTGAGGGCGGAGTTTTGAGAAGACATAGAGGTATGCAGCGTAGAAATATAATTCCTGGTATCATCATGTGCCTCTTCCAGAGACTCCACCCGGTCCGCAATATGTTTGATGTCAGCGCGGACCAGTGCAATTTCAGCCCTGCAGGCACCCGTGACCTCTGATATCAAGATTTTAAAGTCCTCTTTAGTGGGAAACTGTGTGAGGTAGGTCTCCCATTGCGATGGTGGGGGAGGTGGAGGAGCAGGAAGCCCAGGGGCAGGGGCACTGGAGGATGGGTGGGGGTCCCCCCTGAGAGTGGCAGTAGTGAGGACCCTGGAATCCTCCATATTGAGGCAGGGGCTGTTCCCAGGATCATTGAGCCATGAGGGAGCAGGTGGGGTCCGACCCGCAGACTCAGACGAGGCATAAGAGCCAGGGGAGGAAAGCAGAGGAGAGGAGACAGTACCTGAGCTCTGTACAGGGCCTCCCGCCTCGTGGTGCGCGGGCGCCATCTTGGATCCAGGAGTGGAGGAAGACGCTGTCTGGCCCGATGTCTTCACCTCCTCAGAGGGATCGGAAAGGATGACCGCAGCGTCTGGCCGGCCAGGCAGAGATGAAGTGAGCGGGGGAGCGCAGTCAGGATCCTCCCTGGAGCCCCCGCGTCCGCCGATTCCAGCTGGCGGTAGGGAGGAATGGCGGGACGTCCCTGTAGTGGTCGCGCGGCGGCCGCCAGCGCCTTGTCGGAGACCACGATCCCAGCAGGCTTCCAGGGTCCTAGCAGGTGAGGGAGAACGAGGGGGTCGAGGAGAGCCCCGGGAGCTTGTTTTTCTCCCCATTTGGTGCCTCAGTCAGATGTGGTTGGCCTTATTAGCGGAGCTCTGGCAGGAGCGAGGAATTCAGGCGGCCATCTCAGCCGGCGTCCGGACACGCCCCATATATTATAATATTTTATATATTCATACCTCCCAACTTTGGAAATGGAGAAAGAAGGATAAAGCACGCTGCTGCAAATTTTTTTGCCACTAGGCCACGCCTCTAACTAAGCCAAAAACATAACTATACACCTAATCCCACTCAGTCTCCTTACTGCCCCACGTAGTAATTATTCCCCAGTTATGTGCCCCCAGTAATATGCCCAGTTATGTGCCCCCAGTAATATGACCAGCTGTGCCCCCCTGTAATATGCCCACATTGTGCTCCCCAGTAATATTGTGCTCCCACTAATGTGCCCACATTGTGCTCCCCAGTAATGTTGTGCTCCCCAGTAATGTTGTGCCCCCAGTAACATGTCCACATTGTGCCCCCAGTAATATATTGTCCCCCAGTAATATGCCCACCTTGTGCCATTCACAGAAAGTTGAAAAAAATAAACACCATAATACTTACCTTCTTCCTAGCAGCATCACCAGCAGGACATCTTCTTCTCTAGTCTGGAGAGGGCGGAGCGAAGGCTGACTGACGGCCGGACCGAAGGTGTGGAGAGCCACCTGGAGGTACGGAGAGCCTGCAGGGAGGGAGAATGGATGAAGCAGCGAGCCGATGTCGGCTCTCTGCTTCATCACCATTCAGGCAACTGTCTCTGTGTCCTATAGACGCACGGACAGCTGCCAGAAACCGGGACATACCTCCCCCGTACCGGGACAGCCGCTGTAATCCGGGACAGTCCCGCTGGTTGGGAGGTATGTATATTTGTCAGTTTTTCTAGCAGTCCTGAGGGTTACTGCTCCTTAATGAGTTTGACAAGGTCGCAGGCTTAAAGTAAATGTCTTCTATAATCTCTTTTTATTTTCTGATTGCAGATTTTTTCCCATTCATCCTCCACGACGGCACAACATTGAGAGAGACCCTCCTCCCACTTGGTAAGGACAGGAAGCAAATACATTAGATCCTCCTTTAGCTCCTCCTCAGTGTCTTCCTGTCCCTTCCAGGTGGGAAGGAAGTATTACGTAGCACTACAGTATATGCTGTTTGGTCTGGGTCGGTATAGGGCAGTACTGATCCAGGGGAAAAGAAATTATGCCCACCATGCTGGTTGTGTACCGGCAGGGCCGGATTACTATCTACCTTCCCACTCCTGGTGGCGCTGTTAAGGAGCGGAGGCATGGTTAACAGATACTCATGGAGTCCCTCCAGTTTATATCATGGCTCCCCCGCTGTCCTGATATGTTCAGCTCCAGCAGGGTAAAAACAAGGATGTCGTGGCTGCCTGGTAAGTGTGTGGCTTACCTAGCATTTCCTTGGGGTGCGCACTCCTCTAGTGTGCAAGGGGCGTGTTTAAAAGCGGCGTCCCACGTGGGAGACACGCGGGCCGATGCTGAGTCTGGCAGCCTGTTTTTACTCTAAGTCTCTGTGGGGCGCGCGCTCTTCCGCTGCGCTGGAGGCGTGTCTGAGAGTGGCGTCCCTTGTGGGAGATGCATGGGATGATGCCCGGTCTGGCAGCCTGTAACTTTCTTGCCAGAGTTCCCTTGAGACTCGCGCTCCTCCGGCGTGCTGAGGGCATGTCTAGGAGTGGCGTCCCACTTGGGAATGACCAGGCAATCTGTAGGCAGTAAGAGTTCAGTCTTCTAAGGTGGATATGATGTCCTTGGCGCCAAGATTCAAGGCGGAAGTCGCCCTCTGAGCTAAGGTCTGGAGTGTAAAAGAGATACACAAAAATCCAAAACAACACCTAAGCCGCGTAAACAGGGGCGTAGCTATAGGGGTTGCAGAGGTAGCAGTCGCTACCGAGCCCAGGAGCCTGAGGGGGCCCAAAGTCCCTTGTGCCGTATAAGAAGACACCAGTATTATAGAAAGTGCATGCTGTTAGGGCTCTGTTATAGATTTTGCACTGGGGTGCAGAATGTTCAAGTTTCACCTCCTGGCTGGAGGGAAATGGTTAGGTCAAGAATTTGGCATGGGTGGGAAGCGAAGAGGTTATGGGTTGGGGTGTCATTTCAAATTTTGCCTCAGGAAGCACAAAGGCTATGTGCTTCCCTGCCCCTGACCACTAGGGGGCCCAAGCTGAACTCTTGCACCAGGGCCCATGAGCCTTTCAGTACGCCCCTGCGCGTAAATGTGCAATGTGTGCTGTCAAATTATCTGAATCTTCCTCTAAAAAGATTTGTTCCAAATGTACTGCTAACTTAGCGAAAGACATTGTTCTGTCCATTAAATTGGAACTCAAAGAGGTTATTAGGCAGGAGATGAGGTCAGCGATTTCTGAACTTTTGCCTGGTCCTTCTGTCCCTTCCCAATCCCCTAGACTTAGGGAGAAAGGGGTAGAATGTTCCTTGTCCTCTGACACGGCGTCCGACTCTGACATTGTGGATTCCTAGTCTGATGACTCGTCTGGTTCTGATTCAGAATTTAAGAGATTTTTATTCTCTTCTGAGGATACTAGAGAACTGATAAAAGCTGTTAGGTCAACTATGAACTTATCAAAGTCTAAGATTCAAAGATCAGTACAGGACGAGATGTTTAGTGGACTGGAACAAAGAAAAAGACGTGTATTTCCAGTTCATAAAAATATTCAGTCTATAACATAGTTTATAAGTCCGAAAAAAAACATCTGTCCATCCAGTTCGGCCTGTTTTCCTATAAGTTGATCCAGAGGAAGGTAAAAAACCCCTGTGAGGTAGAAGACAATTTTCCTCACTTTAGGGAAAAAAAATTCCTTCCCGACTCCAATCAAGCAATCAGAATAACTCCCTGGATCAACGACCCATCTAACTATAACCTGTAATATTATTACCCTCCAGAAATACATCAAGGCCCCTCTTGAACTCTTTTAGTGAACTTACCATCACTACCTCCTCAGGCAGAGAGTTCCATAGTCTCACTGCTCTTACCGTAAAGAATCCTCTTCTATGTTTGTGTACAAACCTTCTTTCCTCCAGACGCAGAGGATGGCCCCTCGTCACAGTCACAGTCCTGGGGATAAATAGATCATGGAGAGAGTTCTCTGTACTGATCTCTGATATATTTATACATAGTTATTAGATCTCCCCTCAGTCGTCTTTTTTCTAAAGTGAATAACCCTAATTTTGATAATCTTTCTGGGTACTGTAGTTCACCCATTCCAGTTATTACTTTAGTTGCTCTCCTCTGAACCCTCTACAGCTCTGCTATGTCTGCCTTGTTCACAGGAGCCCAGAACTGTACACAGTACTCCATGTGTGGTCTGACTAGTGATTTGTAAAGTGGCAGGACTATGTTCTCATCACGGGCATCTATGCCTCTTTTGATGCAACCCATTATCTTATTGGCCTTGGCAGCAACTGTCTGACACTGGTTTCTGCAGCTTAGTTTGCTGTTCACTAAAATTCCTAGGTCCTTTTCCATGTCAGAGTTACCCAATATTTTACCATTTAGTATGTACTGGTGACTTGCATTATTCCTTCCCATATGCATAACCTTACATCTGTCAGTGTTAAACCTCATCTGCCACTTCTCTGCCCAAGCCTCCAGTCTATCCAGATCCATCTGTAGAAGTGTACTGTCCTCTTCTGTGTTAATTACTTTACACAGTTTAGTGTCATCTGCAAAAATTGATATTTTACTGTGCAAGCCTTCTACAAGATCATTAATAAATATATTGAAGAGAATAGGGCCCAATACTGACCCCTGTGGTACCCCACGAGTTACAGTGACCCAATCTGAGTATGTACCATTAATAACCAACCTCTGTTTTCTATCACTGAGCCAGTTACTTACCCACATACAGACATTTTCTCCCAGGCCAAGCATTCTCATTTTATATACTAACCTTTTATGTGGTACAGTGTCAAATGCTTTGGAGAAGTCCAGATATACGACATCCATTGATTCGCTGCGGTCCAGTCTAGAACTTACCTCCTCATAGAAACTGATTAAATTGGTTTGACATGACCGATCCCTCATGAAGCCATGCTGATCTGGAGTAATTTGCTTATTTTCATTGAGGTACTCCAAGATAGCATCTCTTAGAAAACCCTCAAACAGTTTACCCACGACTGATGTTAAACTTACCGGCCTATAGTTCCCAGGCTCTGTTTTTGGACCCTTTTTGAATATTGGCACCACATTTACTATGTGTCAATCCTGTGGAACACTCCCTGTCAGTATAGAGTCCTTAAATATCAGAAATAAGGGTCTGGCGATGACATTACTTAATTCTCTTAGGATACGGGGGTGTATGCCATCCGGTCCTGGCGATTTGTCTATTTTAATCTTTTTAAGACGCAGCTCTACTTCTTCCTGGGTCAGACAGGGCACTTTTAATGGGGAATTTACTTTTATATTCTGCATTTCATCTGACAGTTTATTTTCCTCAGTGAATACAGTGGAGAAAAAGATATTTAGTAGCTTTGCTTTCTCCTCATCGCTCTCTGCAACTCCCCCCCTCATTACTCTGTAAGGGGCCGACACCTTCAGGTTTATACTTTTTACCATTTATATAATTAAAGAACATTTTAGGGTTAGTTTTACTCTCTTTGGCGATTAATCTCTCGGTCTCTAGTTTGGCTGCTTTTCCCATAAGGTATGTACCTCTCACAATTAGATATTAGGATGCTTTTAAAAATATCCCATTTTGTGGCTGTATTTTTATTTTTGAGGACTTTGTCCCAGTTAGTTAGGCCTATGGCCTCTCTTAGTTGGCTAAATTTAGCTTTTTTGAAGTTTGGTATTTTTGTTCCTCCCTGAAGAAACGCTCTTTTGAATGACAGTTGGAAGGTTATTATATTATGGTCACTATTTCCCAGGTGTCCCCCAACCTGCACATCTGTTGTTCTGTCAGGTCTATTGGTTAATACCAAGTCCAGTATGGCCGTCCCTCTAGCCGGGTCCTGAACCAGTTGGGAAAGGTAATTGTCTTTGGTTATTTCCAAGAATCTGTTTCCTTTATGAGATATACAGGTTTCAGTTTTCCAGTCTATATCTGGGTAGTTGAAATCCCCCCATAATAACGACCTCATTATGATTTGCCACCTCGTCTATTTAGTTTAGAAGTAGATTTTCTATGGGCTCTGGTATACTAGGGGTTTATAATAAACTCCTATTAGTATTTTATTATTGTTTTTGGCTCCATTTATTTCTACCCACAGTGACTCCACATGTTCATGTCCCTCACTTATATCTTCCCGCAGTGTGGGCTTTAGACAGGACTTTACATAAAGGCAGACGCCTCCCCCTCTCCGATTTTGGCGATCCTTTCTAAACAGACTGTAACCCTGTACGTTAACTGCCCAGTCATAGCTATCATCCAGCCATGTCTCAGTTATTCCCACTATGTCATAGTCCTCCTCACACATCACTCAGTGGCGTAGCTACCGGGGGGGCAGGGGGGGCGACGGCTCCGGGCCCAGTGACTCAGGGGGGGCCCCAGCAAGGATGACCTTGCCTTCTATCAGGCGAATACAAGTGAGCGCTTCCATTATGGAAGCGCTCACTTGTATTTAGGGACCCCCATCAGACCTCAGATCAGCCCACCCAGCCACATAGGATTAAAATAAAAAACTTTACTTACCTGTTCTGTGCTGCGGCTGCCCTCCGGTCCGCGCTCTGCTCTCTTCCCTGGCGGCGCGCACTATGACCTGACGCTGCACGCAGCGTCAGGTCATAGTGTGCGCGGGCCAGGGAAGAGAGCGGAGCGCGGACCGGAGGCAGCCGCAGCGCAGAACAGGTAAGTAAAGTTTTTTATTTTAATCCTATGTGGCTGGGTGGGCTGATCTGAGGTCTGATAGGGGCACAGTAGGCTGATATGAGGTCTGATGGGAGCACAGTCTGCTGATATGAGGTCTGATGGGGGCACAGTCTGCTGATCTGAGGTCTGATGGGGGCACAATACGCTGATCTGAGGTCTGATAGGGGCACAGTAGGCTGATATGAGGTCTGATGGGGGCACAGTCTGCTGATATGAGGTCTGATGGGGGCACAATATGCTGATCTGAGGTCTGATGGGGGCACAATATGCTGATCTGAGGTCTCATAGGGGCACAGTAGGCTGATATGAGGTCTGATGGGGGCACAGTCTGCTGATATGAGGTCTGATGGGGGCACAGTCTGCTGATCTGAGGTCTGATGGGGGCACAATACGCTGATCTGAGGTCTGATAGGGGCACAGTAGGCTGATATGAGGTCTGATGGGGGCACAGTCTGCTGATATGAGGTCTGATGGGGGCACAATACGCTGATCTGAGGTCTGATGGAGCACATTAAGCTGATCTGAGGTCTGATGGGGGCACAATACGCTGATGTGAGGTCTGATGGGGGGCACAATACGCTGATCTGAGGTCTGATGGGGGCACAATACGCTGATCTGAGGTCTGGTGGGGGCACAATACGCTGATCTGAGGTCTGATAGGGGCACAGTAGGCTGATATGAGGTCTGATGGGGCACAGTCTGCTGATGTGAGGTCTGATGGGGGCACAATACGCTGATCTGAGGTCTGATGGGAGCACATTAAGCTGATCTGAGGTCTGATAGGGGCACAGTAGGCTGATATGAGGTCTGATGGGGGCACAGTCTGCTGATCTGAGGTCTGATGGGGCACAGTCTGCTGATCTGAGGTCTGATGGGGGCACAATACGCTGATCTGAGGTCTGATAGGGGCACAGTAGGCTGATATGAGGTCTGATGGGGGCACAGTCTGCTGATATGAGGTCTGATGGGGGCACAATATGCTGATCTGAGGTCTGATGGGGGCACAATATGCTGATCTGAGGTCTGATAGGGGCACAGTAGGCTGATATGAGGTCTGATGGGGGCACAATACGCTGATCTGAGGTCTGATGGGAGCACATTAAGCTGATCTGAGGTCTGATAGGGGCACAGTAGGCTGATATGTGGTCTGATGGGGGCACAGTCTGCTGATATGAGGTCTGATGGGGGCACAGTCTGCTGATATGAGGTCTGATGGGGGCACAGTCTGCTGATCTGAGGTCTGATGGGGGCACAATACGCTGATCTGAGGTCTGATAGGGGCACAGTAGGCTGATATGAGGTCTGATGGGGGCACAGTCTGCTGATATGAGGTCTGATGGGGGCACAATATGCTGATCTGAGGTCTGATAGAGGCACAGTAGGCTGATATGAGGTCTGATGGGGGCACAGTCTGCTGATATGAGGTCTGATGGGGGCACAGTCTGCTGATATGAGGTCTGATGGGGGCACAGTCTGCTGATATGAGGTCTGATGGGGGCACAGTCTGCTGATATGAGGTCTGATGGGGGCACAGTCTGCTGATCTGAGGTCTGATGGGGGCACAATACGCTGATCTGAGGTCTGATAGGGGCACAGTAGGCTGATATGAGGTCTGATGGGGGCACAGTCTGCTGATATGAGGTCTGATGGGGGCACAATACGCTGATCTGAGGTCTGATGGGAGCACATTAAGCTGATCTGAGGTCTGATGGGGGCACAATACGCTGATCTGAGGTCTGGTGGGGGGCACAATACGCTGATCTGAGGTCTGATGGGGGCACAGTAGGCTGATGTGAGGTCTGATGGGGGCACATTCTGCTGATCTGAGGTCTGATGGGGGCACAGTACGCTGATCTGAGGTCTGATTGGGCACAATACGCTGATCTGAGGTCTGATGGGGCACAATACGCTGATCTGAGGTCTGATGGGGGCACAGTACGCTGATCTGAGGTCTGATGGGGGCACAGTACGCTGATCTGAGGTCTGATGGGGGCACAGTACGCTGATCTGAGGTCTGATGGGGCACAATACGCTGATCTGAGGTCTGATGGGGGCACAGTACGCTGATCTGAGGTCTGATGGGGCACATTCTGTTGATCGGAGGTCTGATGGGGGCACAATACGCTGATCTGAGGTCTGATGGGGGCACAGTAGGCTGATGTGAGGACTAATGGGGGCACATTCTGCTGATCTGAGGTCTGATGGGGTACAATACGCTGATCTGAGGTCTGATGGGGCACAATACGCTGATGTGAGGTCTGATGGGGGCACAGTAGGCTGATGTGAGGTCTGATGGGGCACAATACGCTGATCTGAGGTCTGATGGGGGCACAGTAGGCTGATGTGAGGTCTGATGGGGGCATATTCTGCTGATCTGAGGTCTGATGGGGCACAATACGCTGATCTGAGGTCTGGTGGGGCACAATACACTGATCTGAGGTCTGATGGGGGGCACATTCTGATGATCTGAGGTCTGATGGGGGCAGGGGACTGTTAGTTTAGTGATGTAAAAACTGTGGACAGGTTTCCTTTAACATAGGAGTCCTCTTGTTTTTTACTCCTATTACTCCCATATTTCACTGCATTATGTGGTAGAGTATTTAGAGTAGGGTATGTAGAAAGTCTATTGTACTGTACTTAACAGCATAGATGATCTAGCAGTTTATATAGTAATCTTTCTAATACAATATTATAACCACAACTAGTAGTATGTGCCTGTGAAGTTGGAAACGTGCGTTTGGGAAGCCAAGTGGGGGGCCCACTCAAGTATGTTTCGCCCCCCCTGTGCTGAACCTCTAGCTACGCCTCTGACATCACTAATTCCAGTTCACCAATTTTATTAGTCAGGCTTCTGACATTAGTGTACATACACTTAAGAGGTCTATGTATATTTTTTACCCCCTTTTTAAATTACTATTACTATGATAAAAAGAGAATGAAAAAAGCCTGATAGGAAACTATTTCTACCCAGAACTATCAGGCGTAGGTTTCCATTTGAGGAGGAGGATGAAATATTTCTGGAAACTTGTCCTAAGGTGGATGTTTCATTGGCCAAACCATCAAAAGGGACCAATGCACTTCCATTTGAGGATACTGGTTCATTAAAGGACCCCATGGGTAAGAACATTGATGCTAGTCTTAAAAAAGCATGGGATTCTGCAGCGGCCCTGTTTAAGCCTAATATCGCTTCCACATCAGTAGCTCGGTCTCTTAAGAAGTGGTTAATGCAGCTGGAATCTCTCCTAAGGGAGAACACTCCTTATGACAGTCTAAAAGATTCTTTTCCTCTTTTACTAAAAACGGTAGACTTTTTATCTGACGCAACGGCTGAGTCAGTTAGAATTGCTGCAAAAACCACAGGTTTAAAGGGGTTCTGTAGTTTTTTCAAACTGATGATCTATCCTCTGGATAGATCATCAGCATCTGATCGGCGAGGGTCCGACACCCGGGACCCCTGCCGATCAGCTGTTTGAGAAGGCAGCGGCACTGCAGGAGCGCCGCGGCCTTCTCTGTTTACTGCAGGCCAGTGACGTCACGACTACTATCACTGGCCTGGGCGCGGCTAAGCTCCATTCATGTGAACGGAGCTTAGCCCCGCCCAGGCCAGTGATACTAGTCGTGACGTCACTGGGCTTGCGGTAAACACAGAGAAGGCCGCGGCGCTCCTGCAGCGCCGCTGCCTTCTCAAACAGCTGATCGGCGGGGGTCCCGGGTGTCGGACCCCCGCTGATCAGATGCTGATGATCTATCCAGAGGATCGGCGGGGGTCCCGGGTGTCGGACCCCCGCCGATCAGATGCTGATGATCTATCCAGAGGATAGATCATCAGTTTGAAAAAACTGCAGAACCCCTTTAACTAATACCGCTAGAAGGGCCCTGTGGCTAAAATCTGGGACTGGGGAGATGGGGGGATAGGGGTGGATGCTTTCAATCATCAATGGAGCCATCATTTAAATTATGCCTTCCCTCCTCTGGCTCTGATACCGAGGGTCCTAAAAAAGATCAGGAAAGAAAAAGCAAGGGTAATCCTGATTGCCCCCATTTGGCCGAACAGGCCCTGGTTTCTGATTCTGAAATCCCTAGCTTTGGGGGGACCTTGGCCTCTTCCTTGGACCAAGGGCCTCCTGACTCAGGGACCAATCTCACATCCTCAGGTAAATCGTCTGCATTTAGCTGCCTGGATGCTGAAAGGTTAAGACTTAAAGCCAGGGGCCTTTCTGACGAGGTTATCTCCACTATGTCAGCATGTAGGAAAAAAAAAATCACATCCAAAATTTATTCTAGAGTTTGGGATAGGTATTGCAAGTGGTGTTCTACCATTGGTATTTCTTCATCTTCCTTCTCGGTTCAGGCAGTACTAAAATTCCTACAAGCAGGTTTCCAAAAAGGCCTGAAGCCTAGTACAGGTTTCACCTCTGAGCTCTGTTTTTGACGAAAAAATTGCCGTTCTTCCCTGGGTGATTAGGTTCCTGAAAGGGGTGGATAGGTTGAGACCTAAACTGAAGTCCCTTGTTCCTTCTTGGGATCTTAATGTTGTCCTTTCGGGGTTATCAGACTTCTTACTCTCAAAATAGTGTTCCTAGTGGCTATTACCTCACCCAAGAGAGTAGGCGAAATTCATGCTCTTAAATCTAAAGTACCATTTTTGAGAATCCTGGACGATAGGATTATTATGAAGTTTGATCTTTCCTTCTCCCCAAAGGTGGTATCGGATTTTCACAGGCAGGAAGAGATTGTTCATCCTTCCTTCTGTGAAAAGTTCTCATCTTCTAAGGAGGAAAAGTTTAACTGTCTGGATGTTAGACGTGCAGTAATTCAATATCTGAATTCTACCAAGCCTTGGAGGAAATCTGACTTTCTGTTTGCACAGTTTCAGGGTAACAGTAAGGGTTGTAGAGCCTCTAAGGCTTCTTTGAGTTGTTGGAACAAGTTGGCTATCTGCGAAGCCTATAAGGCAAAGTGTAGGGATCCCTACTTGAAATTGAAGGCTCACTCTACTAGGGCCCTGTCAACCTCTTGGGCAGAATTAAGAGGAGCCTCTATGAATCAAATATGCAAAGCGGCAACTTGGTCTTCTCCGAATACTTTTATTAGACATTACAGAATTGATGTTCTTAGGGCTGAAGAAGTCTCCTTCGGTAGAAAGGTGCTTCAGGCAGTGGTCCCGCCCTAGTCTTTATTTATCTAGTATATCTCAATGTTGTGCCGTCGTGGAGGATGAAAGGGAAAAAAACCCAATTACACTTACCGGTAATTTCCTTTTCATGAATTCCTCCAGGACGGCACGGTTTAGTTCCCACCCTATATATATAAAAAAAATTAAATGTGTATATATTTCTTGATATATCTATACATATACTAGTATAGTTGTTCACTTAGTCTTAGTATGTAGGGGTATATTTATAAGCTGAGTGTTGGTGTGTGTGGTGGTGCTTCTGATTCTCCTAGGTTGTCCAGTTCCAGAAAGACACTGAGGAGGAGCTAAAGGAGGATCTAATTTATTTGCTTCCTGTCCCTACCAAGTGGGAGGAGGGTCTCTCTCAATGTTATGCCGTCGTGGAGGATTTATGAAAAGGAAATTACCTGTAAGTGTAATTAGGTTTTTTTATTCAATTTCCTGAACATGATTATGGGGGCTGCCATCTTGCCGATGTTCTTAACAGTATTTAGAAAGCATCAATAAAATTGTTTTACAGCAGCTACATGGGCCATAGACACAATGGTATGGAGCTGACCCTATTGACTTCTATGGGAGAGTTTTCTGGGCATGCTCTGTGACAAAGTGTGCAAAGGTCATTGTACAAGCAAGGAGTAAATAAGCTTTGTCAATCACCTATTTTGAGGAGAGCATCCTGTCTTATCTATACACAGAAGTGATATTATTACAGCCAGGATTAGAATGACAGATAAGCAGGTAACTGTAGTAAAGTGATCTGTACAAACCAAGAAGTGACGCCTATTATTAGGCTTAGTAGCCAGTGGGACAACTGCAGGATTTTATGTTTTTTTTTTTAATATAGATATTGAAATGGAAAATTAAAAATAAAATAATTTAAAAATATGTTAAACATAAAAAAGTGATTTAAACAAGTAATTTTCTGATGACATTCCCTTTAAACCATTTTCTTAGTCTTAGTTATGTATATTTCTTGAAATGAGGGAAATGTGTGTGTTGTTCTAGCCTTGCTTCACTAATTGTGTGCTTTAAGAGGTATTGCTGTCACCTTTTTTGGTCTCTGGACCAGTTGGTGCTGAACTTAGCTCTAATCTTGAACTTTGCTAAGCTGCCACATAGTGCCTGGCATGCTGCCGCATGGCCTTTGTGCCTGGCATGCTGCCACATGGCCTCTGTGCCTGGCATGCTGCCACATGGCCTCTGTGCCTGGCATGCTGCCGCATGGCTTCTGTGCCTGCTCTGTGTCTGGCTTGCATCCACGTGCCACTGGACTTGGCCATTGCCACATGCCTTTGCCTTGACCTGTTGCCATGTACTTTTAGGCTTGGTCTGCTGCCACGTGCCTCCGGACTGGGCCTGCTGTCACGTGCCCATGTGCTTTCTGTCAGTCTGGGTTCAATCAGAGGGGTTCATCTTCTCCTTTCCTACCCTTTGCTGCCGTGCCAGTAGTTCCCAGAGTGGATTCCCCTGGCTTGATCCTGACCCTTACAAATGGGAATAGTACAGCTCACTGTTAACTCACTTTTTATGCCTGTCACTCTGCCTTGTGCCTACACCGGGTGGTGTGCCTCAGCCTCTTACCTATGCTTCTTAGCTCAGCCCAGCTGGGTAGTCAATTTAACATATTACAACAAACTGGCTCTTGGGCATTCTTAAATATTGAGCAGATATTCTGCATTGCACTATAACATTCTGTAGGCATTATTATATACTCATGTTCATTGCTGGGACGCATTTATTGCTAATATCATAAGTTACACGGAAGAAGAACAGGGAGGCAGCAGCTCATGTGTAGTGCTGTTTTGTATATGGGTAAGTAAAAAGGGTAATTGCGCTTACAAATTGTTGTTGTGACAGTCACAACGGCTATTTTTCGCTTCGCTGGTAATGACCGACCAGCATGCGGTTTGCCTGTGCTTCTGCCAGGGTTCCAACCCCCGCCGGGGTTGCGAACGTCAGGATGTATAGATCAATAAAGGCCCTTTTACACGAGCCGATTATCGTTCAAATAATCGTTCAAACGTTCGGATTTGCACGATTATTGATGTGTATAAACACGGGTAACGATTTAACGACGAACGAGATTTCGTTCGCTTCTCGTTGATCGCATCTTTTGTCCTGCCAATAAATTAATCGTTCATCGTTCGAAAATCTTCCAGTTTAAACGAAAATCGTTTAGTCGTTGGCAGATGGTAATGGTAATGCTTATGGCAAGGAGCAAGGAACGATTGTAATAACGATTATAAAACGACCGAAAGTACGAAGATTGTGAACGACTTCTCTTTCAGTGTAAACGGTATTTACATTGCATCGTTCGATCGTTCATCTACGATCGCTAATACGATTTATCTTTCCGTGTAAAAGGACCTTAAGGCTCCATTCACACTTCCGTGAATGGCATCAGCATCCGATCCGCAACGTTGCGGACCCATTCACTTTCAATGGGGCCGCCAAAGATGTGGACGGCACACAGTGTGCGTCCGCATCCGCACTTCCGTTCCGCGGCTCTGGATAAAAATAGAACATGTCCTATTCTTGTCCAGATCCACGGACAAGAAAAGGAATTTCTATTATGTGCGGTCCGCAAATTGCGGACTGCACATGGCCGCTGTACGTGTTTTGCGGTTCCGCAAAACACGGACAACACACACACGGATGTGTGAATGTAGCCTAAGGAGTAGGAAGACGGAACCTCCATATTGGCGCTGTCGGCAGGAATGCAATACTAGGTGAGTATTAGTAAAAGCATGTATTTTTATTCCAGTCTACGCGTTTCAGGGGCGAACAGCCCCCTTCCTCAGGACAATTACAATTTCGGATAAGAGGTTGCTACACATTCAAAACACAATTTTTGGCGCGCAGGCCACATTTTGGGGAGGGGAGGAGGGAGTGGCGTTTGCTTGAATGACACAGTACGTGGCGATGTTCCCTCATTGTTAACTATTAGGTGTTAGAAAGGATACATTAGTGTTTCAACGATAGAATACAAGATATCAGGAAAAGTAGCAAATAAATAAATAACAAAAGTAACAGATAACAAATTAGTTTAAAATAAGTATTAGTCAGTAGCTGCTGTTCGTAGAAAAACTTACTGCACCAGAGAATATGTCTATTATAGGGATATATCCAAAGGGAGGAGGAGAAAACCTGTGGAATAATTAAAAACATATGTATATAAATATATAAGCTGTATAGGTTGCATATAAAATATGAAAAACGTATATAAAAAACAATAAATGTATTATAACTCATAGAAGAAAGTTTACATAAAATTATAAAACCAAGGTAATTCTGAAGCCGTAATATGGTAATGTAATAAATTAATAATAAACAGTAAATAAAAAAATACCTATATTTTATTTTCTTTTATTTTTATATATTTAGACATATTTTAGTAGATTGTCTCATTGATTTCATTCAACTCATGCGGCATCAAGGTATCCAACTGATAGATCCAGTACACCTTTTTGGAGGTTACTGAATCTGTTATATGGATTTTCAGGTATATAGTCAATAGGGGTGATTTTTAGCAGGTGTTTTTCTTTTTCAGGCATAGAGGCACAGTGTCTGGAAACACTGTGTTTCTGATAGTGTCTCTGGATGTTATATCGGTGTTGGTTAACACGGCAATGTAATGGCTGGGTCGTGCGCCCCACATTTTGAAGGCCACACTTGCGTTCAGTAAGATAAATTACATAACTTGATTGGCACGTCATATGATGTTTTACAGAAAAAGTAGCCCCATTTTTATTCACAATTGTGCTTTTTTTACAACACAAGCAACGTTTTACACCACACCTATAGCTCCCTAATTTTAAGTGCATGCTGACTGGGACATCTTTCCTATATTGTTGTGGTTTGCTGGGGGCAAGGATGTTTCGGAGCCCGCCTATACACCATTTAGGGGTTCTGAGGTAGAAATTTCGCAAGATAGGGATCTTGAAGTAAGATGCGCTAATGTTTTGTTACTATGGCACATATGGTTTTGTTAGATGTATTGTACTGGGTGATGAAATTTACACTAGTCTCAATAGATACTGTATCTTTTTGCGAAGTACGAAGGCACTCCTCCTGTGTGTATCTCGTGCACCTTGTATAAGCATTTTTAATAAGTTCCTTTGGATATCCCTTGTCAATGAATCTTTTCCTAAGAATTCCTGCCTGTTGTCTGAATTCCTTCTGGTTTGTACAGTTACCCCTTATACGTTTATATTGGCTGAACGGGATGTTATGCAGCCACTTCTTATGATGAAAGCTCAAATTATCTACTATAGAAGATATATTGATGATATCTTCATTATCTGGGATGGGGAGGCCCAATCAGCAATGGAATTCTGCAATGAGTTAAATAGCACTGATTGGGGAATCTCATTTACCCCCAAGTACAATAAAACCGGAATAGAGTTCCTTTGTCACTATCCTAAATAACTGCATTTCAATAAAAACATACTTCAAATCTGTTGATACTAATAGTTATATTATTCAAACTTTCATCATAAGAAGTGGCTGTATAACATCTCGTTCAGCCAATATAAAAGTATAAGGCGTAACTGTACAAACCAGAAGGCTTTCAAACAACAGGCAGGAATTCTTAGGAAAAGATTCATTGACAAGGGATATCCAAAAGAACTAGTGTAAATTTCATCACCCAGTACAATACATCTAACAAAACCATACGTGCCAAACATTGGCACATCTTACTTCAAGATCCCTATCTTGTGAAATTTCTACCTCAGAACAACAAAATGGTGCATAGGCGGGGTCCGACTATCAGAAACATACTTGCCCCCAGAAAACCACAATAACATAGGAAAGATGTCCCAGTCAGCACGCACCAAAAATTAGGGAGCTATAGGTGTGGTGTAAAACGTTGCTTGTGTTGTAAAATAATTACGCACAATTGCACCACTTTCTCTTTGAATAAAAATGGGGCTATTTTTTCTGTAAAACATCATATGACGTGCCAATCAAGTCATGTAATTTATCTTACTGAATGTAAGTGCGGCCTTCAATATGTGAAGCGCACGACCCAGCCATTACATTGCCGTGTTAACCAACACCGATATAACATCCAGAGACACTATCAGAAACACAGTGTTTCCAGACATCCGCTAAAAATCACCCCTATTGACTATATACCTGAAAATCCATATAACAGATTCAATAACCTCCAAAAACGAGGTGTACTGGATCTATCAGTTGGATACCTTGATGCTGCATGGGTTGAATGAAATCAATGAGACAATCTACTAAAATATCTCTAAATATATAAAAATATAAGAAAATAAAATATATATATTTTTTATTATTTACTATTTATTATTATTTATTACATATAACCATATTATGGCTTCAGAATTACCTTG
The DNA here is from genome assembly GCA_900303285.1 of Rhinella marina. NCBI lineage: Eukaryota > Metazoa > Chordata > Amphibia > Anura > Bufonidae > Rhinella > Rhinella marina. Next base: position 57,118 of record ONZH01022981.1, read on the forward strand.
GTTTTATAATTTTATGTAAACTTTTTTCTATTAGTTATAATACATTTATACATTTATTGTTTTTATATACTTTTTTATATACATTTTTCATATTTTATATGCAACCTATACAGCCTATATATTTATATACATATGTTTTTAATTATTCCACAGGTTCTCTCCTCCTCCCTTTGGATATATCCCTATAATCAGGCATCCCCAAACTGCGGCCCTCCAGCTGTTGTAAAACTGCAACTCCCACCATGCCCTACTGTAGGCTGATAGCTGTAGGCCGTCCGGGCATGCTGGGAGTTGTAGTTTTGCAACATCTGGAGGGCCACAGTTTGGGGATGCCTGCCTATAATAGACATATTCTCTCTGCAGTAAGTTTTTCTTCGAACAGCAGCTACTGACTAATACTTATTTTAAAATAATTTGTTATCTGTTACCTGTATGTTATTTATTTATTTGTTACTTTTCCTGATATCTTGATAGCTTGTATTCTATCGTTGAAACACTAATGTATCCTTTCTAACACCTAATAGTTAACAATGAGGGAACATCGCCACGTACTGTGTCATTCAAGCAAACGGCACTCCCTCCTCCCCTCCCCAAAATGTGGCCTGCGCGCCAAAAATTGTGTTTTGAATGTGTAGCTCTCTTATCCGAAATTGTAATAGTCCTGAGGAAGGGGGCTGTTCACCACTGAAACGCATAGACTGGAATAAAACTACATGCTTTTTTTTTTTACTCACCTAGTATTGCATTCCTGCCGACAGCGCCGATATGGAGGTTCCGTCTTCCATCATAAGTTATGATAAGTTAATATCATAAGTTAACATACATACATAGTAACATAGTTTATAAGGCCTAAAAAAGACATCTGTCTATCCAGTTCAGCCTGTTATCCTGCAAGTTGATCCAGAGGAAGGCAAAAAACCCCTGTGAAGTACAAGCCAATTTTCCCCACTTTAGGGAAAAAGATTCCTTCCCGACTCCAATCAGGTAACCACAATAACTCCCTGGATCAACGACCCATCTCTAGTAACTATAACCTGTAATATTATTACCCTCCAGAAATACATCAAGGCCTCTCTTGAACTCTTTTAGTGAACTTATCATCACCACCTCCTCAGGCAGAGAGTTCCATAGTCACTGCTCTTACCGTAAAGAATCCTCTTCTATGTTTGTATATAAACCTTCTTTCCTCCAGACGCAGAGGATGTCTCCTCGTCACAGTCCTGGGGATAAATAGTTCATGGGAGAGATCTCTGTACTGACCCCTGATATATTTATACATAGTTATTAGATCTCCCCTCAGTCGTCTTTTTTCTAAGGTGAATAACCCTAATTTTGATAATCTTTCTGGATACTGTAGTCCACCCATTCCAGTTATTACTTTAGTTGCCCTCCTCTGAACCCTCTCCAGCTCTGCTATGTCTGCTTTGTTCACAGAAGCCCAGAACTGTACACAGTACTCCATGTGTGGTCTGACCAGTGATTTGTAAAGTGGCAGGACTATGTTCTCATCACGGGCATCTATGCCCCTTTTGATGCAACCCATTATCTTATTGGCCTTGGCAGCAGCTGTCTGACACTGGTTTCTATAGCTTAGTTTGCTGTTTACTAAAATTCCTAGGTCCTTTTACATGTCAGTGTTACCCAGTGTTTTACCATTTAGTATGTACTGGTGACTTGCATTATTCCTTCCCATGTGCATAACCTTACATTTGTCAGTGTTAAACCTCATCTGCCACTTCTCTGCCCAAGCCTCCAGTCTATCCAGATCCATCTGTAGCAGTGTACTGTCCTCTTCTGTGTTAATTACTTTACACAGTTTAGTGTCATCTGCAAAAATCAATATTTTACTGTGCAAGCCTTCTACAAGATCATTAATAAATATATTGAAGAGAATAGGGCCCAATACTGACCCCTGTGGTAACCCACTAGTGACAGTGACCCAATCTGAGTATGTACCATTAATAACCACTCTCTGTTTTCTATCACTCAGCCAGTTACTTACCCACATACAGACATTTTCTCCCAGGCCAAGCATTCTCATTTTATATACTAACGTTTTATGCGGTACAGTGTCAAATGCTTTGGAGAAGTCCAGATATACGACATCCATTGATTCGCCACAGTCAAATCTAGAACTTACCTCCTCATAGAAACTGATTAAATTGGTTTGACATGACCGATCCCTCATGAAGCCATGCTGATATGGAGTTATTTAATTATTTTCATTGAGGTACTCCAAGATAGCATCTCTTAGAAAACCTTCATACAGTTTACCCCCAACAGATTGTTAAAATTACCGGGCTCTGTTTTTGGACCCTTTTTGAATATTGGCACCACATTTGCTATGTGCCAATCCTGTGGAACACTCCATGTCAGTATAGAGTCCTTAAATATCAGAAATAAGGGTCTGGCCATGACATTACTTAATTCTCTTAGGATACGGGGGTGTATGCCATCTGGTCCTGGTGATTTGTCTATTTTAATCTTTTTAAGATGCCGCTGTACTTCTTCCTGGGTCAGACAGGGTACTTTAATGGGGAATTTACTTTTATATTCTGAATTTCATCTGACAGTTTATTTTCCTCAGTGAATACAGTGGAGAAAAAAATATTTAGTAGCTTTGCTTTTTCCTCATCGCTCTCTACAACTCCCCCCTCATTTCTCTGTAAGGGGTAGACACCTTCAGGTTTAAACTTTTTACCATTTATATAATTGAAGAACAGTTTAGTAAGACTTTCTATCATCTAATAGTCTTAGTGGGAAAGGTTTTGTAGCAGTATTTCTTAATGCTTAGTGCAGTATTTATATATGTTGTTATGATATATTGTTATGGGGGTTGAGCAGTCTCTGCTCTGTCCTCAGTAGCATTACCATATACTGTAGCAACCTTGTTCTCTTCTGGCCATTTTTGCTGCAAAGTATCTCTTACAGAGCCTTAACAAGCACAAGAATTGGTGGAACTGCAACTAAAAAGATGAGAAGAAAGGCTCCTGTAGTCCATGTGCCTAAAGTAAAGTCTACACCAGTCTTGACCACCTGGAGAGGAGAGACATTGGTGGGCATGGTGTTTGTATAACACCTATAAAGTGGGTGGCCTGGAGTGCAGCTGTGCAGGGAATGAGTCTACAGGAATCTGGTCCCTTCATTTTGTGATCAGCAGGACCTCCATCAAACATAAAGTTATTGAATGTCCATATATATGATAATATGCCACAACAATATTTAAAGGAATATCCTTTTGACTGCTAATTTGTTGATTCACTAACCATTTCCAAAAATTCCATAAACTATGGTGGTGTCACTATTTATGTTGTTAATGAATCTAACTAGTTATCCTACTCCTGTTTATTTTGGCATTGGAATATCATGCATAACAAAAGTACATAGACATCAGGGACTAAAGTTTGCTTTTATATGATTTAAGAACAGTTATATTTTAACTTATTCTGTTGGTTATTCAGAGGGAATGGACACATTTGGATAGACTTCTAAAAACAATGTGTGACTCAGTAGATTATCCAAAATCAAAAGCCATTTCTGGAAATACACTGCTGTTTCAAATTTGTTACTAAATGGGATTTCTGTGGAGATAAAAAAATTCCAGGAAGGGTGAAAAATGCATTTAAAAAAAAAGCTTTATTCACTTCACAATCTCCTGTTCTGATATGGCTCTAGTCCCCATTGCTGTCCACTTCCTGGTCCCTGATTGACAGCCAGGAAATGGATTGGAATGCGCTCTCAGCCAATCACTCTGTGAGGCAGGTCTCCTGCACTTCTATAAAATGTTTTATGGTCTTTTGGATCTTATGATGAGGTATTTTAATTCCATGTATGGAAACACCCCAAATTCTGTAGGAATGGGACACAGTGCAGTATTATTCCTCCATTTTAAATAACCATGCCAAACTGTACATTAAAATGCTTCATTATATATATATTAAGGATGAAAAAATTTCTGAAAATGTGTTACATTCGTCCAAATCTGCAAAGAAAGTTGAACATCATAGAAGATCTCTACAACATAGAGATCTTATAGACCAGGGGTCTCAAACACGTGGGCAGTACCACCCCTGAGGCAGTTTTCTGCAGCCTGCCTTACCTTGGGGTGGTACTGTTGACTAATAGGCGCTTCCAATGTGGAATCGCTCATTAATACAGGACAGGAAGCAGCGCGTATAGCATGCAATGGCTTTACTCACCACTCCCTGATCCTCTTCTGCAAATAAAATTAGAGGAGAAAGGGAGTAGTGGCTGTAATGAGTATTGAAAGCCGCGTCCAGATACCCAACTCTCTTTAGGAATCCCAAAAAGTGAAAACTATAGCGCCAACCTCAAATTGGTGTCCTGAAAAAGAAGAAGAAGAAGTCCCGAAGTCAAACGGACCCCTCCATTATATTAGTAGAATGACAGATGAAAAAATAGCAGTATAAGATGATGTATAGCTAATATTTTTCGACAATTGGGCATATGTTATACCGGACACGTTAATCACCCCTGGAATAAGTGCTGGTGACAACACAGTTTAACACAGAGACCTCACTATGTGTCATGTAACTTTAGACACAACAAAATTGTGCTTAAATATAGGTACAAATAACCACAAATTAGGCGGGAATATAGATCAAATAAGTAAATAGATGAAGAATACTATAGTAATGTTCTAACGTACATGGAATAATAAAAATCCATAGAGGTCCTTAAAAAGAAATTTGTAATTACTCACTTCACTGGGGGGTGGTCTGTGGGATAAACTCAATAAACCCACAGATCCAAAACCCCCTAGCCAGAATCGCCTGTAGAGTCACAGATATTGATTGCAGCCGACAGACCACGGGCTTCTTATCAATTTCTTTATTATGGTAAATTCTGCTCAATGCGTTTCGGGGTAATCCCCTTCCTCAGGAGCAATACAGCATTAAAATCATATACATATAAACATATAATACCTAGTTAACTAATAAATATGGGGTAAGAAAAGATAATTTATTATATAAAATAAGGATAATAGTAGTGATGAGACCCAATGGATGCAAGATCCCAAACTACATTGAATAAATTAATTAAATAATGAGTGAATAAATACTGAGTAATAAAATAGGATGTTAAAGAGGTTGTGTGGTCCCAAAATCATAATTCTTTTTCTGTGCTCCTAACACCCCTCACCATGCATACATATGCCCCCAATACCTGTTTTTCATGTCTGAGCTTTCCTTCCCCCCTGGAAGACATCACATTATCTTGGCAGATCTGTTTACGTTCTCCCCTTCCTGTCGTTGTTGTTGTTGAATACATAACTTTATTTATACACAAGCCTGGCTGCACTGCAGAGTGATGAGTCACAGGCTGGACACGCCCCCCACGCTGCTCTGTCTGCAGCAGCTACACCCACTACAACTCCTGTGTCCATCTTTCTACACCCAGACATGAGTCTACTCCTCAGAGTCCACAGGCTCTTCCCTCACCATCTCCAGAGTGTAATAAACAGCATGAATCAGCAAGCGTATCCAATCACATCTGTATCTAATCCTATCCTATGTGATACAGCCTGCTGAGCTGTGTATCTAATCCCATCTTCTGTGACATAGCCTACTGAGCTGTGTATCTAAACCCTCATGCACACGACCGTATCCTTTTTGCAGTCCTATTGAGTTCTATGAATTTGAGTGTCACAGACATTCCTATGACAGATAACAGGAGGTTTGTCAGATTGGCAACACGTGGAGTAATCTGACATGTTTTCCCGTTTTGTTGTTGGTATTTACCACACCCTTTTCCCTCAGGTGTTCCTGGTGTGGTAATTGTCCCTCCCCTATTTATTGCTTCTTCTCCCACTATTCCTTGCGGTTTATAGCTTCAGTGTTGTGGTGGTGAGCAGCAGTTTGGTTTCAGCTGAGATCCTGTCCTGGAGCCTCCATTTCTTCATTGAAAGATAAGTTTCCTTTTCCCTCCTGTTGTTTTGTTATTAGGTCTTAGGGAGACTTCTGTTCATCTTTCCTTTTGGAGGAACAGGTAGACTCATTCCTGTCATTGGTTTCCAGGGTCCTATAGGGTCAGTTCGGTGTTTAGGTTCCTGTGTATGAACTTGCCTACATTTGAGGCCTATCCCTACTGGTAGATAAACAGGATTTGAGCCAGGGTTTCCTGTAGGAGGTGTCCATCTTCCTTCCTTAGTTTTTAGGCCTAATCTCCTTTCCCTCCTACGCTTGGTTTGGTTTTCCCCCCCACACATACGCGTGACATTGAGGACCAGAATAGGACATGTTTTGACTTTACTGGAACTGACATATGGATGTGGGAAACACACGGATGACGTCCATGTGCCTTCCACATCCTCCGTATGTCAGTTCTGCAAAAGATAGAAAATGTCCTATTCTGGTCCTTATAATGCAGATCTAAAACCCATAGAACTCAGTTGGACTGCAAAAAAATGTGAATCACACATGGACAGTATCCTTATTTAGTGGATCCACGACTTGCAGGCTGCAAAACAGATACGGTTCTGTGCATGAGCCCTATCACTCATACTGAGCATCCATAACAGTGACCTCCACAGTGCCTCCATAACAGTGCCATCCACAGTGCCTCCATAACAGGGCCATCCACAGCGCCTCCATAGCAGTAACATCCACAGTGCCTCCATAACAGTGACATCTACAGTGCCTCCATAGCAGTAACATCCACAGCGCCTCCATAACAGTGATATCCACAGTGCCTCCATAGCAGTAACATCCACAGCACCTCCATAACCGTGACATCCACAGCGCCCCCATAACAGTGACATCCACAGTGCCCCCATAACAGTGACATCCACAGTGCCCCATAACAGTGACATCCACAGTGTCTCCATAACTGCGACATCCACGGTGCCTCCACAACAGTGACCTCCACAGTGCCCCCATAACAGTGACATCCACGGCACCCCCATAACAGTGACATCCACAGTGCCCCCATAACAGTGACATCCACAGTGCCCCCATAACAGTGACATCCACGGTGCCTCCACAACAGTGACATCCACGGCACCCCCATAACAGGGACATCCATTGCCCCATTGTGCCACCCAGTGCCCCCTTGTGCCATCCAGTGCCTCCTTCTCCCCCATGTCCCCTTGTGCCACATGTTTGCCATCCTGTGCCCCTTTTTGCCGTCCAGTGACCCCTTGTGCCGTCCAGTGACCCCTTGTGCCGTCCAGTTCCCCCTTGTGCCGTCCAGTTCCCCCTTGTGCCATCCAGTGCCCCGTTTTGCCGTCCAGTGCCCCCTTGTGCCATCCAGTGCCCCCTGTGCCATCCAGTGCCCCTTTTTGCTGTCCAGTTCCCCCTTGTGCCATCCAGTTCCCCTTTTTGCCATCCAGTCCCCCCTTATGCCATCCAGTGCCCTCTTGTGCCCCATGTTTGCCATCCAGTGCCCCTTTTTGCCATCTAGTGACCCCTTGTGCCATCCAGTTTCCCTCTTTGCCATCCAGTACCCCATTGTACCATCCAGTGCCCCTTGTGCCATCCAGTCCCCCTTGTGCCATCCAGTGCTCCCTTGTGCCCCATGTTTGCCATCCAGTGCCCCTTTTTGCCATCTAGTGACCCCTTGTGGCATCCAGTGCCCCATTGTTTGCCATCCAGTGCCCCATTGTTTGCCATCCAGTGCCCCCTTGTGTGCCATCCAGTGTCCTCTTTGTGCCATCCAGTGCCCCTTTTGTGACAGTGCCCCCTGTTTTCCATCCAATGTGCCCTCATTGACATGCACAGCATAGCGATCAGCCTCTGTGGCTGATGCGAAAAAAGGGCCTGGTCCTTAAGGTGAAAAATGGCAGGGTCCTGAAGGGGTTATGCTCTGAAGTACACACACAGTTCCACCATATATGGTTAGCTGACAGTGTTGCTGATTGCTGACAAGTTTCTATTTGGTTTTCTGATCATTCTGATACTGCATATCATTGCTTGACAACCTTCTAATATTTTACCTAGCTGTATTTTAGTCTAGATCCTTGAATACTACAGATAGGTATAAAAAATCTTTCTATCAATCTCTATCATTTATTGTTGTTAATTTGAGTTGGATCCCAGGTGTCCCAAATTAGACAATTCAAAGTATAAAAGAGAGATTAATACTCCTCTTACAATCCAGTCCTGGTACCGGCTGAAAAACGGAATCAAACCTGCTTTGTGTGAACAAGGCCATTTTCACACAGTCAGTATTCTGGTCCATGTTTCGCATCATTATTTGTAAGCCAAAACCAGGAGTGGACACTATAGAGAAACAGTATAATGGAAATATTTGTGTATCTTCTGTGTTTAGTAGCCACTCCTGATTTTGGACTACAAATATTGATGAAAAATACTGACCATATACTGACTGGGTGAAAGTGGCCTAAGGGTAAGTCCCCACAAGATTTTGTCTGCTACATTGAAAGGGGTGAAATCTACAACAGAAATTGACATCTGGATTTAAAAATAATTCCTAATAGCGCCCCAATAGTATCAGTAGTAATAATGCACCCATAGTGCTCCCAGTAGTGATAACTCCCCTATAATGCCCCCAGTGGTAATAATTAGGGATGAGCGAAGCAAGCTTAGGATGCTACATCCGAAGTCGCTTCGCTAAACAAATTTGTTTGAATGCTGTACAGAGATCCATCTCTGTACAACATTAAAATATACTGCCTCCGATGAGTCGAAGTTAGTTATTCACGAAGTTGCGGAAGACTTTGTTGAATAACTTCTGTACTTGACTGGTACCTCAAAATGATTACATTATTGCGCTGCCTGGTCCACTCTACTGCCTCATAGGTTTCAGTATACAAATGTGGCTCAGTATTGGGTATCATTATGTCTTTGGAGTGTGAGGGGAAACCCATACAAACATGGGAAGATCATACAAACTCCATGCAGATGTTGTCCTTTGTTGTATTTGAATCTAGGACCCAAGCAGCGTGAGGCACTAGCAGTGGCGTAGCGTGGGATGCCAGAACCCGGGGCAAGCCATGTATTGCGCCCCCCCCAACCTGTGGACATGCCCCTTTTTACAGATAATGTAGAAATCCTATGTAACACCACAGATAATATAGTGATAATTCTCTGAGTACAGATAATGTAGTAGATAGGTGTGAGACCCCAGAATTCAGAACACACACAGTGTTAACTGAAGTCTGGGGCCAGGATGACAGGGTGGATGATATTCTCAATCCACCCCCGAACCCTACCGTGAAACAAATATGCGTTTGGACATTACATACATCACTACAAAATATACAGGAGAATACAGCACCACTTATAGAGGCGTTGCTAGGGTCTCAAAAGATCCGGGGCCCAAGCCCCAATGCATATGGCCCAATTCTCTAAGTCAACCGCCTGCCCCCCTTTCTGCAGCAGCACTTACCTTTCACATCCAGGGCCTCCAGGTGACGTCTCCTCTGATGTAGATCTTCTCTGTCATCATCTTCGGTCTGGACTTCTCTCAGCCGCCGCGTCTCTGCAGAGTGTGACACACAGACATCTTAGCTTCCTCACATTTCTATCATCATCCCCCAACCTGGAGTCTCCACAGTGTTATCCTGCTGCTCGCTGTGCTCCCCAATACACCCAAATACTATCCTGAAGAAATATCAGTGCCCCCCCATAATAATAGTGTTCCTCAAAGTCCCACCAATAGTAATTCCCTTCTAGAATGCCCTCATTAGTAATACTGCCCCCTACAGTGCCCCCAACAGTGATAATGCTCCCCAGCAGTGCCCCCAACAATAGAAGAGCCTTCCAGTATTAATAATACCCTCACAGAGCCCCTAGTAGAAATAAAGCCCTCCTATTGTTCCCCCAGTGGTAAATAGCATGTAAATACCGTGTTTCCGCGAAAATAAGACAGGGTCTTATTTTTTTTTTTTCTCTGAAAAAAGGGTTAGGGCTTATTATCGGGGTAGGTCTTATTTTTTTTCCCCCACTGAACATATATTTCATTTTTGCCCCCACTGAATATATATGTCATTTTTTTGCCCCCGGGGCCCCTGTGCACACACAGACAAAAAATATACTTACCTACACTCCGCTCAGGACTTTTTCTTCTCACCCAATCCTGTCATCTGGCGTGCGCTGCGTCATCCCGTCAACCAGTGTGATCCCGGGAGACCCGGCCCTGAAGTCACGTCTTGCAGGATCATCACAGGGGAGAAGTCTTGCAGCGCCGGATAGGGTATGGGTATAGGGATGTGTATAGGTAACTAATTGCGCAGGTAGCGCCACCAGCAGAGGTCCTGACTGGCCATTAAAATCACTTGCGGGCTGCGCCCCCCCAGGGAAACAGGGTAGTCACTGTGCTAGGACTACTCACACACTGCGCCCCCCCCCCCCCAGGCCCGGACCGTAACCCTATTCTCAGTGTATCCTCAATGTACCTAGGGATTATTTTTGGAGTAGGGCTTATATTTTAAGCCTACTCCAAAAACAGGGCAAAATAGCGCTAGGGCTTATTATCGGGGTAGGTCTTATTTTCGGGGAAACAGGGTAGCATCACCAACTGAACATTCAGTCCTATGTAAATAACATCACTCTCTTCAGCCCTAACATACAGTCCCAGTTAAATAACTACAACTCCCAGCATTACTCTGCCTTCACTTACTTCTCCTTATAGCAGACATCAGCAGAGATTCTTCCCCTAGTTTCTTCACTCTTCACTGTGGATGACATGTGACCAGTGACATCATCGCAGGTCCTTCTCAGCTACTGCACTGATCACATGACCTGTGATGTCACCACAGGTCCTACACCTGGTGCAGTGCTTTAGATTCGATTGTATTGCAGTCCTGAGGACGGCAATACAATTGTATCTAGCTGGTAGGCAGGACATTCGGGCCTGGGATGAAACATCAGGGGCCCAGGCCCTGAATGTTTTAGCCTAGCAACGTCCCTGACCACATACCTCATCCATCCAGTGACATCTCCTGTGATGTAGACTTTCTTCAACGTCATTGTCAATCTCATTCGGAGATTGGACCGTCATGATACCTTCTTTCAGCTGCGTCTGGTCGGTGCAGAATTTTATTATTATTAGATGTAATGGCCCCCTCTATATAATATATAATGGCCCCTTCTGTACTATTATTATTATTATTATTATATATCATGGGCCATTATATATTATAATATTACACAGGGGGCCATTATATATTATAATACAGAGGGGGCCATTATATATTATAATAATACAGAGGAGCCATTAATAAATATATATATATATATATATATTAAGGGATAGCGTTCTCTCAGGTTGTTGCAATCACAGATTTCTCCTTGGGCAACAGGGTTCAAGTCCAAATGGCGCTTTATTTTAGCACTTTAACACCAGCACAAAACATGACAAAATAAACACCTGCCCGTCTAGGCACTACCTAATACATGTGTTGTCTCTACCTTACCTATAGAGCGCAGTTCACACATGGGATTAGATGCGGTTTTTCTCAACCAAACAGTCCAGCAGCCTCCAGGCTGTAACCAAACCAGTACCTTTGGGGGGAGATGGTCCAGAAGTCCTTCTGACTCTGACCATGCTACCCTCTTTCCGTAGGGGTCGCTGGGCCCCCCAAACTTCAGGCTTCCTCAGCCCTCCTGGTTGCGACCACACAGAGCCTCTGCAGGCTTCTGTGTCCAAGTTCTCCATTCACTCTTACACTGAAGGCTGGTTTATCACCCCAGTGATTACACCCAGGTGGCCTCACCCAATAGGGGTGTGGACTGGAATATCCACCTCCTCCAGACCTCTATCAAGTATGAGGCCAGTCACTGCCTCACAATATATTAATACAGAGGGGCCATTATATATTATAATAATACAGAGGGGGCCATTATATATCCTAATATTACAGAGGGGGCATTATATATAATAATTATAAAGGAGGGCATTATATATTATACAGAGGGGCAATATATATTATACAGAGAGGCCATTATATATTATAGTTATACAGAGGGGCCATTATATATTATAGTTATACAGGGGGGCCATTTTATATAATAATTATACAGGGGGGCCATTATATATAATAATTATACAGGGGGGCCATTATATGTTATAGAGAGGGGCTATTATATATTATAATTATACAGAGGGGCCATTATATATTATACAGAGGGGCTATTATATATTATAATTATACAGAGGGGCCATTAATAATGGGCCCTTTATATAAATATAATAATGGCCCCTCTGTATAATATATAATGGCCCCTCTGTATTATATATAATGGCCCCTGTATAATATATAACTGTCCCCATTCTTCTAAATATAAGGGCCTCCTTTGTATCTCTTCTGCCCCTCCATAGTGCCCCCAGTACTTACATAAAAAACTAAACAAATACTCACCTCTCTTCATCGCCTCTTGTAGCCTTCGCTCTGGTGTCCCGGCGCAGGCGGGCAGGAACACATCACTGTGACCTCCTTCACCGCATCATCACATCATCTCGTGAGACCCGGCGCAGGAGGTCACAGTGATGTAATCGCGATCTCCTGTGCCATTCTACTGCTACATAGGCTTCAGGCCTGGCCTGAAGCTTATGAAGCAGAACGGAGGGGATGGAAGCCATAGGCTTCCATCACCCTCATTATACTACCTGCTGCCCCCTACTATTTGGCGCCTGGGGCAACGGCAACCCTGCCCCCCCCTCACGCTACGCCACTGGGCACCAGTGCTGACCACTGAGTCACCAGGCTGCCAATATCAGGCAACTAGAGATGAGAAATTACTGAGATGGATAAAATGCTCATCAGAGACAAACAATGTGCTGCCTCTGGTGCTGCCACACGTCAAAGTAGTGTTGCATTTTGGGTGCAGCAAAAAAAATCATTAAAAAACTGCCCTTTACAACAACATACCTGCGTTTATGCTAAATTTCCGACCAGCAATTGAAAAAAAGCAACTCACACACATTATTGAATTACATTATTAAACATTGAGTTACATTAATGTAATTTAAGTCTGCTACCGTATGTGTTGTTGTATGCTTTTTTTTCATACCCTAAATGCAGGACTGATGCAATGTGTGGAAGCACCCTTTGTGTGAATGTGTGCTATTTCCAAGGTGTGGGTTAGCACTAGAGATGAGCGAATGTGCTCGTAACGAGCACTGTACCGCTCGGCTCCCCTGTGCTCGCACGGGCACAGGCAGCCGCTTCCGTCCTCCTCACCCGACGGAAGCGGCTGCCTGCGCCCATGCGAGTGCAGGGGAGCCAAGCGGTACAGTGCTCGTTACGAGCACGTTCGCTCATCTCTAGTTAGCACCATAGAAATCATTGGAGCCTGTGCATCAGCCAACACAAACATATGCTTTCCACCCCTACTAATTATTACTTAGTACTCTCAACCAATGTTGTTTGGATTCTTAAAGTGTAACTGTCATGTTTGCATCAAAAAATCAATTTTAGCATATGTTACTGCTGCTTCAGCATTATGTATAAAGCAATCTTTAGTTTCTTCACATACCACTGTTTTCCTTGAGTTTTTCCATTATTTATGGCTGTTTTAACCTGTACAAAATAAGGATCTTCTCAAGATGGCTCCTCTGCCAGTTCTCTGAGGCAAAAACTGTCTTCCCTCACTTCCTATACATACTTGCTGTAGCCTGCTGCTAATGCAGACATGCAATGTGAAGGACTGCCCCTCTGTCTTCTGTTTACAATGAGCCAGAGACAGACAAGCCATAGCAACAAGTCTTTTAAGGGACCAGTGGAAAGGGACAAGGGACATTAATGAAAGCTTTTTATTATAAGGTATTTACAGATCTTAAAGGGGTTGTCCGAGTTATTTTTTTGTTCTTTATATGTTTCTAACTTGTCAGGTATAACAACTTTCCCATATACTTTGTGTTTCTAAAGCTGCTGGTTTCTCAGAGTTGACTGAGGGTCACATGACCTATGATGTCACCTTATCTCCCTGGTCTGTGATGTTTCGTGTACAAGCCTCAGAGTTCAGATAACAGTCTGTACACGAGAGGTCACTGGCCACGCCCCCTTTCTTTGCCAGGCTGCTATCTGCTCTCTCCCTGGATTCCTTCAGATAAAACATTAACCCTTCAGCCAGAACACACTGAGGGCTCAAGGCTTTATAACAAATAGTAGCTGCAGCAGTGAGAGGAGACAAATGCTGGGCAAGGAGCTATAGAGGAATTGTACAAGAACAGGTAGGGAGAATTTCCTGTGTTTATCAGCAGTGTCATTGTACAGCTGGGACTTGTAGTCCTACACAAACAACATGCTGCTGAGTATCCCAGCAGGCAGACATGTACTCACAGCACTTATATTCACTGCCTTTGCAGAGAAGGGGGGAGGGGCAGAGATTGTTATTACTGCATGTAAACAAAGGCCAGAAGAGAACCAGGGAAATGAGGAAATATAGATTTTTTTTGTCTAAAACTTGCTGAACTTAGTTATATATTTCTACCCATCAGATTTACAGTGCTATATTTTTTTTCCATAACTTGGACAACCCCTTTAACTAACTCAGGTATACATGCCTAGCTCTAATAAAATAGAAAATAAAAAAAAGACAGTTACACTTTAAGAGTTCACAGAGTTTAGCAAAAGTAGCCTGTCTATGCTGCACTTGACATAAAAAATTACTCTGATGATAAGCTCCCCCTCTTGTTTGTGGGAAGGTTCTATCGCTAGTAGCGCTAAACTCAGCGCTGTATTTAAAACCCACTCTACATACTTCTACATCTCAAATTCTGCAGAGTGCGTCATCAGAAGAAATATTGTTAAGTACTGATAGATATTAGCTGTAATGTGTAGTTGTCCAAATATTTTTGTTCATATTTCATTAGCAATTTGTTTCTGACCCTGACGTTGGCCCTAGTCTTGTTACTAGATTGTGCTGTTGTCTCACTCAGTTAGATTTGTTGCTTGGTACATGTTGTTCTACCTTTTTTGTCTGGCTCTGCCCTTCTTATGATTACTTCTTAAATCTAGGTAAAGACACTTGAATAGGACATCCTTAATGTGAGTAACAATGCACACTGTGTCTGGCTGACCATGGCCTATTGAGATCAGAATGGTGTGTCAGCAGGAACAGCCAACCAGTTTAGGGGAAACAAAAATCAGAATTTAGCCCCTTAAAAACCAGGCCAGTTTTGGCCATAAAAGTGGTTTTCCAGCAAATTAGATTGGACAGGGGTACGAGGTGTTGGACTGGCTGATCAGTTGTCCCCAAGTAGCTGCTCCAACTGAAGTAAATGGGAGCAAGCCCTGTAGTAAACAGCCCCATCTACTACACAGTGGACAGAGCTATGTAGTTCTGATGCCTATTTCCAGTGCTGGAGCCAGGGACGTACATAGAAATCATTGGGCCCCATAGCAAGAATCTGAATGGGGTTCCTAACCCCGCCCACTACCCAGGCCCATCCAACATGCTGCCCTGGCTCCTCCCATGTCACACCCATTTTTGCCAATAAAGAAATGTATACATGAGCTACTGATTTATTTATTTATTTTAATTAAGGAGATGTTATCCTGAATGGGGGCAGCCACAAGGATGGATTATACTGTATATTATACAGCATGGTGTAGGGATTATACTGTATATTATACAGCATGGTGTAGGGATTATACTGTATATTATACAGCATGGTGTAGGGATTATACTGTATACCAGGGGTCGGGAACCTATGGCTCGCGAGCCAGATATGGCTCTTTTGATGGCCGTATCTGGCTCGCAGACAGGGCTCCTACCTGTCAGTGGCGTAGCTATAGGGGTCGCAGCGGTCGCAGTTGCGACCGGGCCCCTAAGCCAGGGGGGCCCCGAGGGCCCCCCTTGCCACTTGCAGGGCCGCACCGCCAATTAGCCAGGTGCGGCGCGGCCCTGCAGAGGGAGATGAGCGCTTCCATTATGGAAGCGCTCATCTCCATAGTCATCTGTATCGCCGTCCTCAGGACGGCGATACAGATGACTGTATTGTACTGGGGCAGGGGAGGGAGAGGTGTCTCCCCTGCCCGTTCCTCTGATAGGCTGCAGGCACTGGGCCTGCAGCCTATCAGAGGCCGGCTCAGGCGGCGCGATGACGTCATCGCGTCGCCTGAGCCGTACAGCGCGGGACACAGGCCAGAAGAGGCCTGCATCGCATCGCTGCTGGAGGTAAGTATAAGTGTTAATTTTTTTTTTATTATTTTACTGGCACATGGGGGCTTTGGGGGCATTTTAACTGGCACATGGGGGCACTGGGGGCATTTTTACTGGCACATGGGGGCACTGTGGGCATTTTACTGGCACTGGGGGCATTTTTACTGGCACATGGGGCACTGGGGCATTACTGGCCTGGGGCATTTTTACTGGCACATGGGGCACTGGGGGCATTTTTACTGGCACATGGGGCACTGGGGGCATTTTTACTGGATATGGGCACTGGGGGCATTTTTACTGACGGGGATTTATGGCACATGGGGCACTGGGGGCATTTTTACTGGCACTGGGGGCATTTTTACTGGCACATGGGGGCACTGGGGGCATTTTTACTGGCACATGGGGCACTGGGGGCATTTTTACTGGTACTGGTGGCATTTTTACTGACATGGGGCACTGGGGGCATTTTTACTGGCACAAGGGGGCACTGGGGGCATTATTACAGTCACTGGGGCCATTTTTACTGGTATGGGGGCATTTTTCTGGCACATGGGGGCACTGGGGCATTTCTTACTGGCACAAGGGGGCACTGGGGGCATTATTACAGGCACTGGGGCCATTTTTACTGGTATGGGGGGCATTTTCTGGCACATGGGGGCACTGGGGCATTTCTTACTGGCACAAGGGGGCACTGGGGGCATTATTACAGGCACTGGGGCCATTTTTACTGGTATGGGGGGCATTTTTCTGGCACATGGGGGCACTGGGGCATTTCTTACTGGCACATGATTTTGGGGGGGAATCAATGGGGGGAACTTCTGGCGCATTATTGGGGCATTTCTTACTGGCACATAATCTGTGTGGTACTAGTGGCACAGTACTGGGGGTGGTAGGATGATTTGTCCAGAAGATGGGAGGATGATGGAAAAGTAGTAAACTAAGATTTTTTTCTGTCAAACTGCAGACATGAGAAATGGCTGAAAAATGGCGTCTGGTCTGAAAGGAGAAGATGAGGAAAGAGAAGATGTACATCCGAGGAGACGTCACTGGATGTACGAGGTATGGGGCGCTGTATTATACTGGATGTAAGAGGTATGGGGCGCTGTATTATACTGGATGTAAGAGGTATGAGGCGCTGTATTAGGCGGGTGGGGGGCCAGGGGCCCAAGCTGAACTCTTGCACCAGGGCCCATGAGCCTTTAGCTACGCCCCTGCTACCTGTCTATGGGAAGGATGCATGCACCGCGCTCCATCAGGCCGCGGTGCACGCTGATATTGGTAGTTCTTTGATGGCCTGATAAGCATTGGCGGCAGTGGTGAGCGGCAGGGAGCATGGACTACATTTCCCATAACTCCCTGCATAGCCGCGCCGTCTGCAAGCACGCACCTGTGTCCCCTAGTGAATCGGCATCTGCCTCCTCCCTTCTGTCTCCCTTGGACGTTCCAGAAACCCCTGGCTGTGCTGCTGCTTTGAAGGTGAACATTATAACATGGAAATTGTTACACAGCCTCATGGTCAGCAGCAGTGAGCTGCATCAATAAAGGGGCTGTGTAATACAGTGTGTCCCACCAACCCCCCTTCCCACTTCACCCCTGAAAATAATCCCACATAATCCATTATATAGCCCCCCCCCCAAAAAAAAAAAAAAATATGGCCTTAAAAAACATCTGCCACCCATATTACACCAATGCCAGCTTCCAGTCATGCGCAGGAAAAAGAAGAAGCCAGACTGCTGGACTGATGTCATGCATCGCAAGCTCACAATGTAAGTTATTTAATTTTTTTACTGCTAATTACCATTGTTTCAGTCCAGTTGTGGCTTTATACAGCAGGGAGGAGCATTCCTTGCTGTACTAAGTGAACATTGGAGCGATTGATCTGTCAATGGCCCTTTAAACATTTTGTACGGCTCTCGCGGAATTATATTTCAAAATATGTGGCGTTTACGGCTCTCTTAGCCAAAAAGGTTCCTGACCCCTGCTGTATACTATACAGCATGGTGTACGGATTATACTGTATATTATACAGCATGGTGTAGGGATTATACTGTATATTATACAGCATGGTGTACGGATTATACTCTATACTATACAGCATGGTGTACGGATTATACTCTATACTGTACGGCATGGTTTACGGATTATACTGTATACTATACAGCATGGTGTACGGATTATACTGTATACTATACAGCATGGTGTATGGATTATACTGTATATTATACAGTATGGTGTATGGATTATACTGTACATTGTATAGCATGGAACAGGGATTATATTATATACTGTACAAGAAATGCATGGCGGTTACACCATGCCGGACAATATAACCCCTGCGCCACGCTGTACAATATACAGTATATACACAGTAGAGGTATAATGTATATTGTCTGGCATTTCAGAGATGTAATTAGGGGACTGGTGATTACTAATGTTGAGCGAATCGAAGTCAATGAAGTGGAATTTGATTCGAATTACAGGAAAAAGTCGATTTTAACTGGCGATTCGTGGTAACAAATCAGATTTTTTCTAAAATGGCTGCTGCACATGTTACAAAGTGAAAGTAAGAAGCCCGAGAATAAGGGATCACCCATAATGCCGTTCAGTCTCTCAGTATTCAGTAACTCTTTCCACTGAGCCTCACAAAGACAGTGCAAATGAACAGGATATATATCACAACATATAAAATGCAGTTACACAGTATTAAACAGTACACGTTTAACCTTTCCAACTCAAGGTGACTATAACAAGCAATTAAGCCATTTCTATTCAGTAATGGAATTTGATTCATTACTGAATATAGAATTCAGTATATTCCAATGCAGTGCTGCCACCTAGAGGTCTGTATTTGAATATACCTGTTATAGGCTTTAGAGCCTCCAGCAGACCACGGCTTGTCATAACTAGGCAACATCTACTCTGATCTCAGAGAGTGCAATGCTCCACATTTACACCATTTTTGTGCCGTGGTCACATTTGACATCTGAGGCGTTAAATGTCTGTGTTTGGCGTTTGTCTCCTGACATTAGCCCCAGGTGTCTGCTGTATGGGTTAAGAAATGTTCCAAATGTTATTCATAAGATGCAGTAAAAGCACTATGAAAACCTGAGTTTGTCCATGGCTGCACGCGACATGGAGGAGCTTGAGAGCAAGCCATGCCTGTAGTGTAGCTGCACCTGCGCTGTTCTTCCTTCTCTGTAATAGCAGCACATGTGCAGTCTGCTCTTTCAGCGCTCCTCACTCCAACTCTGACAGGAATCAGCTGCTTGTTCCGTCTCTACAAACAGTTGATTTCTGTCAGAAGCTGGTTGTAATAAAAACCTTTAGAGCCCCTGTACTGAGGTGGCTACTCAGTCCATCTCCCCCACCCCTACCCCCCTGCACTACCACCACGCCGCCAAACCACTAAGCCACACCCTCCAACTCCATTAGGTCCATTATATCTGTATATGTTTGTCTACAGCACCCCACCTCCTTAACAGTGACCTCCACAGCCCCCCACCCCTTAACACTGACCCCCTACAGTGCCCTATCTCCTTAAAATGGGACCTCCACAGCAGCCAACTCCCTTAACTTTGACCTTCACAGGGGCCCGTGTCCTTAACAGTGCCCTCTACAGCACCTACCCCTTAACACTGGCCATAGGTTACAGTCCCCTTAACTGACCTCCACCATTACTGACCCCCTTGACAGAGACCTCCACAGCGACTGCCCCTTTAACAATGACCTCACAGTACCCAGCTCCCTTAACAGTGACCTCACAGTACCCTGCTCCCTTAACAGTGACCTCACAATACCCTGCTGCCTTAACAGTGACCTCACAGTACCCCACTGCCCCTTTAATAGTGGCCTCTACAGTTTCCTCCTCCCTTAACAGTGACCGCCACAGTGCCCGCTACTTTAACAGTGACCTCCACAGCAGCTTGCCCCCTTAACAGTAACATCCACAGCACCCTCCCCTTTAACTGTGACCTCCACAGCAGCCTGCCCCTAGGGTGGCCAGAGGTCCGGTTGCGAAATAGGGGCGGTCCCGTTCACCTCTATGGCCGGCTCGCTATCTTGCTGAGCCGCGGCTCTGTGCCGCGGCTCAGCAAGAAAGGATAGAACATGTCCTATACTTGTCCGTACGTACGCACTTGTCCGTACGCACGGACAAGTATAGGCATTCTTAATAGGGCCGCCCGGCGTGTGTTCCGAGAGCTGCGGAACACACGCTGGGTGGCCTCCGTATTTTTGCGGGTCCGCATGCTGACTGAACGGGGCCTTAGGCCGGACAGTCCAGCTTTCAGACTCCCTGTCCTCCATCCGGCGCAGGGCCTGGACAGACACCAGGATGTCCTTTTGAACAGCTCACTCTCAGACAGCAGCACTGTGCAGTCTGAGCATGAGCTGCAGGGAGAAAGTCACCCTCCCTCCCATCCATGCAGCTGACAGAGGTTGATTTTTACCTTCATTTTTTCAATCCCCGTTGGCTGTGGCGTGGGAGGGTGCATGGCCTGTCCAAGTCAGGGGCGTGGCTTTGTGGAACCTGGGGGTGGGGCTTTTAAGTCCTTCTTTTGAGGGTGGCCTGAATTACAGGTCTATGCCATGGTAATTAATGAGGAAACACAGTGGGTAGCAGTGGAAGAAAACATCTTTTATTACTACTGAATGGTAAATATGTGAAATTTACATTATATTAGGTAATGATTGATGATGAATTACAGTGTCATCCACAGCGTTCTGCCCCTTTGAAGCTGACTTACAGCAGTGAAGAAAAATGGCTGGGTAATGTTATGGAAACCTGGTGTGAAACTGTGTATGTGGAGAGTAAGGACCTGCGAGCTTCTATTGGCTGATAAGGGTCATGTGACCAGGCTTCTATTGGATAATGCATTTTTTTGGGAATATCTCAAGAACGGTTTGTCCTGAAGAGCTGAGACCTGGTCTAAAACCTTCCCGGACACCTGGTGTACCTGTGTGCCAAATTCCAGATTCCTTTAGCGGACATACATACATACATAGACTCAGCTTTATTATAGATATATATACATACATATATATATATATATATATATATATATATATATATATATATATATATATATATATATATATATGTATATATATATATATATATTAGCTGAAGGACCTGGCTTTGCCCGGGTATATTTAATCTATTTCATTTAATGTTTGTGTGTGTGTGGTTAAAAGATATCGAAAGTGACCTCTACAGTGCCCGCCCCTTTAACAGTGACCTCCACAGCAGCCCACCCCTTAACAAAAACATCCATAGCACCTTTCCCTTTAACTGTGACTTCCACAGCAGCTAGGGTGACCGCTGTCTTCACCCCAGAAATTCCCCCAAGCGTGAAGCAGCGCCCCCGGTCCCCATGAAGCCACACCACTAAACATGAGGCCACGCCCCCTGGCTCTGTGAAGACACGGAGGAGACGCTGCCTGAGCGTGAGTTCCTGAAAGGGTGGACATCCCTGCCTCCGTCCAGGCACTGCGCCGGACGGAGAACAGGGAGCCAGAAAACTGGACTGTCTGGCGACCCTAACATCAGCCTGCCCCTAGAGTGGCCAGAGGTCCCGTTTTAGGCTGGACAGTCTGGCTTTCAGACTCCCTGTTCACCGTCCGGCGCAGGGCCTGGACAGACACAGGGATGTCCACCCTTTCAGTAGTTCACGCTCAGACAGCTTCTTCTCCGTGTCTTCATGGAACCAGGGGGCGTGACCTCGTGTTTAGAGGTGTGGCTTCATGGGGACCGGTGACACAGCTTTACTGTGGGGGGAGGCTGGACAGTCTGGCTTTCAGACTCCCTGTCCTCTGTCATGTGCAGGGCCTGGATGGACAGAGGGGTGTCCTTTTGAACAGCTCACTCTCAGACAGCAGCACTGTGCAGTCTGAGCATGAGCTGCAGGGAGAAAGTCACCCTCCTCCTTCCCCTGCAGCTGACAGAAGTGGATCAGTCATAGCAACGTGCACCTGCGCATTGGGATGTGCTGACTGAAAACCCCTCTTTTTTTTCTTTGTAAGTTTGTACTGGAGGTGTGGCTACTCCATTTGGTCACTCCTGACTAGCCCGTCCTGCTCCATAGGCTGATTTTAACTAGTGTAACTATAAAGCCGAGTGGACTCGGCATGCATGCTTGGTACCTGCATCCCTGTATTAGTGGAGGCCTTTGAAGCACTACAAATGGCAAAAGGCAGAAGGGACCCAGCATGCATGTGGAACTAAACACCCCCTGATTATATGGACGCCAAGGTTGGCACATAACAGGTAGGAAATAGTGTTAGGTTCCCGTTCTACAGAGATCACCTGGACGATTTGGTGAACGGGCCCAGATAATTTTGTACAAAATATATTTGCCAAGAATCTTTAATTTACCAAACAAACATAGCATTAGCTCCAAAATACTTCATATCGCTATGGCATTTTGTGCTTTATCTGGTCAGCAGTGTGCTGTTGCATTGTGTGTATTTTCCAAGTTGATTTTTACATTCATTTTTTCAATCCCGGTCAGATGCAGAGTGGAAGAGGCGTGGCCTGACTGAGTCAGGGGCGTGACTTAGTGGGACCTGGGGGTGGGGCTTTTAAGTCCTTCTTTTGAGGGTGGCCTGAATTACAGGTCAATGCCATAGTAATTTAGGAGAAAACACAGTGGGTAGCAGTTGAAGAAAACATCTTTTACTACTACTGAACGGTAAATATGTGACATTTACATTATATGAGGTAATGATTGTTGATGAATTAGTCTAAAACATAAGTTATATTATGGTAACCGGAATACCCCTTTAACGGTGTCATCCACAGC